>OX411312.1:19678410-20085910 GCA_948150685.1 Rhaphigaster nebulosa
GTTAATTAAGGTCATAACCTTACTAAGCCTTAAGTATTTACCGTGATTAGACAGTCATACCGATGAAGATTCATATTAGTCAAAGATAGCCCCAAGTTTGATAAACAATAGTCTGATGTATGATTAAACTCCTTTTTCAGAGAACTATAATAAATATAATTACATATACAATTATAATTTGAAATGCAATAAAAGCATTTCATTTATCGATTCTTATCAGCTTTTGGTTGTCCAAAAAAATTTGTTTAGCTTTTAGTTTTACAAGTCAGCTCAGCTATAACAACAGAATCAACTTGACTCGACAATATCTTCTGTTTTTCTGTAATTATATTAAGAAATAAAATTATTTAGATTCTATTAAGTTAAAAATTAAAAATTGATGAAGGCGTCACAACAATTTCAATGAAATAAATTTAAGTAGAATTGGTGAAAACACTCTTATTACAGATGTTCTAAAAACAGCTGATATATGATTATAATTTGTTTTTATTTTTTAGTCGTTACAAGTTTATACTGTTAGTTATTGTTTTTCCAGTATTTTTAAGTAATTTATTATTAAGTAATATAATTAAGTAACTTAAATATCGACATCATTTTTTTTTAAAAAGGCTTAAGCGCCAAAAAGTTGAAATTCAGATTTTAATTTATTATGGGACGTAAACCCCACCTCTATCGATTCCCACTCACGATATATCGAAAAAAATTGGATATGGTTAAAAATCGACTTTTGATGAGGGGTGGTTATCTACTAGTACTGATGCCTCTCAATCATCACTCTGGTCTTGACCAGTACTAGAAACCTTAACAATATATTGTAATTATAAACGTTTTGCCATCTTTATAAGCTACAACTGCATACAATAAAGAATAAAATAAAATAAAAATTTCTGTCGGTTGGGAAAAAAAGTTTTTTTTTATGTTTCCTGTAAAGTTCGTTAAATGGAGCTTGCGCCCTTTTCAAGAAACGACGTCGACATCTTGAAAGATAGAAAAATGTGAGAAATAAAGACTATTTTTTGTAATTAATTATACTAATTTTGACATATATATATATATATATATATATATATATATATATATATATATATATATATATATATATATATTACATACTATATAGTATATATATATAGTATGTATATAATATATATATATATATATATATATATATATATATATATATAGTATATATATAGTATATAGTATATATATATATATATATATATATATATATATATATATATATATATATATATATATATATATATATATATATATATATATATATAGTATATATATGTATATACTATATATGTAACTATATATATAATTTTGACATATATATATATATATATATTGAGAACAAAATGTTTGAAATAAGATACATGAATCATGACACACAAAAAAAAAAGAAATAAACATTGGCTGGTTAGTTATTAACTATGGCGGAAGATTTAAGGCTCTTGTTTTTTCAAAAAATAATCTTTCTTTAGCTTCTTATTTTTGCTTGAATACAACGCTGTACCATATATATGAAAAAGAATTATCGTTGTTGTTTTTTTTTAAATACTAAGCGCATTCTTAAACTGGTTTAAAGTTCAGTTTTTTATAAACCATTAGTTTGCAGTTTTTATAAACACTTTGATCAACTCCGCTTTGGATGTCGTCATTTCGTTTTACGTTTTCGTCCAGTTCTTTCAAGGTACTGTGTAACATCTTTTTAATAGTTATGATATTTCAAATATAATATTTATAATATTGAATATGAAATATAACCCCTTGCTAAACTTTATTTTTAAGGGATACAAAAAATTTTTTTTAAAAGATCAGTGTTTGCTAGTCATTGTATCACGTTGCAGTGTTAATTTGATTTTGAAAAGGTATTAATTTTTTATAGAAAAAAAAATTAGACAACTGTGCTGGTTTTGAAAAACTAAATTAGTAAAAATCATTAAATTTTTTATGTATAGAATAATTGAATTGTAAATTTCGAAAAGGGCTTAATCTTGGGATTTATTCAAGATGACTCTTTCGTTGTTTATTTCATGCACTCACATAGAGCGAGTTGAAATATACGAAGAAAATAAAATCTGTTCACAGTCCACAATAGTTACTCATAAGTCCACAATGGTTCGAAGCAAATTTAATTTTTTTTTTTTGTGCATTCTAAAAAAAATTATTTTCGGAGATGAGTCCTTTTAGAAATTCACAATTCAATTAATGGTCCTATTGATAATAAAGGATATTAATTCTCTGAATCATAATTTTTTTTTGTTTTATTTCAATCTCCCTTAGCCTTTACTGGCTGGTATTGGAAAACTTGAGCATAAGTTTAATACTAGGCGATTTTTTATTCAATTCTGAAGATATACAACTAGCTGGCAGTATGCATTGTTTGATTAAAACAATGGTTTAATCATTTTAATTAAACACTATTTAAGAATTACATAAGAGACAGAAATTGAAAATTAGCAAAAGTTATTATGTTAAGAACAATGCCAGAACAATCTGTAAAAGCTATGAAAGAAACACTTAAAACATTATTTTAAAATTGCGTAAAAGAGAGAAATTAAAAATAAACTAAACAAATTTGGCTCATAACAAATGAACTTTTTTGAGAACCATTTACTATTGTCATTTTATTCAAATTGATCTTTGGTAAGTAGAAAAAAAAATAAAATCCGTGAGCAGCAGAACTCCGTCACCAAAGCCGTATTTTCACTTTTAAAAAACAAAAAAAAGGGGGAGTAAGAAAAAAGTAAAAAAAAAAAAGAAGAAAAATATATATATATATATATATATATATATATATATATATATCAGACATCTCCAAAACTTCCATAGTAGTGCTCTACGTTTCATAACCATGAAGCGAATAGAAAACGCAGTCCCGTCCTTCACCACCGACCTTCGACCCACTGCAATAGTATATTTTTTTCGGGGAAAATACGACTAAAAAGAAGAAAACTATTCGCATAAGTCTTACTATATTTATAATTATGCATTATTATACCATACTGATGGTATAATAATGAACCACTGGTTAACCGTTCTGCCTGGAAGAAAACCCTACATACCGAATTTCAGCTCATTTGACCCTATGGAACGATACCATTAAAGAATGGGTAAATTCCGGTCAAAATATCGGTATGTTTATCTGAAATTTCGGCGTTTTTAAAATTTGGCGCATTTCTACAGCTCCACCAAATTTGTTTACAGGACTGAAAATTTGTATATGAATTGAGTTGGTGTTAGGAAGTATCTTTTGGTGGTCTCAACTTAGTTTCGCCAGTCCACGGGTTTTGAGATTTTTAAAATATTTGCGCACCTTTAAAAACCCCTCCAGATTGAGTTAGGGAGCTGGAAACCTACTGCATTGAAAGGAAATTAAATTACCTATAAAACAAAAGAAGTTTCATAAAAATTTGAGGTACTGCTATCTTCGGGAATTAGTAACAAATTCAGGATCATTTTTTCAGCCACCTATATATAGTTTAATAGGCCTACAAGGAAGTCGGGCGGTGTCCGCATCAGATATTTTATTTTAGTGAAAATACGATCGTAATGACGGAGGGAGCTCTGCAGCTCACGGTGTTTTTTTTTGTTTTTTTTAAATTATTCTTTGCTATTCAAGTCTTTCATGCCACAGATATATAATTTAATAATTTAAAACGTTAGTAAAATATCAATGTCGAGTCCAATTGTAACATAACAAGATACTGTTACCTACGATAAAGTTTCTACTTAGTGGAAGATTTATTTATTTTTTCGTTTGGTATTGATTTTTTTTAATTATAATATTTCTTATAAAGATACAATAAGTATGTTATTTATGCAGATCTTAATATAAATTTTCAAATAAACTCTTGGTTTTTAACTGCGTCATCATAAATATTATTTGGTTTATGTTATAGTATTATTTATTTGTTAAATTTATTAATGGCTATTAAGAACATTACTGAAAGTGTTTCATTATAAAGGAATCATACCAAAACTAAAAAAAAAAAATATTGATTTTTTTTTTATGATTCTAAAATTTTTCCCTCTACCTTCATAAATGGCTGAAATATGGATGTACGGCCGCAAATTTGAAACAAAATGGCTTATGGAAATGTCGAGTTCCGAGGATCATCCTGGTGTGATCTGTGACTTTATATAAATAAAAATCTGTCCAATATTCTCGGAGAAACTTTTAAATTCTTGAAACATAAAACCTTGAATGATGAGATGAGTTTAATTTTTTCTTGATCGGTAGTGAAAGTTCATTATTGAAAATAATAATCCAAAATATTTTTATTATTAATACTATATTTTTATAGAATCTATTTTACTATTCTTCTCAGTAAAGTAAAATAATTTCTTCTCAATTTCCTTTAAATATTTCTTCTTTGATTCGGTCGCTTGGCCATAGAATGAAGTTAAAAAAACCTGATTATTTACATTGTAAACATCTTGCTTTTCCTCCCTTCTCCCCTTTACCCTTAAATATTTAGGATATTATCAAAGTATTAATGTATATTTTAAGTTTAGCAATTCAAACCCTCCTTTGATGGAGATAAGCGTTGCCAAATTAAGCTGACAAGTTACCGTATATGCACAGAGCCGTCTAGAAAGTCGTTATACACGCAGAAGGGTAAGGGCATTGCTCATGTCTGTATAAGTATATACTTATATATGTATACATTCGTTATCGCTAGGTTGTATGTCTTGTTGGAAAGTAGGTTTCTCTTGCCACATGTTCATATTTCTGGTCATAAATTTTCATTTTTATGATCACTATAAGAGTATTGTAATTTCATGAGTTCTATAGTCAGAACTTATATGCTTGACATTTGTTGGAAATAGCTGTAAAGAAGATGGACGGGAGATATTTCTGCGTGATCAGTATTTCTATGCAACAAAATTAGGATATATAAAGTGTTATAAAAATATTATAGTTTTAATAATATCCATTTTGTAAATAATCTTGATTTATTATTTCATTAATTATTATTTCTTAATATTAATTTAAAATACTTTATGGATACTTTAAGGGTTTCTTGAATCATTGATCGGTTGATACAGCCTGTAATAAAGTTATGAATCTATTAGAAAGTGCTGAAATCGCAGTTATATTTTTACGAAAAACGTTTCAGGTCTGAAAATTCCATGTTAAAGTAACGAATATTCGTATTTATTATAGCTATAAAACAATAATTACCTTACAATATGATACTATGAGATAAAAGAAATATAACACAAAAAAATAAATTTAAATAATCGAGATCGGCCCATATACACAGAAGAATGCAACAATTTTTTTGCTATCCTGATGATACGTACAGGCAATAACTTAAGGGAGAACCCTTTAGTGCGCATGCGCCTAAAAATAATTTGTTTTTTGAATAAAAATCAACTTACGAGTTAGTGCACGCAATTGAAAGAATGTGAAACAAATCTAACAAAAAAAAAAAAAAATAATAATATTTTGGCAAGGTATCTTGAGGGAAAAAACCTCATACATTGAGCGTAACCTCCCGTTGTAGACTCCGCCTACAAGGTTCTCTCTTAAGTTGTCGGTTTATATACCATCTTTTTCCCTTCCCTATACCAAGGACACAAGGTTATCTAATTAACTAACCTTAAAGTTAATCTACGCCTGGGTTATCTAATGCATTGTCATTATTAAATGGTTGTGAAATTATTACAGCTTTAGATTGGTAAAGATAACAGAATAGAACTGTTACCTTCTTGAGTTCCTTAGATTCATAGCAGAAAAGGTCTTTCCATACTTTTTTGTTTTTGTCTTTTTGTTCTCATCAAGATAACAGCTTGAAAAGTAATTACAGAAAACAAATCCAACATTTAAAATAGTGATAAAACTTCTTAGCGAGAAAAGGAAAACTGAGGACCTAAATTCGCACAAGAGGAAAAATGTTATGGAAATCGGCCAATTTTCTTACAATAGAAATGATGCATTGCCGCTTACAATAAAAAAATACTTAGAATTGCTTCGCAAATCCTCAGCTTCGAAGAATGAATAGAAATTAATAAAGTATTTATAGTTCAGTGCATTAAGGCATGATAATTAAAAACGAAGAAACACAATTACAATGGATGGATTTCATTTTTTTAAATTCTGTTTCTTACATCAAGGAGTAAAAAAGTTTATCCATTAGAAATTTCATTTTTTTTTTTTTTCACACTTAGAAAATCAGTTCTTGCCAAGACCATACAACAGGTACAGTAGTAATTGTCCTTGAAAAATAGATGTTGAACTATTTCTATATTCGGAAGTTCATTTTATTCAAGATATAACCTAAAAAATTGTATTCAGTGCTCATAATCCTGAAAACTATCAATCGCGCGGAAAATATTCTGAATATCCTTTCTTAATTAAATTAAATTTGGTAAAATTTGAGCCCAATAGAGCTCTTTACGTTTACTAGTTCCCGAGATAAAAGTTTTCAAAATAACAAATATTTTTTTCAAAAAAACGAGAAATCACCGTTTTTAAAATTTATTTTGGCAAATATCATGGAAATTTGGTCTTCCTACGAAGATATTCATTATAATCTAAAAAAAATTATGGTACGTTTAACTAGCTCCAATTTGGGTGGTAATAGACATCTGTACTTCTAATAGTTCCCAAGATAAGGTTTTCGAAAAATCATATTTATGTTTTTCCAAGAAACCAGTAATCATTTTGTAACTTTATTTTGGCAAATATCATGAAAACTCCTTTTCCTACTGAGATAATCATAATAAACTGCTTTATGGTGCATTTCACTGGCATTAATATAAGTGTTAATAGACATCTCTACGTAATGGTTCCCGATATATCAAGTTTGGAGGGGAAAGAAAAAAAAAAAAAAACGGAAACTCTTAATGGTTAACCTTTTTGCTTCTTGGTGAAAGAAACTAAATTAAAAAAAAAAAAATAATTGAAATCCATCCATTGTAATTGGGTTTCTAGAAGTAAATCTAACTGCAATGGACTATTATTTGGCAGTTTCACTTCTAATTGTTATTATAATAATATGACATATTGATAATATTATTTTTTGATAGAATTAAATTAAATATAATTATATTGTTTCAGTTGAGATTTTATATCCGAACAGTAAATTTAGATTGATACTGTGCTGGTAGTATGGCTGATAGGACTGAAGGTTGCGTTATTAATAGAATTGCATTTGTGTCCCCATTCTGCTCTGTAGGGTCAGCTTCCACGGTTAAATTTCGGTAGGTTCGTTTAAAGCTTCAATTGTTTATGTGTTATTGTTGCAATTGCATTAGCAACAAAACGTACCTGATGATTTATTTTCTGTTCAAAGAAATAATAAATTTTAAAGACAAATTTTAACATTTTTTATCAAGCATTATTTCGTCAAATAAGAGCAAATCGTAAGAGAAAAATAACGTATCTCAATTTTTAATGGGAGAAAAACGATCAATGTCAATTTTGGGAGTGAAAAAAAAATCCCCGTTATCATTTTTTTCTTATGTATAGGTATTTCTTTTTTTCTTTTTTTTTAGGAACTAAAATATGTTTGGTCCACATATAATATTTTTTTGTCTCACAAATACTCTTTCTATAATGCCATTTTTTCAGACAGTAAATTTTAAAAATGGATTTACCAAAAATTTGCATGACCCTTCAATTGAGAACGCTCACATTTTATTCAAAATTTCCTGTTTAATCTGAAAACATTATTATTTAAACGAAATTCAAATTAATTTGACGAATAAAAGTAAACTACATATCGTCATTACCATGGTAAACTAACGGATATGAAAATCACCACTTTTCTAAAACGCGAAAAAACCGTTGTATTCTTTTGGATATTAAGAGCACCTTCAATATATATATATATATATATATATATATATATATATATATATATATATATATATATATAGATACATACATACATACATACATACATACATACATACATACATACATACATACATACATACATATATATATATGCGCTTGCAAAAGTGCACCTGCTCACAAACCCAAAGGTTGTGAGTTCTAATCCCGGTACCGGCATTACTTTAATTTTTTTTTTTTTTAATGTTACACCCACAGAAAAAATTAAAATTATCAATACTGCCCCTTAAACAGAGATAGATAAAACGGTATTTTTTGCGCTCTAAGAAAGTAGCGATTTTCATAATCATTAGTTTACCGTGGGAATGACAATATATTTTTTAAAAATTATTATATTTTTTTTCAAATTTAATACAGTTTTTTTTTACTTTCCTGGAAAATAGGAAAAATTGAGATACGTCATGATGCTTCCACTATGGCGATTTGCATTTATAAAATGCCAAGTATATGAATTTTGTAATTAAAAATTGTCTTCGCTATTTTGTCGAAATCTACTTTTTTTTTTTTCATCAGTCTCTCTGTGATTAATAGTGTATTTTTTTGTTTATTTTTCGTTTAAACATCCTAAAACCTAATGAAAATTAATTTTGAAATTCACAATGAAAGTACATTTTATGTGAATACACAGTAAATTTTTTTCGGTTATCCAAAGGTTTTGTAAAATGGACAAGAGACGTTTTGAGATCCCACTATTCATATAAAATTGAATATAGAAGTATATGTTGCACTATTTTGGAAGTGATGCACTATCTCTAGTTATTTAGTTAGTCTTTTGATGGTTGTTGAATTGAGGTGTGCTATCTATGGTCTGCATTTATGTAATCTTATGTTTTTCAGACGAAACGTATTTAAAATTTAAAAAAAAAAAACCTATTTACTGCTATTTGAGGGACTGCATTTGAATCTAACAATAATAACCCAGTATTGTATTTTTGTCTCTTTTTTTATGAGTTTTTTTTTCTCCTTTTTTAATTTCAAAGAAAATGTTAAAGATTCGATTTTTTTTAAGTGCGACCCTTAAAAAATGTCACATCCAAAATTGGAAATAAGCTAATTTAAAGTCGTACGTTTTAGCCTTTGATTGGTTGATGTTATAGCACATCATCGCTTCTGATTAGAACTGTCATATCTCATGATATCTTTTTCTACTTTTTATCACTGAAGATAGTTTAGACTTGTGAGGATTTGATGCAGAAGTGCCCCTATCTATATCTATAATACTTAACCCTAAGTTTGGCAATGTGTCCTGTCATGACTCAATTCTTTTATTCACTTATTCTCCTAATAAAGTTCTATTATTCAAATTATCTGCCAGGTTTAGGAATATATATATTTTTTTAAATATTTTTTTGTAAATAAATATTATATTTAAAAATAATTTGTAAAGAATATACTCATTTTCGGAGCTGAGCTAATTATGCTCTGAAGTGGCAATATATTCACCCTTTGTTTATATATATGCACACACACACACATATATATATATATATATATATATATATATATATATATATATACTAATTGATAGATAATAATGTAATAGTAATGCTTCATGTCAACATTATAAATAAATAAATTCTGAAAAAGATGCTGAAAATTTATTGTTAAAGAGACTGACTCTATTTATGACTCGGAAATAAACGAAGCCTTGAGCGATTTGAAATCGAGTCGTTGGGAGCTAAAACGTGCTCGGACTGTCAACTCTGATATTTTCTACTCTCGCCATTGTACATTAGAAAGAAGCTTAGAACAGTTGTAATAATATTAACCATAAGGCTATAAATACAGAAGCTATAATAAAAAATATGAGGAAATAGGGCATAGGAATATTTCGGAGTCCAATCCTTATTTGTTTCCTAACTTGGCTAAGTGTAGTCCTTATGTTATTTCAGGGTATAAAGCAAACTGGTTATATTATATCCATCAAATTTGTTTGTATCCACAAGGTTTTTTCCATTATTATTATTTATTTTTTTATGGTATTTTCCATCTATATATTTGCTGCATAATCCCACGTTAATAAAACGCCTGGGGTTTACTGTCCAAAAATTGATTCAGGCGTTTTGTGATGGCTTGTTCGTTCTCAGAGCGTTTTCCATTCAGAGAGTTCTGTAAGGACCGGAATTTTTATATCCAGTTGGAGATAGGTAGAATTAGGAGGATGGCACAACAAAACGTCCCATGGAAATTCGTTGATTTATTCTGACTTTGACAAGTAATTTCATTTAATAGTTCAGAAAAATAAATTATGATAACACCTACGGAAAAAAAATGTTTTAAAATTTCAACGCTGCGAAATTTTTATTTTTTGCAATCATCATCCTAAAAGGTGTTGAACTTTGACTGTTTATTGATCGTAATTCCAGAGATCTAGTAAATATATGTGTGTGTGTATACCTATATCTATATATATATATATATATATATATATATATATATATATATATATATATATATAAATATATATATATATAAATAAATAACTGTTAACTTGGTTTTATATCTACTCAACTTAAGAAACATATAAGGATTGAACGCCGCAATATTCCTTTATCCTTTCGTCATATTCTTCATTATTTCACTTCATCTATTAATAAAATTATAGGTAATAATATCGAAACTGTTCGACAATTATAGACGGAAAAAGTCTATTAGAATTCTTGGAAGAATGAGTGGGTAGAACAAATGGGACAAATCTATTGGAATGAAAGATGGAGAAAATTATGGAATTCTAGAGTGACGAGTATCAGGTATGGAAAGATCATTCGAATGCGATGGCACATGTTTATATATTATTTCAAAAATTGTGTATTGAGAATTTTTTTTCGTCTGGATGGGTCGAAAGATCCACTTTATGTATATATATAATAACCCATAATATATATATATATATATATATAATGAGTATTCTTGAAGACTTATTGTTAAGATCCATTATTCAACTCAAGTGGGTCTGGTTCTGAAGGACACAGTGCATTATTGCTATAAACGATGCTCAAATTATGCCGTTCATTATCTAACTACCGTTCGATGCTCAAATCTAACGAATCAAAACTCAATCGAACAATTTTTTCTATTCCAAGAGAAATACGTGATGGCTTTAGAATATAAAATACGATAAAGAAAACAAGATATTTTCGGGTGTGACGCCCCGAAAGGATTAAAATATTCACTAAGCGTAGGGCGACTTCACGTCACGCGTATCAATCACACCTGTCCAGGATACAAACTAGTTACTTTTTTTTTTTTTTAAGCTGAAGACTAATGCTTAGTTAGGGATTATAATATAATATTTTAATATGAATATTTAAGCCTTTTTGAAATGTCGTAACTATTAATACTATGTAAAACAGTGCCTTAAAAAAGAAGCTAACATGACTTTTAATAATGAACCTGTCAACGTTTTGTCGATTCAATCATCACAGATTGTTTAAATCATGTTATTGAATTCAAGCCTTAAGCTAATAATCTATCAGTTTCTGCATTCGATGTAATTACTTAACACTAGAGATAACACATCTCACATCACGGAACCAACCTCACTCAGAAAAAGGGGAAGTTGCAGTGGACAAAAAAATTATTTGTGCACTTAATTTTTGCGTTAAAAAAATATGTTCAATAATGTATTGAATATAAATTAACTGATGGATATGATAAAAAAAACATTCCACGCTAGTTGTTACGGGTGAAGGAAATTGGAAACCCGTGCAACCTTCAGGTATAACCTAATCATTTCGATTCACGACCCATTTTTGGGGAATTGTCCTTCAATTTGGATCATTTGGCCCATTTTGGGTAAATTGGGGTGTATTTGAATAAGAGATTATGTATTAAGTGAAAACGATGAGTTGAGAACAAACTAACAAGTTATTTTCACGACAACTGTTACTGTATGAATACGTTTTTTTATATGATAAATTTTCAATTTGTTATTAATTAGGTTAACAACCCATTCTTCCCTCTTCCCATATGGGTCGTTTATTGAAATGATTAAGTTTGCCTGAAAAATTAATTGTTCAATTTTTGTTGCTAGTTAGGTTGTACGGGTTTCTAATTCCTTTCACCGGTAAAAATTAATGTGAGATGTTTTTTTTTATCATATCCATCAGTTTATTTATATTCAATAAAGTATTGAACATATTTTTACCAAAAAACAAAATGTACAAATACTTTTTTTCCCTCTGTGTATTCAGTTACAAATAACTACAGTTAATCTGTTCAGTAATCTCTCATATTTGCTTTTAATTGTCGCTAAAAATGCTGCAATTTGTTACACATATTTCCAAAAGTACTTAATTTTTTTTTTTACGATATCCTTTAAAGACTTTAAAATACTTTAGGTATTTTTCTTCTATCTTCATATGAACGTATGGTATTTTCGAGTTCTAAGGATTATATATTAACATTAATTTTAAACAAAACAGAAAAACTTTATATAAGTTTGGATTTTGAGGAGTGTCCGAGCGTGTGGAAGCAGCAACTCAGCTTTCTTGTGTCAGAAATGTCGTTTGTTCGAATCCAGCTTGGAGGATTGATATTTATTTTGTGAAAAAACTTGCAGGATAACCCGCCTTTAGTTGGAATACGTAAGGGTATTAAACTCAATTTAACAACATAATAAAAACTATTTAAATTTCTTCCGTATCTACACCTTAGAGCCCAGATGTTCTATGTCTGTCCCTTACTACTTTTGGAAAATCTGGAGTAAAGATATAATATCTGCATTGCTGGAGTAATGCAGATGTCAATACTTTACTGCAGATATCTGCATTACTGGAGTAATTTAGATATCAATACTTTAGTTCGAGTTTTCCAAAAGTAGTAAGCTAAGGAACGGACATAGCACATTTGTGCTCTATGGTATCGATATGTTTTATTGACAACTTTTTAATAATAATCATTAACATTTGCTTAAAATGTAGAATTTTATATTCGATGTGCTATGATCATCGAATGTTTGAGTCTACGTTGGTTATTTATGACTCGTTATTTCTGAACCTCATTAGCATTTTAATAACTGATGTATGTAAACGTGTTTCATCGATGCAATTGTTTTGGCTTATTATTTTCAATAATAGACATGGAAAAATGTTTTTATAACCCTCCCTCAAAATTTGAGGTTTTACGTTTCAAGATACGTAGAATCCAAATATCTAATAAAAAAAAAAAAAATCCGTCTGTCCGCCGTACGCCGTCCGCGGAAAAAAAAATCATTTAAATCGGACCAGTATTAGCTGAGATATAGCGTAATGAACTTCGTAGACTAATTCTCCGGCGCGACTGGCTATAGGCCTCTTGACTTATCTATTGGGCTTCTGACTTCTTCGTATCTCTCTGCTTTATCCTTCCTTGGATTATTTCTGCACTTCCTTTGGCTTCCTTAGTCTTTCCTTTTTTTTTTCCTACTGAAGTGCATATCAAATACATTTCCTCTGTATCATTTTACCTTCTGATTACATATCCTAACCATCACAGCCTACTTGCCAATGCAAGTGTCAATGCACAGTTTTTTCTTAACATTCCCAGTTCGGCACTCCCACGGCGATCATCTTGGGACAAGCTTCAAATTTCTTTTCCTTTATTGCCTACTGCTTAATTTTTTTTTACTTGGACAGAATAGATATTTTTGAAATATTACTAAGTGGAAATAGTAAACCATTGTGTAATAATTTGCAGCGTTTTTTAGTACAAAATTATTATTATTTATATTGGAAATATACTTTTTAATTAAAAACTTTAATGAAACATTTTAGGCAGTTAAAATTTTTGTTTACTAACCCGCTGTCTCCACCCGAGACAAAAATGGATCTGACGTCTATGACGGGTGGAATATCCCTCGTATGAAGTCATTGCATCTTTGGATAGATCTGCCAAGGTCAAATTGTTTTCCTTCCCTATCAAAGGGCCTATAAATAATCTTCCGATATAAAATTAAAATATCTAAATGTATAGGGGGCGGAGATTGGTTGTCCTAAAATGGAGTCTTAACCAAGCGTGTCTTTTGCCGTTTCCCGAAAGTATGCTTCAGTCAAAATGATCGATAATATTAATATAATAATATTTAACTTTTACAATCGAATACTTCAATTCATTTAAATTTGTTTATTACTTATTTTAACTGATTTTATCTCAACATCATTAGCCATAATTTTTTATAATATTTTTGTTTTCTTATTATCCTCATGCAGATATTTTTGACAGTGGATTAAATCTAAGAGATGGTGGTTAAGGGTGTGTTAAAAAAATAAAACAATAACATTTATTAAATATTATATATCTTCAAGGAAAAATAGTAGAGGTAGATGCAGAAGATATAAATTTATTATTATACATCAATTCAAATAATTAATTAATTAAATTATCGATGTAATATAGGTAATATATTGTTACTACGAAATTCAAATAAAATAGATTAACGTTTAAAATGGGGGTTTTAAATCTTATTTAAACAATTTATTTCTAATCTCTTATACATTAGAGACTAAATAGATATATCATTGGATAGGTATTGTCATGTAGATTTGCACTTAAAATCTTCAAATTCGGAACATTTCTAAAACTAACAGTTTTGATAACACTTGCACATATACATACTTCATCCCTAGAAAACTCATGTAAAAACGTTATAACGAAAATATTATAATATTTGCGTGTAACTCGAAAAATATACATTTTTCGTTGATAATACGATCATTTAAAATGCAATTAAATTCTCTACAAAACAGAAAAAAAAAATCATCGAAATCGGATTATTAGCGGAGATATAGCGTATGGAACTTTGTAGACAAATTTTTACTTTACCACTTTAGGAAGTGTTTTCACTAAGAAGGGAAATGTACGGTGTGTCCGTCGCCGATTTTGATCAATTTTTTGGGGGGTGATTCTACATTAAATAAACGTGTTCAACCGTTTCCTTCAATGTGGCCTAGGAGTAGAGAATCAAAAAATAAAACATGCTGAAACTGCTTGTTTCATATCTCGAGCATGAAAAATGATATCAACGGTTTTTCTGCCAAATATTTGTTTTTCAAAGGACATTGCAGGCAAAATATAATTAAAATAATTGATTTTTTGTCAAATAAATTTAAAAAAGTGTTTAAATTATTAAATTAACTAATTGTAGATTTTTCACACCAAAAATAGTATATTATAATATATATTATATATATTATAATTTATTATATTATAATATATATATTATATATATATATATATATATATATATATATATATATATATATATATATATATTATAATAGTATATTTTATAGTATGTTTTGATTCGACACACCAGAAAAACTTGATGTTGAAAATGCCATCGAAAAAAAACAAAAAACTTTTCAGTTTCGAGGGTGTTCAAACTTTTTAAGCCACAATATTTCGTTTCAATTTCAAGCTCTGTATTTCGTCATATTTAATGTTTTCTGTTTATTTTAGTCGTAAATAAATAAATCACAAAACTGAAATAATATTTTTTTTCTGGTCGGCCGCTGGGCGACCCTAGTTGTAAATGATTTTACTATTGGAAGATTCCTTCAATAATAGTTTATTGTTGGAAAAGCCTTGAATCTCTTAAATAGCAGTAAATATCTAACCAATAAAGATTTCACAAATTAAGTAATAATCAGAATTACAAAAATATGAATGCATACCCTTGATAGCACAACTCGCTTCAACAACCTAAAATAAATGTTTCTATTTAAAACATTGAAGAAACAATAATATTAAATAATAATAATAATATATTATTTATATTTATAAGTAAAACAATTCAAGATATCCTGAAGGACTTACAGCTGAAACATGTCTCATTTAACACTACATTAGTTCTGTTCCAATTCGAGTTTTAAGTATCATCACACTGTCGGGAGTATGCGTCATACAGTTTGATGATAGTCAAACCTCCTGTTGGAACAGACCTATACCTATCCTTCTTGAATTATTTTTCATTTTCTTAAGTCTTTGATTACGTAAAAATTAAAGAGCCAATAGTTCTACAGTTCGAGCGCAACTTAGAGCCCTGATTTTAAGTTGATATTGTTTTTTTTTCTAAAAAAATTTCATTTTTATTTAATTATTGTTTTTATTTTTTTCGTTGGTCCAAATAAAACAACAATGGGTTATGTTTATCAAATGGGTTACCAAAAATATTTTCATTATCATTATTATTTTTTTTTTTCTCAAAATTTCATTTAATTCATTTTAATAGTATTTTTTTTTTAAGTTATGACGATGAAGCTTGAACATATTTTCTGTAATGGGGAGTGGCAGGTCTTTATTACTGATCGTGTTTTATTCCTGCAATTGGAGAAACCATAGCCTAGAAGCCCTAAAAACATTTGGCAGTAGCTCTTAAATAGAATTCACAGTTTAAATGTCGAAGGGGCAAGAGGATTGATCGAACAAGCTGTAAAACGGAATCCAGAATTCCTTTCTGCTGATTCTCTTAGCTACTATAGAACTACATCACCAGTAGTAATGTTAATTAAAAAAAAGGTTGTTGTGTTAATATTCTTGCTTTCATGACTACTTAAAAAAAAAAAAAAAAATAAAAAAATAGATACATACCTATATCGTCGCTTAAGCTCTATATCATCCCTCTGGCCCTGTGAGCCAGGTCGTTGGATAAAAAGCCAAGGGACTTATTAGTTTTTTTAACAGGTATCCTCTGGATTTAGTAATATTGCAAAACCGGAAAATGTAGATTAATTGAAATCGACGATTCAGTACTTTAGGAAAACGACGGCTACTTGGAAAGGAGACAACAATAACAGAACTTATTTTAAATAACATTTTTGTACCAAGACCTATAAAAAACATTTGAATTAAGTGAATTCTCTTGTGGAAAAATCCCATCTTAGGTAGCTTTATGGAAGTCAATTTGTTCCGGATGTAATTTATATTTTGTTGAAAGTAATGGAAATTTCTGTTGTGTACCCGCAATAAATTATCGTTAATACCTTTTTACGGAATTGCTGTTTATGTTTTTGCCGAATAGATGATATGAATTCCTCATTCTAATCGTATAAGTCGTTATGCTTCATTATGTTAAAGCATTCATTAACAGGCTGTGGACTAAATACTCTTCCACTGCTTGTCATAAATCAAACGGGTTGTCGAATTTGTTTGCTGTTTTATTAGACTTCCGAAACATAATCTTGTTTATCAAGTTTCTTAGTGATCGTTTTTCACGTAAAAAATGTCAGATTATTCAATAGTTATAAATAATATAAAATAACACTTAAATAAATCTATGAATTAGATAATATATAAAAACTTTTTATCTCTGTATCAACCGTGTGATTTGAGTATTCAGTTTACAAGGTCGGGTTTTAAGTGAGTGGCGGTTTATTATTCGCTATTTGGTAAATAATAATTCTTACTTTATCTGATGAGAAATGGCTTATACGATAGTTGGAATGAAGGAGGAGGGGGAAGGATCAGATAGCATGAGAAGAAAATTAAGAATTTTCATGTTTTACGTTTGACTTGCTAATCCCATTGTTTTGTCCTCCTTTGTTACTATAAGTAAGGCGTATTTAGTAAAATCACGTGTGCCTTTGTCATATTTATTATGTTATTAATGTTAATTTTTTTTTTAAAATGGATAATCATTAATTGAAAATTAAATAATGATTTGAATTTTTATCTATTTGAATGTAGCACGAACCAACCTTTTTTTTTTTTTTTTTTTTAATTTTTTTTTTTTTTTAATTTTTTGTTAGTTTTATTATTAAACATTTCATCTCAATTTGTCCGGCGCTCACCCAATTTAGTATCACTTTCTTAGGAAAAATAACATTAAACTCAAATGAAACATTAAAAATACTGAATGGTCTGGATTACGAAAAATGAAATCTATATCTCAAAGAAAGCAAATGAATACCTGAATGAGTTAGTCAAAGAATTTAATTATTAATTGTTGAATATTTTTATCCGAAAAATCTAGTGTCACTTATAAAAAAATCTTAAAATGTGTTATGTTAGTCTATTTTTATTTTTATTTTCATTATTTTACATTTTTATATTTATATTTTATTTATAACAAAATCTCAACAGACTTTGTTCATTGCCTAAAATACGCTATGCATAAAAGGCATAATTGTTGATAAATGTATTCATCTATCTATCAAACTAGCTTTGCACCGGAGTTTCACCTACGTTGAATTTGGCATAAATTTTTAAATAAAATTCAAAATAATAACCTATAGCATGCTCAGCTTCATTTGTTACACACAGTTTCAAGAAGCAGGGTCAAATCGACAATCAATTTTCATAAAAGGCAATTATTTTCAAATTTTTTATTTTCCCTCACCCTCCCATTTTATTTACAAAATAATTTCACGCTTATTAATAAGTTTTGTGTAGTCAACTTCCTTCCAAGGGCACGAAATTGTCAAGACACGTAGGCAAGTTGGACACTTTTTCTCTTAGCAATTTATTAATGGTTACTGCTCCTTTTGTTCCTATTGGTCGTAGCGTGATGTTATAAAGCATGGAGCCTTTCTCAATTAACGTTATATCTTAACGCAAAAAGATTTTTTCAAATCTGACCTGTAGTTCCTGAAATTAGCACCTTCAAACACAGAAACTCTCCAGCTTTATATAATATGTTAGGTAGTATAGATGGGCATTGCTATTTAGACTCTTGCAATAGTTAGCTCTTGTCCTTTCGTTCGTACAATATTTTAGAAGTTTGAGATCCATTTATCATTGGATTCGTTAAGAATTACTGACCCTTTGCGGCATCTTTAGACGTCATCACTATCATATTTGTCTGAGTCTTGGTCTGTTTCGTTATTATCACCAATGAATCGATCATATTTATCGATAATGTGATATCATTTTACTATTTCCCATCTCTGGTTATTTAATAAGCACATTAATAACGGATGCCTTTTTTTCGTATACTTTTTTTTTTGTAGGGAATTATATCCAAGTTAAAAGTTTGTGATATCTGTTATTTCCTTTAGTGATTAGCCATATTTTTTATTAGATGACGTTAATTTATTATTTTGTTTTGAGTACCAAAAAACATTCTTTTGAATTCTTTATCCTCCTCCTTGTTTCACTGGACATGATTTCATACACAGGCTCCACAATAATGTCAGATCATTATTGAGTTTCCCACACGTGTGGATCGAACTATTTGTTAATATCTGTGTATTGGTGAATGTAACAGCTAGGGTTAAGATTTTTATGTGGTAAAAAATCCAAAATATGTACATAAATATGTTATTATTTCAGAAATATTTAAAAATGTATGTAAAAAAATGTTAAATATGTATATTATTAATAAATATATTATAAAAGCACCAACCACATATAAAATAGATTAAAAAAACACATTGGGAACAAGGAACAAAATTAGGCAACAAAGAAAAGCAACAAATTACTCAGGTTATCTTGGTAAATTGGCTCAAATTAGGTGTATTTTTAGATTTCCGAAGAGAAATTTCCGCCGGTTGTCCCTCAAAACTGGTTTGTGTACCGACTATATGAAAGAGGATTATGCGTGACCAAACGCAAGCAAGAAAATATTAGGTGAGAAGTCAAGTTTTAAACTTGGAGAACTGAAACTAAATAGTGTAGTGGATAACCTAATTTTCTAAGAGATTAAAAACTAAGAGAAAATTTGAACCGAAACTAAATATAGAACACAAATAGTCAACTACAAATAAATAAAAAAATAAGGACGGTTGACCTTGACCATAGCCACTATAGATACCAACACGAACACACAACATCACTTGCCCACTTTCGACTGGTTTGCTTTGGTTCTTAGGTTGTCGTACCCGCCGTCCTCATAGACATATTTGGTTTTTTTTTTCTCGAAAAAATATTAATTTTCAAATTTCAGTATCGATATATTTCTTTTAAAATATCGATATGGTGTTTGCTATCACATGTAAAAAACATCCCATGCGGAGGGGCCTTGCCAGCATGGAGATCCACGCACCTTTTTCAGAAGTGGATTGAGAACACTTAACGTTCCTATAATAATTGTTTGGCTAACCCTCCCTCCCCCCTCCTTGCTGCCTCCTCCAATTGATACAAAAGTAATTGTTTACCTCCTAAATGTCCAGAGTATTTATACAAATAAGTAATTTAAGGTCAAATATGTACAAAAAAAAAATATGTATTTTTGATTAATTCGTGTTTTTTTCTGCGTTATTAGTTTAATAATTGAACACTTGAGAGAATCAACGTGTTGCATAACAATTTCGAAAACTGTTTTTTTGTTACGAATGAAGGTGTTAGATGCTTATCTTCGCCTTGAACCTTTAACAATCCAAGATTCATGGTTAATAAGATTTGTCAGTGTATCGGTTAGATCATGTCTTTAAAAAATCCTTATTTGTCATTATCAACAAACACCTTTATCCACTCACGTCTTTAATTGTCAACCAATTCTTTCAAATCAGCCGATTTTCGCAATTCATCTACTGATGTTTGGGGTTTGCAAAATATTTTTGTTAAATAAAAATTGAATAAACGAGATTGTCGTACTAAGAACCACATATTTTGGCAAACGATTTTTCAAACGGCTGTGTGTGTGGATGTCCTATTTGTTCATTTGTCCTTTCACGTTGAATGTTGAATTCACATGTAACAAGGTGTTTGACAAACGGTTGAACACTTTACACTTACCGTGTTTCAAATACGAGTGAATTCATTCGCTTTTTTTTTTGGGATATAAGTATGAATTAACCATCCCTCGTTCGCGCCTCTCGTGTTTATTACACGGTCGCGCCTCGTCCTTTTGATGGGTTTACTTTTCTCACTAGACTTGCATTTCCAAATTCTTATAGATATATATATGTATATATATACATATATATATATATATATATATATATATATATATATATATATATATATATATATATATAAAACTTTTCTTATCTATTTTAAGATCAAGCATATAATTGTAAAAATGGAAGATTATATATTTTTGATTTAGTCGCAATTTTTTTTTTTCATGAAAAATGTATCAAATGCGTGCTTCGTTTTTTATTTTGTTGTAGATTTCGGCGAAATGGTTATCTGAGAATAGATCCCCGGGATCTTCAATAATTGATATAAGATCACCATCTTTTAGTTATTCTTGACATGTTGTAGGCAGCACACATTTGGTCAACTGACATATTTTTAACGGAAAAAAAAATTGCGGCTAAACAAAAAAAAAAGCCTCCGTTTTCACAATTATATTCTTGATACTTTGATCTTACAAAAACGTATCAAAAGTTATAAAACAATGTTTTGAACATGTTAGGCTTGTGAGAAGCATTAAATCTTTAGCGAAGGGTTAAATTTTTGTTATAATAAAGTTGAATTGGCAATGCCCTAGTTCTTAAGTATAGACAAAGTCAATTGGTGGCGCCACGTGTTTATATCATACTGGACAACTTAGAGAGAAATGAAATTCTTATCTTCATGGCTTAATAAAAAAAAAAGGTTCAGATATATAAAATAATTCTGTGGTGTTTGGGCAAAGAGGTTCAAGTTATGCAGTTGCGATAATGGATTTTAGTTATATATATATTTTTTTTTTAATGAGCTTTACTTTTGAGAAAAAGGTTATTTTGAATATGGAATGTTAATAGAGCTCCATTGACTTTTTTTTTTTCTCAAAGGTAAAGTTTATTGAAAAGGATAAAATTAACTCAAATCCATTGTTGCAAAAAAAAAAAAAAAAAAGAAAAAGAAAAAAAAGACTTGCACCTCTTTACTTTAACACCACTCACTGATCTATTTTATATATCTAAGCTTTTTACTAAGCCATCAAGATAGGAATTCCATTTCTGTCTAAGTTGCACAGTATGATATAAACACGTGGCGCCATCTATTGACTCTGTCTATATTTGAGAACTAGGGCATTGCCATACTGTGTTTCAGTTATTTTATTTAAAATATCAGTATAACTAGTATATTTTGTACCATAAACAAATAACTAAAATACAAACTAATATAATTTTTTTATTTTTAATTGAAATACAAATACACTATTTCAAATATGATTCAGGATTAAGAGGAATCGCAGATATTTATTTGTTTAAACACCTTTATTTATTTTCTATTTATTTATAATTTTAATCAGGACATAATAATATAGCTTTATTTGATGTTAATATGTTCAAAGTATATTTCTCTTCTAATATTCATTTTTTTAAATTTATTTTTTTAAGAGTTGTGTAAAATGCTTTAAAAACAAATTAATGATAACACTATAATTCGCGAGATAACAAATTAATCTTTTCGGAACAGCATTAATAAAACTTGAGTTGAGTTGAGTTAACACCCGCTTTCCAAATTGGTTTTCGGTTCCTTTCTAAACAAACAATCCCGTCTTGGACTGCGCCAGGGGAGATAGCGGCTATTTCGGATTGTTGTGTCTTTGCCAAAAGAAGGTAAAAGAGAAAAATAAAAGCTCTAAAGGAGTTAAAAGTCGAGGTAAATAAAAACAGAACTCCATATCACAGAAATAAGATATATTTAGCCAATGAAATCCATTTGGTTAAAAAAAAAACAAAAAAAACATTTAATCTAAAATCTGAAAATTAGTTAAGAGAGCGAAATAGGACTGAATAATCATTGAATAATAAAAAATGCTGCCCAGATAAGGTTTGCTTATGAATATATTAATTACTTGCATATACATTATCCGGAGTAATGTGGCCAAAGGTATTCCGGATAAGAGAGGGTATGGTTATTAAATAAAAATCTTGATATTAATGACATTTATTAAAAGTAATTTGCAAAAAAAAAATATAACTTTTTACGGAGTTATGTTATATGCGTATATAAGTTTTTAAAACGATTAATTTATTTTAAATATATTAACAGAAAATTTCAATTCCCATTTTTAGAAGGTTAACAGCGCTAAACCGGCGGATGAATGTCTTAGGAGTTTACCGAAACGTAAATGGGATGATAGTGTTTTCTGTGGTCTTGAAAATTTGGGTTTCGATGGTGTTTTGTGGAAGGGTGGCAAGGTTGTTAGTTTTATTTGAATACAACCTTTGTTTTCATTAGGTATTGTTTTTCTCCTAATCATTAGACTAATCACCATTTTGTTTGTTAATGAAAAAAAGGAAAGTCGTGAGTGAATATTGAAAAAATTCTCTAAATTTGTATTTCATAATTATACTTTGTCGTCGCTACGGCCTGTCTATTCATTTTCAAAACCTATAAACAAACAAGGACATTTTTAATTTATTTATTTATTTTTTTATTTCATGCCATGAAGTTTCGATCATAGTGAATAATGCGAATACAATTTTGCCCCTGAGATTGTATTTCGTTTAGCATACTACCTTATGCTCTAGCAGGGTCGGATCTACGGGAGTGGGGGGCAAAGGGGGCACTTGCCCCGGACGCCAGAATTTAGGTGGCGGAAAAGTTCGAACGAAATTTTATTTTTAGGCTAAATTAAAATTATTTGCTTCCATTTTTGGTTGTTCCGACCCTATTTTAGTCAATAAAATGAGTTTATAATATGAGATGATGTTATTTATTTAGAAATATTTTGCCTAAAATGCTGTTGTTGAATTTTATCGAGGGGGAAGGGTGAAAGAAGGAGCGACAAAATTAAGCTTGCCTCTCTCGAAAAAATTTCTAGTTCCGGCCCTAGCTACTTGGGACACTTGAGTAAGGCTGAAAGCCTTTTAATTCCTCGGATTTTTTAAGAAATTAGAATTTCATTCAGGAAATAAATCTTGTCACTATCAGAATTCTATATTTTTTTCTGACAATTATAATTCTATTTAAGAATCTCTTGTGCTTCCGGAGCATTATATGAGTCTAGCTTGAAAAATGATCTTGAATGTTATGCTATGAGGTTTATTCATAACTAAATAAAATAAATACGTGATTAAAAAAAAAAAAATTCGGCACCGTCTAAAATAAATTTTAGTAAAATTATTTAGCTTAGTTAATTAGCTAAGTTTTAGCTTAGTAGCTGTTGTCACTTTCTCTGGAGAGCTGTTTTCTTCATTTTTTCAACCATAGGCTTTGCCAAAGTAGGAACTTATATACAATATAGGAATATGGCGACGTTACAGGTTTTCCATCAGTATACGGGGCACTTATTCCAACTTGTGTTTCATTCGAAATCGGCCTCGGCCTTAATAACCTAGTTTTATCGTATCAAAGATGTATTATGTATAATCGAAAGCATCAAATCCTTCTACAGCAACGCAGGTAAGCACTTCCGAAGAAGCTGTTCCACTCAAACTTTCCCTGTGGCTTATCAAGAAGGCGTTCCTTCTACATCCAAACAAACTTGCCCTACATCAAAAGGGGATATGCCTTTTAAGAAGACGGATCTAGGAAGAGAACAAGGCATTGAAAGAGAAAAAGTAAGTCAGCTGTACTGACTGCTACACCAAATATAAGGCAGAAGAAAAGTAGGCAAGAAATTTTCGCATGAACACTACACCAAAGGAGATGCTTTATTTTTGTTTTGGTTCATTGTAATTCAGACGTTGAAGACAAAATTCCTTTTTAAACAAATCTTTCCTTGTATAATTATTAGATGAACATTTTTTTTTTTTTTTAGAAATCATTAAGTTAAATTTGTTTTTCTATATCCAATTAGTTTATGTTTTTGTCTATTATTATACCTTTTTATTTTTAAATAAAAAATACTCGTAAGTAGCAAACAAAATATGTTACAAGTGTTTTACAGTTTAATTTATTTTTGAAAAAATCACTCCTGAACATATTCATTAAATTAGAAAACTTGCCTCGCATTTTCCAACGTAACGTGATCACTATAAACTGTTTTCTATTAAAAAAAAAAAAAAAAATAAACCTATTTAGTTTTTTTGAAAAATAATAGTGCCAGTTTGTAGTTAAAGGTATTAGGAATACAGTGATATCCTATTGACTTCAAAATATGTAATAATATACAAACAATTAAAAACTCTCACCGATCTCCCCTAACAGTTATTAATTTACGCTTGTATGACGATTTTTTCCGTTAGAAACAAAGTTATATTATAAGTTATAATATAAAGTTATAAGTCGAAAAATCATTATACCTACATATTTTTCAAATATGTTTTTAGTTCATCTAAATAATTGATACCAATATAATGCTTCCTACAAGTTGTGGCCAAATTAATTGTAAATAGTATGCAATTAAATAATTAATTATAATTATTTATATATATATATATATATATATATATATATATATATATATATATATATATTATGAATTGGTTTGGAAATACTAAACCTTTCGTAGGACCAGAGGGTGTAAGATTGCGTCATTTATTTACTCAGATTTAGGGGCTGGTGCCCTTCTCGGGTTGCAGGGATCACGTAGTTACATTGGATATTATATGCTATTGTTTTTTTATTATTAATTGTAATAATAACTGTTATTTATTGAAATTTAAATTATTTTTAGGTTGTTAGTATTATGAAAATGACGTTTCTAATTTTAGAAACTAGGTACCCTGGTTTGTTAATTACACCTGGCTTGGACTAGAAGCCAAAGAAAGGAATCGAAAACAGTGTTGTTATTTCTGTTCCATGATGGACAGCTCTTACCCTGCCAAAATTTCTCTCTTTTAGTTAGTCTTTTAAAATGAATACACTGAACTTTACTTGTTTCTAAAAGAGCATCATAAATGAGACTATCGATGAAAGCTTTAATTTGATTTTTAAAAACGGCCTTCGAACGAATCGTTCATGCCAAAGTTTTGCGGAGACACAATTATTGCACATTCTTAAAATAACCTGATCCCTTTACATAGTTTTACGTGACGTACTCCGCAAATACGTTATTGCAGACGGTGGATATGTATTAAGCTATTCAGAGCCAGTGCTTTTGTTTGTTGCGAACCTGTTCTTATGCTTTGCTGCCCTAACGGCTTTCGAATCCTCACAGTTTTGCGTTGCGTAATCATCGGTTCTCCTGTTACAGGATAGGATTTATGGTTTTATAATAATAATTAAAGACTTAGCGAATCCGAAGGTTCGATACCGATCACACCAATCGCTGTTTATATTCCTTCGTCCACCTACTACCGTCCAAACCCATATCCGTAATATAACGCAATCCTCCCACTAACGTTTTGGTCTGCCCCTGTAACTTTTACCAGTCGGCTCAGCTGTAATTAACTTTTAGGTATTTGTTCGTTATCGAGTCCAACAACTTTGCTATAAAATTACTTTTAACTGAAAACAAAAATATGAAATTTCTCACTGTTAAGATTCCAAAAGCGTTTGTAGAATGTGGAAGTTTGTGAACGCTTTATTTCTTCATCTCCTTTGTCCCAGATTTCAATCTTTTTAATTATTGCTTCAATATTGTCTTCCATATACTATATCCACATAACGTCCTTTGCGAATTAAATTGAGGCTAGTGAATTGAATAGATTTTAATAGATGCCAGTAGCGCCAATGAACAATACAGAGCCAAAATATAAAAATCACCAAAATAGCACATCGGCTATTTTCTCTTGACAATGAGGATATGCATGTTTGTTAATTGGATCATGTCCTCCATCCAATTTCATTTTAAAAAACACAAATAATTCATATTTAATACAAATTATGTGAAATTCTTAAAAATGTGGTGTATGTATTTGTTGGAAAAAGTAATTATAAAGGCTAATTACAGTTCTTGTGAAAATTCTCATATTATTTAAAGTAAGAATTCAGTTCATTATTGTCTCTTGTAGTGTTAACTCCTATGCCTTTTCTCACTTTTTTTCTTTCTTTTTATTGTTATTCAACAAAATGTGTTTTTGATGGGCATATCTGATACATTGAATGAAAAGTGATTATATATGTGATAAAAGGAAGGTAGTATTAATCTTTATCGATCCTGCATTTTTTTATTTATTTTAATAAATACTATCTCTTTTCCGCGTTATCCGGAATGGCCCTGATCATATTATTCTGGATAAACCCATTGTATCATTAATATTAATCAAATATTTTGCACTGGTTTGATTGAAGAAGAAAGAATTTGGTAGTTTGGTTTCAGTTGTTACGTATGACTTTTTCATTGTCTTAGCAACAAGTTAAATAAGTAGCATAAAATTATTGAATGGAAACTATATTTTAAAATTTTTTAATTATTCTGAAAATAATAGATGGGATAATTGGATATATTTACAGTAAAGCAAATACATTAATGCAAAATAAATATATTGCAACATGCAGAAGCGATACAGACTAAGCCCTATATCTGATCAAACTAGCGGCAGATGACAGTTCCAACGAAGAGGCCGGATAACAAGAAATGAGATAATGTAATATATTATAAAATATTTTAATTAGAAGATTAACCTCTTCGGGACATTACAATACACTGTTATTGATGCACTAAAGGAATAAAATATATATACAGCAGAACTCAGTTTGTCCAGAACAATTTGACCAGGGTTATTCCGAATATCGCAGAAAAGAGGTTCATACCATATTGCTATATCAATAAATACGTCATACGTAACTACTTAACTACCGAATTCTTTCTTCTTCAATCAATCCAGTGCAAAATCTTAGGTTAAAAATGATATAATGGCTTTATCCGGAGCAATGTGACCAGAGTCAAAAATGTCCTAAAATTTCATGATTTTATGCCCGCCTGCTTGTATTCCAAAGACTATAAGTTGGCAGACGTGTATTTTTCATGTCAGGCATGTGGGCATGTTCATTTTGCATGCCGATACGTCAGTATGAATTCTTTCTCCTTTTTTTTTTTTTAAGCACAGATTACTTAAGATTAGCTCAAATTAAATCTGAGGTTCAATTTTTTTTATATTTTAATATCATATGATATTTGTATATTTACCTATGATAAACATAAATCGTAAATAAGAATTCACACGAAGGCTCTGGAAGGATTAACATATGAGCCGTGAGAATAATAGTGGTGTAAGTCAATTTTCGTTTATTGCGATAAAAAGAATGTTTTGTAAATGTACTTAAATGATATATCTATATTATTTATTTATAATTTATGTACACATTATGTACTTACTCAAACCAGAGGAAGTTACTTTTTTAATCGTACAAAGTTCATTTTATTGTCCCATCATTTTTACTAAAATATTTAAATTCGTATTTTAATAAAAATGAAGGGTTAGTGTAATTGAAAATAAAATAATTAATGGCGATTTTTTTATTTAAAAAATATTTCTTTGAGCGATATTATATTGGAATAAATTAGTTCGGTTTCGCTGACGTGCGTTTCGCTGTTTTTCATTCACATTTTTTCCCACTGGCCATTTTTTTTTTTTTTTTTTATTTAATGAGAATTTTCCTGTAGGGATAGGAACGCCACTGCATTTCTGCTGCACAAAAACCCTTATTCTAAAAGTCCTTCCATTGTATTTCGAGACAAAATTTACTGGTATTAGACTATGGGTTAAGATTAAAAAAGTTTTTAACAGGGTTTGAAATCTATAATTAAAAATAAATAAAAATCAAATCCAGTGGTAATTTTTGTCTTGTAATTTTATAAACCATTTTATGAGGTTTCAGAGAGTGATAATTATTTTTAATAGTTTTTTCTTTAAATTTTTAATCTATAAAACTCAAAGATTTATATTTTTTTTTTTTTTTTTTTTTTTTTTATGTAAATCATGTCTTATTTTGAAACTTGTTGATACAAAAATTATTATTTCATGAGACAAGTATGTATTAGGAAGTTTAATAAAGCACCTTAAAACTTTTACATACCTCTAATGTTTGACCTTTCGGACGGTATAAGATTTGGGATACAATCATAAGATCTATAAACGTCTTAAAATAAAACTGCAAGAAATCGCACTACTAAAACTACAACGGAGTCCCTCAATCGATTGCTATTATTGATTCTTGTGAATCGATTGTACAGTGGCGCTGCCTTCTAGATAACCCACTTCTTTTTTTAGACCTCGTTGCAATGTCGAATTGATGCTTGTTAACATTCCACGCCTCGTTAGTTGCCAGCTACGAGAGCTTATGGTTCTCGTATATATATAAATATAATTCCTATAAGAGCCAATGTCATAAAATTTTAATTATAATAATTTTAGAAACAAATCTTAAAATAAATTAGCTGCGTCGGTTTTAAAAGTAATTATGAAAACGTTGAACGCTAAATACCTAGGTGTGACATGAGTCGTATTTTTTAGTATCTCATAGTCGTATATGATATTTTAAAGTATGACTTGAGTTTCCATTCTTTTTCCTTTTCCACTTATTCGTGGTGATATATGTGCAATTAAAAAAAAATAGACAACTCAAAATAATGGTTATTTTCACTTTTGAGTGATTTTTTTGTTTATTTTACATACACCACTAGCTGACCCGGCAATGCTTCACTATTGTTAGATTTGAGTATGTATGTAGATTAATTGAACACAATTGAAAGTTTCATATCAATTATTGTATTTAGTCAAAATTAGATATTTACATGCATGTTTTCTTTGTTTTGCTTCGTCGTGTCAATTTGGCTGATATTTTCTTTTGCTCTCTGCAGCATTTCGTATCTTTTCAGCTGCATCTTCTTAGCGTTGATTTATTTTTTATTAATATTAATTTTGTGGCTCAAAATTTGGTTTCACTCAACAATGTTTCAGTTTTTTTAAGAATTGCTCGACGGTGGGGATCCATGTGGTCCTCAATCATCCTCAATTCCCTGCTTTTTTCTCCCAACGCCCATTGAATGTTCAGGTACCCACTTTATACAGGCTATGTCCCAATTGGGTTTCTCGGTTCTGTGAATCCAAGATTGACTTGTAATCGCCTTTGATTAATTGAAATAAGTATTATTGCTTGGTTGCTGAAGTGTTGTATAGCTAAATTCTGTAGGTCAAAGGTAAATTATCGTAATTATAATTACCTTTTTCAACTGTTAGTTGTGGATGGGGGTCAATCTTTATATTTGAATTTACCTATTTTATCATCGTTTTAGCTTATTTACGATACTTTTACATGAATAATTTGCCCAGAATAATGCAAATATTATAATAAAATCAAAATCAGCAAAATTTGACTTAAGAAAGTTTACCTATGATGTACAGAATCATTAATCAGATTAACTAAATGCATTGATAATTACAAATTTTAACTTAATTTATAATTTAAATGAGGTTGCACTTAGCAAGATGATGATAACAATGTAAATCGGCGTTATTAGTTCACAAAAACAACACGGTACTGCTTTAGCATGTTGTTATTTACATGTTCTAATATTTAACTGCTAACGTTCCCTCAAGGATATTTTAACTTGTTTGTGTGATTCTTTTATAAATAGAAAACTGATGACGAGTAAGTCGGTACAATTTGTTTTTGGTAGATCCGTTAGGGTCATTGGTTTACAAACTTGCGTATTAATCTTAAGAGATTATTTATCTAACTTTATTACGTGTTATAAAAGTTGTGTTCTAATGTAAGATCATATTTTTATGTTAATATTTTGAAAAAATAAATAAAACATTATTCGACGAATTTTTATTACTTACTTTCAATTCGTCATATGATTCTTTTTATTGTCTATTTTTCAAAACGGATATTGAGTTGAATTTACTATTACTTGATTTATTTTTTTTGTTTCCGAAATCCGGTATCAATGATTGAACAAGAATCTCGTTGAAGAAGGTTTAGCAGGGAACTTGCAAGGAAAGCTTTTTAGGGACATTTTCTGATCCATATTTTGATGGCTTTAAGTCTCGAAATGTTTATTAAAATAATTTTTACATGTTTTTATAATTATAGTATTTATGTTGAGTTTGTAATACAACAGTGGCGTACTTCTTTCTCTTTCTATTACGTATTCTTAATTGGCCTAGTATAATTGGCACCCGCTTTTCTAAATTAAATATACCTCCATTTTTTTATGACGTCCTATTTATAAACGAAATCTAAAGAAGACTGTGTAGAAATAAGATGTAATTATTTATATTTAGAGTCATTGTTATCTCTTTGGCGCCCGACTATTTCTGTTGCTTATTGACTTGATCTTGGCTCTTTATTTTCCTTTTATGTCCGTTTTTATTGTTAATGCCGATTTAATATAGGCCCTGTGTTAATAGTGCATTGCTCGTTTAAATGAGACGTTAATCTCTAGAGATAAGGCCAAAGAATAGCAAATATATATGCATATATTATATTATTATTAACAGTAGAGGTTGATTTTATCTAATATAATATAATATAAGTTTTTGAGGATCTTGAGGTCCAGTCAACAAATAATCGACTATATTTTGGCGACGTTTCGCGATTTTATTGTTGTTCTATTCATGCCTACATTGAACAGAACTGCTCTGAATGAACAAATTTCCAGGCAATACTGGAAACTTTCAAATAAGGATTAAATTCACTAATGAAGGATATTAGTTTTGGAGTTAAATTCGTTCAAGGATCTACTAACCTTCCTTTTTAACATAGGTTTCTTTTTTTCAAAAAAGTACGTGAACCAAATCTTTGAATCTCGAAGGACAGTAGAGATAAGATGAATTGTTGTCCTTGCAAACCGAATTTAGCCTAAGCTTTTCAAGGATATTAGGATTAATGGTAATTCTTAGCGTAACCTATATACGGTCCCATCCCCCCTTTGTGCTAGTCAAAATAATAAATAAATTCTATTTTAACATCACTTTTTCTTTTCAGCATATCAGCATCCTCAACACAGTCTGGTCCTTCGTTCAATGATAATATATTGTGCTAAAGTATGGATATTTTACCAAGTAGCCAGGTTTCGTGATAGAAAAAATGCAAAGAAAAATATATGGCGCCACCAAATTAAAGAAAAGAAAAAAATCGATTGCACAAAAAAATAAACAACATTGAACTTAGAAACCTAAATGGGGGAACTAGATATAGATTATTGTATCAAAAATGAAAACCTTGAGCTATGTGAACCGCATAAATCAAGATAATAGGTTAAAATATCTGATGTGGACAACACATGACTTCCTTGTACGCCTATTAAAATATAAATCTGTGGTTCAAAAAGTGAACCTGAATTTGGTTACTATTTTCCGAAGATTACAGTATCTCAAAAACGACACTCAGCGTCCCGACATCCATCTATTGACACACACACACACACACACATAAATTTGGAGGAAAACCAGTATTTTACACTCAATTTTAACTCTTAAAACAAGTAATAAAAATGTTTAATTGGATTGGAAACCAAATTGCGTTTGTAACCTTTATTACCGAAATATATGATTTATGTATTTAATTTAAATATAATTTTTGATGTAAGCTTATTATGACCTTCAAGTAAAGTACTATTTTCGGCTCACCAATTTTAACCAAAATATAGTAAATACATTCATATTGGTATAAAAGTCCTATTTATCAAATTTGAGATGTTTTACATTATATTTTAATAAAAATTTGATTAATTTTTTGTCATATATACTAATATGACCTTCAAGTAAAGTACCGCTTCCGGTTTTCCAATTTAGACGAAAATCTAGTATGTTATTTAAATCAATATATATTAGTTATAAATACTAAATTTGAGAGGTTTTGCATAGTATTTTAATATAATTTTTGATGGAAATCAATTATGACCTTCCAGTAAAGTACCATTTCCGGTGATCAAGCAGTGACCAAAAAGGGAAGTTCACAACTAGATTTTACATCAATCCTAGATACAAAATTTCAACTTTTTACGACTAACCGTTTTTGAGTTATGCGAGATACGAACGTACGTGCGTACGGAGGCCACGACGAAACTAGTCAAAATGGATTCAGGGATGGTCAAAATGGATATTTCCGTTGAAATCTGAAAACCGAAAATTTTCGCGATTACAATACTTCCTTTACTTCGTACAAGGAAGTAAAAACCAATAGGTTACCAAGGTAATAGGTTAAAAAAAAACCTTTTTTTATAACGAAAAAAATTATTGTTTTATTATATCATAAAATAATAGTTGATCCTAGTATTGTTTTTAGTTCTAATAATCAGGGATGTTGCTACAAACTTTCATTGGAGGAAGTGCAAAGTCTATAATATCCCAACAATTTTGACTGGATTTACCGAATACATTAAATATTCTAATTTCCACAAATATGTTATGAAATATTATAATTTTTTCAAAAACTTTTGGTTTTGTACTTATCACTTACTTGTTGGGAATATTGACACTTTTTCTATTAAAACACAATATTGTATCAACAAAATCCCAGTTTCTTAACTCAAAAGGCGCTGGTATTGGTTTAAATTTTAGTAACCCTTTGAGTAAAATCTTTTACCACAATTGAATTTAGAAGTAGGTTATCAAATTTACCAATTTTTTGGTCTTTCAAATTATTAAAAATGAGAGGTAACACCTCTCCCTCCTCCCCTCCCCCCCCCCTCCTTTCACGACGGCGTCCTTGATCCTCGATCAAAATTCAGTATAGTCGGGAATTTAATTCTCCTTTAGCTGTTGCGAGCATAAAGTATGCATTTATTTAATCTCCAAGACCGTATCCAGAGACCAGTTTACTCCTCGAATGGCCGGTATGTTAGGATAGGTTTATTACACAATTGAAACTAACTTTTGATCCAGTAACCGGCTCTGAAACGAATTAATTAAGCGAAAATAGAGTAATTACTATAGTTGGAGACTACCTTAACACGCTCGGCCGTCACGACCCCATGAATAGTTAAGAGAAGGATTATATTTCGTATTAGACATTTTATTTAATAGTAGTTTATAATTCAAGGACATAGATCACTTCAGTTTTGAGATTACCGACAGCTGGTATCAAGATGAGGATGTCAACATTATGCCAAAAATAAAAATCTCTTTAAAATTACAAGGTCTGTTAAATAGTTTTGGCTATTGTAATAGGTTGCTTTATCACGTATCTGATTGTCAGTCAAAATCTATTGGGACTCACAATCAGTTGATTGCCCCCATTCGTCATGTTAATAAATAAGGTTTTGCGCCGATTGGTAATCTCGAATCAAATTTTCTGATGTTTAAACTCGATTATATACTTGGCTAATGATGTTTGCCTTGGTGGCAGGTGTGCTGAGAATAATCGATGTTGAAGAGAAGCTGTGGCACACATCGAACTCGTGCCTGATAATGGTCTTATCACATACGTGACGTTGATGGTTGCAATCCTATCCCAAATCGGTACAGTTTATCAGGATTTTATCAGTAATTTAGCACTTTTATCTTTCCCTCATAAATAATCTAATGAAACAATTTAATAATCTGTATTACTACTGACAATGAGTTAGTACAAGAATGTTGATTCCTATTATGGTATTGACGTTTACAGAAATCGATCACGCCCTGTGAATGATGTTCTTTATTTAACTTATTAAATATTGACTTCATTGCTGCTTTGAAAAATATTTAACATTTCTCTTTGTAAAAATATATATTATTGAGGAACATAGGTCTTAGCCTATCCTTTTTTTACGTCCCCTTCATAACTGAAATATGTGGTATACGGGCTTATGTGAGTAGTGGCGTACGCCCGCCATTTTGTGCGTCTTAGTGCTGCGGCTGCAACTTAAACTCCTTTCTTCTACGTGCTTGGTAGACTCCTAGACGAACATCGTCTTTCTAAACATCTCATCCACTTTCTCGAGATGTATCAGGCATTCCTGACTACTCGGATAATGCCGCCATACATTCTTCTTGTGTTTTGGGAAAATTGTACCATTAATCTTTTCATAATCTTTGGTGATGTGTCCATCCGTGCCGCACCATGTACATGCCAGCGTCCATCCTGCCTTTCTTCTTGATAGTGGTCATCACTGTTGGATGGACCTCAACTACTCACCTCTTCTTCTTCCCTTCTTTCGACTTATGTATAGGTTGTCCTGATTCACTCTTTACAGTTATTCCCTTCTGTAGGTTTCCTAAACCCTTCCACTTCGATTCTTCTTCACAGAACCTCTGTCAGGTCTTTTGCCTCCCGCGGGATGGGTACTCTTCTGACCTTAAATCTGGGGCTCCTCTGCGTTGTCAGACTGACCATGGGCGCCCTATCCTTCAGGGATGTTCATTCCATAAGCCTCTTGGCTTGCTCTGCATCTTAGGATTTGCCTAGGAATGTATGATCCTGGGTCACCTTCACTATGTCCAGCTGAACTCCTTCTTCGTGAAATTGTTTGTCAGGAAGAGATTCCTTATATACGTTGCAATGGTAATTGAGGGTAAATACCTCTCTCCACATGTAATGGTGAGGAATATGGCATCCTCCATGTCCATTGTGGGTTTGTTACGATTTGCCGCCCTTTTCAACATAAAATGTAAGCTTCCTTTCCGCTTTTGTTCGGATGTCAAGGATTCTAGTGCTTGGTAAGGCGCCGACTATATAAATATATTTCCTTCGTAGCTCCTTTTGAACCCCATTCAAACTTAAAAGCATTAATTCACCAATTTTCGTTTTATTTCATGCTTCGAATTTTAATATGTCAGTTCTCCGACGCTAAGCTTTCTAATAGTTCCTTCATCATCTTGTCCAGTAATTCCTAATCTTAACACGTCCATATCAATCACTGCTATACTATTATTAGCTCAGTTATATTTACTAATAGTATTATAGCAGTCTGCTTGCAAAAAACCAGTCCACGTTTTATTTTATTTTTTAATTATATGTGCATTTACAAAAACATACTCACGAAGTGATCCAGATTCATTCTCCCAAGCTCTGAGTTGGTTAGCCATGTACATACTAGGTGGATGTCTTCTACCTATATCAATTAATTTTTTTTTTGTTAACTGTATTTTAAATGACTCAGTTTCAGAAGAATTGTCAAATTCTAGACAAAAAATGATGATATTACTGAAAAACTAGTTTCTAAACTGTCCCATAGGTTACAGTTCATTCTCCTGAATAGATTCCCACCAATCTACTTGTGCGGTAAAATAATGAAAAAACTCATGGTCAAATCTTTCCATTATCATCCCTCCGTGTTTATTCACTCTCACTATGAAACCTAATCTTGCAGAAGAAGGTGGTCCATGAAAGTATAGTATTATGTCTATTGGTGTCCATTCCTCTGCACCTTACAGTTTTTACGCAGGAAGTATTCCCTTAACTTACTTATTTATACGAAAACATTCTAATGAGGATGAAACTTTTGACAAAATTTAGCTCACGATGAGATATGTCATAGAAAAACAAGGATTTCATTTCGGCAGTAGTCGACAACATACACTCTTCAGACAGCTGTAATGAATTAGAGGAAGAACGAATATGTAGAATAAAAAAACCTCACAATCCAACAGTGTCTATGCACTTTACACTATCAGGACATCTTTCTTGATCATGGATCTGCCCCTCTTTGGGCACATTTGATACATTTGTTTTTTTTATTGGTGTTCAACGTCCTTTTCTACTCCTATTAAGGCAAACAGGGCGGGTTATTCCTACAGGTTTTCAGCCTATTTTAACCAGAGTGGGAAGAAGATCGAGAACTCATGGATCCACCTAAAAATAAATTTTAACCCGCCTGGCCGGATTCGAACCGGTTTCGCAGTAGACTCGAGGTTGCTTATGCGACGGCCCATACATTTTAATTTCCTTATAAAATTTTCCAGTTATTAAATACTTAACGATTTATAACGGTTTACAAAAAAATAAAGTAAAAAAATATGTTAATAAATTTGCCTAATAATAAAAACAGACATTTCATCGTACTCATCCAGATCTACGGATGTTATGTGGACGATTGTCCTAACCGAAAAATGTTTCCTCAACCGATAACACCGTCCAGATAAAGCACGACCGCAATGAGCCAAAACAAACAGTTCCACTTCTACGTAGAACTGAAAATAAGGGTTATTTTTTAACTGTTTGACACAACATTTGTTTTTGTAATGCACAAAGGTTTTTTTTTTAACCTTCCCTCTGACATTGAATTAGCGCCAGTGCAAACAAGGTGGCCGATTAAAGATATTGATTGCATCGAAATCCTCTTATATGACTCTTATCGTTAGTCTCAGTTAAAGTGATGCACATATTTACCGCTTTGTTTATTATTGTGTTAATGAAAGCTGCTTTTACTTTTTAAATATAGTAGTGTGAACATTTAATATTAAAACTTGCATAGCTTACCCAGTTACGTGAAAATATATGGTTATTTACCAATAAATCAGTTTTTATCTCAGTTCACTTCTCTCTCCGTAATGGAAAATCCATTAAAAATTGTAGTTGTATTTTTCAGTGAACCAGAGATTCAACACCGATGCCACCTCAAGCCCAAATCAAAAAGGATATACTAAATAAAATACTATATGATTTATCTTAAATTAGTTCAACGAGCATTATCTTTCTGATGATTAATTCTTTTTCCAGCCTTTACTCTCCTATTTCAGTCATAGATCAATTATATTAAGCAGGTGCATGCAGTGCGGGGGGCATCTGGACCCATGGCGTCACTGCTCCCCCCCCCCTCAACTCCTCATCTGTAGAACCCCTGTAATGATATTAAAGTAGAAGAGCTAGAGATGGAATGCCTCCATTTAACTGATTGTTTGAGAGAGTCCCCAGATCAGTGATGGTTAAGAAAATTTATGTATTTCAGAACTATATAAACTTTTAACAGCAGACAAAATCGAAGGCGTGAGAATTAATACTGAGAATATTTTTGTGCCGTGATGGTAGCTCATTACAGAGGGGAACTTGCCCTCTCAAAACTAAAACGAATCAACAATGAGCTGATATGTGCGATGCTTCAAGATGGATTAAGTAGTTTATCACTGATGTCGATAGAGGAAAAAAAAACGGTGTGCAGCTAAAAAAGAAATACGGGCTACACCATAGAATACCCAAATATTGTTCCCATAATTATAGATACCCTTAAATTATGTTTGACAATAATAAATAAATAGTATAAAAAATATATAAATAAAGGTGAGTTTTATTGGCTGTAGTGGATATACGTACATCCCATGCCCTACACCCCACTGCTGCTGAAACCCCGTATGCCAGAAATGGCCAGGTAGGGAGAATAAAAAATAAAAAAAAAACGATGTTGATTGAAAGTGATTTATTTGAAGAAGTGGTTCATGATTTCACTAATCAAAAATGAAGAAAAGTATCTCTTTTATATTTTAAGAAGAAGTTGGTCGGGGAATACTGTCAATGAAGATAATGGAGTAATGTAGATGCTTGTCCAATTTGGGCAAGATCTTGGACTCCAAGATCTTTTTCCAATAATTTTTTTTTTAATAATAATAATCAATAATCCAAAAATGTTTTTTTAAATACATTTTTGTATTGTACATGAAGTGATCTAAAAACTTTTTATGATATTAGAATGCTCTAAAACTAATGATTGGGATATAACCATTGGATTTAGGGCTTTCTAATGTCATAAAGGTTTTTAGAGCAATTCGGGTGCAATACAAACATGATTTTGGATAAGGGCTTTTTAGTTAATCAGCGCAGCCAAATACTTCTCTGTTTATTTAATTCTGTTCCTCTATAACTGTATCACTGAAATCTTTTCTTATTCAACTGCTAATTTTTTTTATTTTTATCCATATTGATAAAATATAAGAATCCTTTTTATTATAATAATGAATTCTGCATCATTTAAGGAAATAGACACAGTTAAGCAAATTTTCTTTCTTTTTTTTCTGACCCAATGCTTTCTCTAAGCGCTTATGATATTTAAAAAGTATCCAGGGATTGCACTAGATCTTTGAATTCATAAAAAATAAAATTATAATTGATGCTAGTTTGTATATTTGCTCATACTTTTCCTAAACTTCAAATTTACACGAGGATCACTCGGAAATCACCTTATTGGATTAGTAGTATAATTTTGTATTTTCAACTAAAAATAAAAATGTAATGTTTTTTTATTTTGCAATGCTTAGGGTTTCGTAAATGCAGAATAAAGGGATGAACAAGGAAGAAGCAACTTAGAACATAGAAACTTATATTTCTAAAAGTACTTAAACCATTACGAGATGGTATCTGTTGGTATTTATGGGCGTTTTACTCATTTAAAAAAACAATCACTTCCCTTTAACACATTTATTTTACTGTAAATCGTAAACTCACTTTATTAGAGACCTCAACAGTTCAAAAGCAATATGGCTCACAACCTCTCAGCAGAAGGAATCAGTGTTGTCCAAATGCGTAATTACAACAAAAAAAACTATTATTCCTATTTCTTAAGGAATATACTTATTATATATATATATATATATATATATATATATATATATATATATATATATATATATATATATATAATTATAGAATTGTTTCATTATTTCCACATATACATTTACTATAAATGTGGAGCTGAATGAGCCTTGCTGCCTTATTTTCACAATTTAATCACCCAAGTGGCGACTTCTGAAGTATTGCCCACTACCTGGTACATTTCCCTTATTTGTTTAATTTTCAATTGAAAGATTTTATCCTTTTGCCTTCTATAGTTTACTGAATTAATTGTTGTTCGAATAGCACAGGTTGTGTTGAAATGGACTCCAGAAGAAAGGAAGCTGCGATAAGATATCATATCACCTGTCAGGATGATGCACGCTATTGTCTGCCACAATTCCTCTCTGCTACAGTCCAGTCTACTCTTGTAGCTCATTGCGTTAAATCTTACGATATCAAAAATTATCTAACAACAGAATACTATTTGCAAAATAATAAACTGACCGACTATCTTATTCTATAGGCATCAGAAATCCTTTGTTAAATATGTGTTAAGGTCAACAAAGTTTGGAACAATAAGCCGAATAGCTCGTTTAATAATCAGGAACGTCCACTCGATTGACCGCTTGTATTTCTTCATTAATCGATTATTGCGATTGAAATAGCCTACTTCAGTTTAGAAGCAAAACACTTCAGAGCACACCAATAACAACACTTCACCGAAATTCATCAAAAATTTATTGCATAACTTATCTCCTTATCATTTGAAAAAGATTGTGTGCCAATGATTATCAATTTATGTGTAGTAAATTTATGATTAATGTGGCAAAAATTATATTTAAAACACAACAAAAGAAAAAGTATAAATTTAGAGAAGTTGATCTTGGGGTATGGTCAATGAAGGACAACACATTAATAAGTAAACCTTATGTTATACTGTGTGCCTACGTTTCGACCTAGTTTGTACGCCTTCATCAGGGCAGTTAGGGTGATAACGTCTTTATAGACTGTCCTAGTCCCTGGCAATCCCTCTAGACGCTCTCATGAAGGCCGAAATGTTGGTACGCAATAAAGCATAAGGATAAGATTCACATGGTTTTCCTTCAGTGACCCCTTCTCCCCTCCCTCTCCGATCAACATCTCAAATATATTCATGGTCAACTGCATCCACATCAAAAAATAAATTAACTAAATAAAATCTTTAACTTCGTCCGCCTTCTTTGTTTTGTTGTTTTTTTAATTATTACCCATAAATTTTCAACATGGAAATTATTTCAAACAAGAAGTCCTTCTCCTACCAAAATGAGTCCATATTTAGATTTTTTAAAAATTAAAGTCATTACAAACGAACAACAGGATAGTCTATATTCAATATGCAGAATAAAAATCTAATAAAAATTATAGTTTCCAGAAAAAAATTCGATCTGTTTAGGGAACATATATCTATATAAAGAATAGAACATATATCTATTTAGGGAACATATAGGAAAATCTATGACGGTAAAGGAAATAATTATATACTATATATTCGTAATTTTAATAAATAATTGGAAGATCCCAATAAATTCCTCGAGTCTCTCATAAAGCAGTAGATAACTAACCAGTCAAACGTTTCCCCAATACGGGAATTATCCATGACTGAGAAACACAATATCATATAATATAATAATCAGTGCAATATTATGTGCTGATATATATTTAACATAGATTTGTTGAACTGTTTTGGAGTGATGTGATATCTCTCTTTGGCGAGTCTCTTTTGAGACTGTTGATGTGAGATATGTTACCTCTGTTTTTCATTTATGTGATCTTATGTTTTTCAGTCCTAATAATATTTCCGCAAGACGTTGCCTGGTTAGTAATTTTCTGCTATTTGAGGAACTCAAGACTTTGTTTTGGAATCTTTCAATTATATTAGTTTATGTATTTATTTATTTTTCCTCTCATTAATTAATTTATACAATGTTAGTTTGACGGTGATTACTTAGTAATTACCAAAGTTACATGCATTTTAAAGAAGCGAAGAGAATACACTTTCGATTCTTATTTTAATATAAATATCAACAAGGCATTGAACGCTTTAATTTCTAACTGTAACTAGTTGCATAGGATTGGACGCAAGTGGGGTTTTCTCTCATTTTCTCTTCTATTTTGGGAAACCTGTTGACACTTTCAAGTAGGTTATTTGTTTTTCCACCTGTTTGTATCCAGGCTCATATTGTTATCAGTCTATCGTAAAGTTTAATATTTGCAAATTTTATCTTTCGTTATTCATGTCAATAGTGGCGACATTGTACTTTTAGAGAGTTGAGTCGCTTCTATTCTTGCTCGCCTAGATAAGATAGCGAGTGTCAACGTGTTATCGCGCGAAAAATCCTTTTGAAAAATCATGCAATGCAAACGAGTTTCTTCTTTTATTATCAAAATCTTGCATCTTTTCTAAAAGCTGTTCGATGGGTTCAGTACGGACAAGTTTATTTGAAATTTCTAGATGAAATATTGATCAGCATGTATGTAGTTGGATCATAATGTTCAGCGTACTAATCGTCTTTAAACTTCATTTGTACTTAATCAGACGAAATGTCCGATTTATAAACCTTAAATAATTTTTCTATTTTTAATCTAATGAATCCGGAGTACTTTGTAAAAATACCTGTACGACTACACCCAGTGCAATGTTTCAGTACTCGGTAAGGAAGTACTGCTTCTTATCTAAGGTGATGTGATCAGCATTCTCGCTCGACCGCCGAGATAATTCCTTACTTCAATTTAGGGTACTCACTTTATAGACGCTGGGTGTGCCACAGGAAGGCGTCTCTTGATATCTGAGTCGATCCACGTCTACCGGAATAAATAAATTATCTGCCACAGCCCGATTCAAAACTCGGGCTCGGCGGTTTAAGAGTCCAGCGCCTTTCTCAGAAGAAAATAATAATTCAGATCCTCCTTAGTTTACCCAGACTTACGTGGAGTCTCCAGTGATACAATCACAGAACATTTCATTTTGAACTATTGAAAATTTTGCAGATGGATTTGTTTCTGTTTGTACCAGCACTCATTTTTGGAGCAACTAATCCGGCAACAGTTACTAGTCCCTTCTGCCAATCCCATACATTTACATAGAGATTGTCGCCCGTTAGTGTCTAGAGTGGGGTGAAAAAAAAACCCACAAAAACCTTGTAAAAAGTTTCCCATTGATAAAATAAATTTCTGACAAGTCGGTTTGCATTGCAAATTAATGTTTTAATAAATATTTATTTTAGACACGCCCACAACTTTGAATTACAACAATAATCGAATTTTAGTAATAAAATGGACATATCCTTTGTTGGTAGACCCCTCGTGTGTAGTTAGTTCATATAAACTGGTTCATATAATCTGCCGTCGATTTGAATTGCATTTTTTATATTTAATTACATTTATCAATCAATTGTCTATTACTAGTATCTACGAGGTTTATAAAACTACGAGGTGGGTATAAACTAAAGTTGAACAAGTTTATTGGGAGGATTACAGAGTTTACTGAACGTTTATTAAGGATTACACGTTTATTGAACACATTTATAAGAAATACTTTCACTGAAAGTCTAACGCTTTAATTTAAATGCGAATACAAGACTTGTATCATAATAAAATTAGCTCAAATGTTCCTAAACGGTCAGCGAAAAGTACTTTTAATTTAATTCGGCTTCCTCGTTCGATGTCCCAGTATTGAAATTCGGTTATCGTGTTTCTTATAGGTATAAAACGGTTCCTTAAAGGCATATCAGCTATCCTCCACGATATGAATGGGTGCATCAGAATGACTTGCCCGATTTCGACCAATCTTGATGGATGTGGACAACTTAAGGAATAACATTTTGTTATTGAAATGAAAAAAAATTAACTTTCGAATTATTACTCGGGATTGAAAGAATGTAAAACAAATCCAAATTTTTTTTTTTTAAATTCGAGATTGTATATTTGACAAAAAAAAAATTCTAGATTGTATATTTGACTAGGTAGCAGTCCGAAGTTATATAGATGAAAAAGGTTTTCACCTTGAATGTAACCTCCCGGCATATGCTTCGCCCACCAGGTTTCTCCTTAAATTGTTAATTTTTATGTAATGAAATTTCTACCGAATCATGCCTGGTGCAAATCATCAAATAAGAGTAGAAACTTCTCTCACCTTCAAATCCTTAACCGAACCCAACAAACAGCTATTTCAAAATTAAGAACAGGACATATTAAAATCCTAAAACTTGTAAATAAACAAAATGCATACAGCATATTGCATTAAGTGCAAGACTAGCGAAGCTTCCCCATCCCATCCCACATTCTACATTGTGTTGACGCGACCAATCATGAACTCGATGGAAAAAAAAAAAAAGTATTTTGCAGACTTGAGGAGAGCTGGCTTCTTTGAGCACCAACATCTGCTTCTTAATTTGATGAACTCGGTTCTGAATTAGCCCACTCCCATTTTGAGTTTCCTTCATCAACCCCTGGGTATAATATTTTGTATTAAGTAGAATACGCATGTTTTGTTTCATTTTTAAAAAAAAAAAGACGTTTACATTTTTTTTTAAGTCAAGCAACATTATTGATTAGGGCAGCCTCTATTATTCATTTCTATAAAACAGTTACAAGAATTTATCCCGAATTCTTAATTTTAGAAGCGAATAATTAATTAAAATTTCAGAGGGAACTTTAATAATTTATCGTTTAGTTTAAATTTTCACTAGACTTGGAACTGCTCAATCGATTAGCAATGAGCTATTTATATTTCCGTTAATTAAAGAAGTTATCCTGACTTATTGAGGCATTAGAAGAAACGGAGAAAATGTTTCTTGGATTAATTTTATCTGTGGTGTTTGGGTAAAGGAATACAAGTAATTTTTCTACGACAATGGATTTATGTTATATTTTGTTCTTAGCAATGAGCTTTACCTTTGAGAAAAAAGATATAAGTAAATGAAACAGTATCCGCATTCCATTCAAAAGATAATCAAAATCCCTTTTCTCAAAGATCAAGTTCATTTAAAGAACAAAATGTAACATAAATTCATTGTCGAAAAAAAATTACCTATACTTCTTTACCCAAACACCACAAATATACATATATATATATATATATATATATATATATATATATATATATATATATATATATATAAACTATAAACTATAAACTCTGTATTTGAGTTTCTTCGGTCTCTCAAGCAATCTCTTGTTAATTATGGTGGCATGGATGATTATGCAGCGATATACTGATGAACACTTGGACTTGGATCTGCATGATCCTTCCAAATTGACCTTGCCTTAGAGTGAGCTACTGAAGACCAGTTTTAATTCTTATTTTTTCTTCAACATAATCTTAAAATCTGATCCCATGTCGCCTACTGTTTGAGTGCGCCTCCGATGTTAGGTCTCTCAATTGTTGATCGTAATATATGGGTCACTTTCTGTGTATGCTTATTGCTATATTAACGTGTGCATGTTTACATACAAACAGCTTCTCGAATGCCTCAACCCCGTCAAGGTCAACTAAGCACTGGTTGAACAACCTAAAGTTCCGAACATATCCTATTTATAGACGACCTTGAGGTATCTCCGTGTGTGTGTGTTGCGCAGCCACAGACCGCCGCATTTACTGACCGTTACACAAACGATCGTTCAATTCTCTGTATTATTAACTTGAACCGTTCTGGAATTACATTCTATGTCTATTATGTCTCGGTCGTGAGTATATGACCATTATCAATGTAAACAGCAGTAGTATTTTGTGGTTAGGATAGTTTCATTCATAAAGCAGGCATTGATACCAGGCAGCCATATTTGCTGCACTGGAGGAATATCTGCGCAATTTATTATTATTGCTTATTTTTTTTAAGGATCGTTGTTATTTTATAATTATTGTTGCAAGTTCCTAGCGTCAATTAAAATTTCATTAGGCTATTTTGGTTTTATACTTCGTTGATTGAATTAATGATGCTTACATGTTGTGAAAGATGATTAATCCGGGGTGTTTACCCGGCTTGGTTTTAATCGATATTTCGAGTTTAAATCTTTTCATTTGTTAAGTCAAATAAAACTATCATACTATTTTTGTTTTCGTAAGGGAACGAATGCTGCACTGACGGCCATAAAAACCTATGTATTGTTGAAGTATATTGAAAAAAAAATATTACGATCTGCCACTCCAGGCAATAGATAAGAGGCGTATCTTTGGTAATTTTTTTATTAGATTAGAAAACGGATATATCAAATTTTATGAATTAGTAGGGGTATTTACAATCTTATTAAGTGTGCTATATGATTAGCAATTCAGGATTACGAGGGGCCCGGTGTATCTTGCTAAATTGATGCAATGGCGCGTTCTGTGGTAAGATGGTGTAACTATGTTTTATTCAAATTTGTTTTTATTTTCAAAAACTTTTTTTTGTAAAAAAAATAATTGTACCCTCCTTTGTCCACCTTTTGTTACCCTTGTTTCTAATTCTCTTCCTGTGCGTCTCCATTGAAGTGACACGAAATAACACGTTTTTAATTTTACCGAAGTAAGTTAACAAATACCTAATCACTTGTACAAACACAAATACCTAACTGCGTAAATAAATACCTAACACTTTGAAACCTATTAGTTGAAAAAACAATATGGCGACCATTTACTAGATTGACGCTGCCAATTACATATAATCAAGTCTGCTATTTGACTTGTTTTCTACTTCATGCTATTGATGAAACTCCACGAATAGTTCAAATAGCATATATAGCATGCTTAATCAGAGGATTGTGAGTAAGTACCCCTAGAGGTTTTCACCATCAGCGAATAGTAAGCCATCACATTGCGACACGATTCATTAGTTTAAATATATTAAATTTTCTTTGTAATCTCCTTTGAAAACACTTGCAACTTTCGTTTCCTTCAACCTAATAATGTTTGTATTCAAATATAAATAATTTATACTGGAACACAAATATTATTTATCAATATCAATTATTGATAAAATATTACGAACTTTGAAGAAGTACATGTACATAAGAACATACTTAAGAACATAATCAAGCACTTAAAGACCTACATTTTTCTCTTACTGACTAATAATTTACTTGCATTCATTCTGTTCTATATATCTGCCATAAACTAATGATTATTTTATCGTTCAGTCTAAATAGAATCCCCTTGTTACCTTTAGTACATCGATCTTCTTTTTTTTTTTTTTTTTTTTTTTTTATTATGTTATATGCTTAGTGTTAGCATTTATTCATTTTAGGCATTTATTCGTGTTAGGTAGTAGGACAAGTGCTTAGTAGTAACATACTTATTACCAACTAGTTGTGCCCCGCGGTTTCAACAGCGTGTTATAGTTTGATTTATCCCTAAAATACAAAATAACCTTTTAAATAATGACCTATAATATGTTCTTCAGTTTCATTTGTTATAGACATTTTCAAGGCAATATTTTTTTATAAACGGCAATAAAGTTACTCTTAGATAAATTTCACGTTTTCAAAGAATATTTTCATATTTATTAATAAGTTTAATTTAAGAAGTTGGTCGGGAGGGAGGGGGGAGGGGTTAGTGCTGCGGTGAATAAATAAAAACACTAATTGTTTAAACTAACTTATTGTTTGCCAACGCTTCGACTTAAATTGTAGGCCTTCATCAGGGCTAAATAATAAAAAAAGGATTACGACCATTAAAGTATTAAATTTGGTAGTATGAAGCATAAAAACATGTAAAAAGTAAAAATAGGTAGACAGTTATATCAACTTATCCTTAAATTACATATATGATCAAATATACCAACACCAAAATTAAAAGGTTTGTGTTGTCAACTTTGTCTAGCGGGTATGAAGTTATGATACTTCATACATTTTTTGACTCTAGAAGAATTTTTAAAATTGCAATCTCATCAGCTTTATATAATAGTATAGATAGATGAAGTTGTCGCGACAACGAAACTTAGGAAAGTTAGACGCTTTTTTTTTTTTTTTTTTTTTTTTTTTTTTTTTTTTTTTTTACCAGCAAAAATGCACTGCGGCCTATTAAGGCCTATCGTGCGCTATTCGGCTAGACACTTCTAGCGATTTATTTATGGTTTCTTCTCCTTTCCTATGGGTCGTATCTTGGTGTTTTAAAGCCTATAGCCTTCCTCAGTAAACGTTTTATCTAACGCAAAAAAGAAGTTTTCAAAATCCGACTGGTAGTTCCTGAAATTAGTGCGTCACAAAAAAAATCTTTAGCATTTAGTAAAGGATTATCGGAGAAATAACGAAGATAGTTTTCACCTTTAATTGGAGCCTATCACAAACACTATCAATCCAGTAAATTGACACAGTTCAAGAAATTATCTATTTTTTCTTCGTTCGAACGATTTCTATTCACATTGCTGATAATTACCTTAACTTTTGATGATTAAATGAAATTAAAAAAAAAATCATTTCCTGTTATTTTATCGTCAACTGGTTTTGGTAGATAAATATGTATGTAGCTGAAATCTTGGTGTCCTTGGGAGCTAGTATGTCAGCATTTTCCTGTAAACATGTTCATTTTGTTTTGTTTTTAATGGTTCCCTCCTGCCGTTCTAATCTAAATAAAAATTTATCATGTACAAAGGAGTCACTGACGATCATTCACTCCAACCGTTCCGTACGAAATGGAGAGGCTGGAATTATATCGGCCCTGAACTCCTTCATGCTATGCCAAAATCCAATCATTCTACTGATCGTGAGTATGAAAAACTGATGGAGTGGAACAATGAAATCTACAGTTTTTCACCCATTCTTCAAACTGTGCTATATTAATAATTAAAATTGTTGGTCAGTTGATTCAGTACAGTTAAAATTTACTATATTGATTGTATAAAATGTGTTAAAAAATATTAACCCTGGAGTAGACGCGTGGTGAACGGGTGTCTTCCAGCCGTCTACAACGCAGTATACTTCATCGTGTTAAAATTAGGGATCTGAAATTCCTAATAACTGCTTCCTATGAACCCATCTAAAATATAGCGAATTTTCACCTCACTTCCGTCAGCCACCTACAATTTGTTTGTTTTTTTCTCTATTTGTTTCTTCTGCTAAAGTACAGTTGTATCTCACCCGCCTGAACTAGGTTCCATTGTTTTCTTTCATTGAATCTGGAATTATGAATATTTTGGAAATACTTTTTTTGGCCAATCGCAATTTTTATTTAGCAATAATTATTATAATTTCATATTATTGAATAATATTCATATCTATGTATATAAGTTACTTTATCGTTCAAATAACTATGATTTTTCACATCAGTTTTAAAATGTTCTTTATTAAAATTAATCCAATAACTAGTCATTTAATATTTCTTTTTTCCTTTTTTTCTTTTAATTGGAACTATATTTTATTGTCATATATATAATTTATTTCGTTATTTATTTTTATTAATGTCAAACACTAACATTAGATTTACTATTGATGCCAATGTCTGACCAAAATGGCTGAAAGAGCTTGAAGAAAAAAATGGATTGAAAGATAAGTCAAATATCAATTGTCAACACCTTAAATGTAAATTTTAATAGTTTATTTCACTTTTTATGTATTCTTTTATACCTGGCAAACACTAATTTTTTATAATTAGGAGAAAAGAGAGTGAAAAAAATTATTTTTATTTTGTGCGGGGCACATGTGCATTACAAGAAATCATGCCCAAGACTAGGTTTAGTATTAATTAAAATGAACTTTAATTATAAACATGTTTAGTGGGTTTATAATATGCTCAAAGCTTCCACTATTTTTTTAATTTTTGATTCTAGACTAATTTATTGAATGATCTTAGTATTGTAGAGATACTATTTATATTCCATTAATTCTCACGAGTTATATTAATATGTAAATTAAAATATTTGTTGACTATAATTATTATAAAATAAGTCTTTTTGGTGAGCATGAATTACTACTTGTCGGTAGCAAATGGATCAATGTAGTGGATTAGTCCTCAGTGGGGCCTTTGAAATTGTCCTCACTCCAAGCACTCCGGTTGCTCCACTTCACAGTTCCATTGTTCAATAGAGTGATTTTGAGTGATCATCAGTGGGCACCTTAAAAAGTGCATAATTAGCCCAAGAAATGAATCTTGCTTAGATTAAATATTACTTGATTTGATGAAGGTTTTGTATTTGTTGTATTCACTTTAATTCCACCATTTGTATATAAGAGTATTAAATAATTATTCTAGTTATGTACTCAAGAATAATTGATATGATAAACAATTTTGGACTAGCAACAGTTTGAGAACATCCCAGATTTTTTATGTTTTTTAAAATCCCTTCATTCAAAATCATAGGAAATCACAATTGACAAATCCTTAAAAAATATAAACAAATATTTAATAGAACCATAATAATCATACTATTTAATAGAATTATATTAAATAGTAATTAACAGTCTAATACAATTAGTGAAGTAATATGAAAGTATAATAGTGTTCTCAGAGAATACCTACATTATTTACTGTGAATGTGTCTGTTTAATAATTAATTATATTATCAAATTTCTATACTATTTATTTACACTTAGTTTGAAAATACAGAAACTAAAACCTAGAATAATCTTACTTTTCATAATGGTGGAGGTATATACCAATTATACTAATTATTACATTATTATTAATATACCAATTATTATATACCTTAATACTAATTAAAGAAAAAGTTGGTTGAGGGTGGTGGTCAGGAAAGAAACTAACCTAAACTTATACTTTCTGTGTATTTTTCTTTCCTTATCGCAACTCCCAATCAATTTCTTGAATATTACTTTTTATTAAATGTCAATTTTAATTTCTTTGAATACCTTCCTGGCAACATTTGATGACACCGCCATCCTTTCATCCAACTCAAATCCTGAAGTAGCATCCTTAAATCTGCAAATGTATCTTTCCCTAATCGAACAATTGTGTAATAATTGGTGTATAAAGGTAAATGAATCTAAATACAAACATGTTACCTCCACCCTCATATGCAGATCCTGTCCGCCTGTTCATTTTAACTCCATACCACTTCCTTTCTCAAACTCAGTCTCTACTGACTTCAATGCCAGTGACGCGATTGAGAGAGAAGCGCTGGGATATCCTGGAGTCCTGCTTCTCCATCCATAAGTGAGGTGAGAAGCCTGGCTCAGGGTTCCCCAGGCCGAAAGTAAATAGTGTCTATAAGTATGCCTGCGTTTTAGATGATTAGGTTATGTTTATTTTATTATATATAAGTTTATTTTTCTTTTCTTATTTATTATTTTTCTATTATTTTATTTATTTACATTTCTGTAAATATGGTGTGAATAATCTCTTTAATCATTATTACTATTGCCCTTTATTGAGAAAGCAAAAAGTATTAAACAAAAAAAAAAATTCTTTGAAATAAAATTTTTATTATTATGGATCAATTAAATAGTTTGTATAATCAGTTTCATTATTAATTAATGGCTGTTTCAAATCCATCTGTTGCCAGGTAGTGTCAGAACAAAAAATGTTATTCTTCGTTTATTTATTTATTCAAACTTCAAATTATTAATTTTAATTCATAGACTTATATTGTGCCCTTGATTGTTGTCAATGCATCTAATATGATTAGGTGCCTTTTACTTCTTAATAAATTTAGCTAATTGAGCTTGGATTCTAAATGGGTTGTGAAAACAGTTGTATGTGCTAAAGAGATTAGATATCCTCTTTAATGAACATGTATCTCTCTTAAAATTTTGTTAACTGGCGCGTTTGTTTGTGTGTGTTTTTTCATCTGGTTTGCATTAGATATGAAGATAAGAACTTATTGTTGCTTCAGTTTGAAAACATCTATGTGAAAATTCTCCGTACTATTATTAAATGCTTACATAATATTTACTATATGTACTTATGTGATATCAGTTTGTGGATGATTCTCAGAAAAATCTAAAAAATTGGCCTCCAAAAAAGTGAGTCGGTGAACTCTTCTCAAAAATTCTGACAAATTCATGGGTGATCTAAAGATACTAATCAATGAGTTTTAGGACAGTTTTGAGCTGAACTCCTAGTTTTGGACCAGGAATTCAGAATTCCCAATTTTTAGAAGTGGCGGTAATGATAATACATTTTTTGTTAGTGAGATTTATGGACAATAATATAAAGCATACTTTCCTAGCATATAATGAAGAATTATTCCAAACCTGGAACATCCTACATGTTAGTAACTTTTTTTAAATTTGAATTTTTCGGAAGTGATTAATATTACTTTCAACACATTAACAAACTTAAGGATCACAAATAAGAAACTGGAAATGCATTTTCAATTGATTGGGTCCTTGACAAAATCTATAAAGAAATTGATTTTCAATCAGGTTTTCATTTCCACACCATTACCTTATTACCACCTCAAAATAAAATTGTGGTGGTAATGAGAAGATTTAAGGAGTGGCTATGATAATATGAACCTTGAGAGCCTACCAAAGTAAAATTAATAGAGCTAGAAGGATCAATCTAATTAGGGATTGATAAATTATTTGCCACTTCTATAAATTTGTTTTATTGAAAAGTAGTTTCGAATGTTATACATTCATCCTCAGTTCTAAAAACACACAAAAAATTCAAAAATAAGCAATTCAAAATATAGTTGGTATTATTATACATATTAAATTATATAAATCAGTATTATAAAACATTTATGAATTATGAATTTAATTAAGACAAGAAATCAAATACATATTGGTACATAATGACCTTGGTCATTTGGTGAGTTTGTGCTCATCTTTATTTGATTTCTAGTCTTAATTAAATTCATAGCTCAAAAATGTTTTATAATACTGATTTATATAATTTAATATGCATAATAATACCAACTATATTTTTTAATTGTTTTTTTTTTAATTTTTTGTGTGTTTTTAGAACTGAGGATGATTGTATAACATTCGAAACTAGTTTTCAATAAAACAAATTTATAGAAGTGGCAAATAATTTATCAATCCCTAATGAGAATTGACATTCAATAAAAAAGTTGATAATTTAGTGAAAACTCATCGTTTTTGTTTTCGTCATTTAGTCGAAAAGTTGAAATAAATTTTTTTTAAATACTTAACAAAAATATTTACAGTAGGAAATTTTTTTTTTAAATATGGAAAAATCATAGAATCATCTTTCTGTTTTATTTTTATTAATTTACTTTTGATTACTTCTTGTCTGTATTAAATTTTATTTGATACTTTGTTCATGAGTGTACAGTTTGTCTCTGTATGAATATATATTGTAACTTATCTTGACCTCTCATAAATTTCTAATTTAAGTGGAAATGGAATAAAACTCTTTTTATAAAAGTAAATTATATTTATTTTAATGGAAAATCTTTCAAGCTTTCCATCTATGTTTCGTATAATTAAATCTATCTATTTATAAAATTAATCCAAAACTATAATTACAAATGTTTTATTCATTAAATTTATTGCATGAGTTTATGGTTCCCAATGTGCTGCAGTATGCCTACATGTTTTGATGATTCTTAAAATAAAATAATTAAGAAACAAAACTGTATTTCATTGTTCCAGATCACTGCAGTGTATTATGATAATTCTTAAAATAAGAACTATTTCTAATTTTTTTAATGTTTTTATAAAAAATAATAATAATAATTTAATTAATAGAAATTTATAATTTCTTGTTCTTTGCAGGTTTTGTCGCATGCTCTGCTACAAATCCAATCTGGTTCATCAAAACGAGACTCCAGTTAGACTTTACTACAAGCGGCCAGAGACTGACGGCAGGAGAGTGCATCAGGAGGATATATCGCCAGTCGGTCAGTAAGAGCCCGTTCAGCTGTACTGACCCTGGGGGTGTAGGCTGCAGATGGTGAGGAGAGATCGTAGCACATGGTTGCTTTCCTCCTTATCGACAAAAATTAATCCCGTTTGGGGTTTTTCTATTTGATAAAGTAGCAGTTATATTCCCCAGGATTTTTTTTCTGTTTATTAAAAAAAAAAAATTGTGAAATTTAATTTTTCTTTTCAATACTCATTGGACGTGCAAAGATATTACTTATCTTTGTTAATATTGCTTTCTAATCTAGTTCGTTTTGGTGTTTCTGGCCTCTTTATACATTTATAAATCCATTGTACCGTGTTAGTCTCTTTTTATCTGCTTCAATCTTAATATTAATTGATAATACCACTCTATTAGGTTCCTTTTATGTTTTGTATTTGTTGAAATTTTAGGCTTTTAATTTATTAGTTGATGATAATTGGTGTTAGCTTCAAACTAATAATAGTGATACATAATTATAACTTAAAACGTCTCTCCCTAGATAATAGTATTCTTCACCATCTTATATTAAAAATTTTTTATTAGGTAAATCCGATTGTTGATCTAACTTACTTTCATTAGAAGAAAAATCAAAATGATTGATTTCTTTTTTTGAATTTTTAGTTAGTAACATAACCTAATTCTATTATACTTACTATTAACAATGATACTGTTGAACCTCTATGTAAACATTTATATTTATAAAACTTTTTTAAAAAAAGTTTAAAATTTTTTAAAATTAAATATGAACAAAATGGTTTTCAGTCCCAATGATGCTTGAATTGGTCTAACATTGAAAATTAAATACTACTCAGTAACAGCTTTGGTCGTGTAGGACCAAAATGTGTCATTCAAAATAAAAAAATATCTTCAAGCCTAAAAGGTTCTTAATGCATAGTTGCTTAAAGCTATGATACTTCTTAAGTCTAAAAAATAATCAAAAATGTAATCTTTTTACCATTTAAAAAAAATATAATCAATCCATCACGTTAGAGACATCTCGTAAATCAGAAAACTTATAATATCCTCCAATGAGACGGTCAAAAAGATTAAATAAATATATATGTATATAGAAAATGAATTTTTAAAACATATTTTTTTCCTTCTGTAAAATTTATTTTTTTGATTTACGAGTTGTTCACAATTTAAGCGACGAATATGCTACTTATTATGTAATGACAAAAATTTAATTTTTTCTTTATACTGAATTTTTTCAATAAACCTAGATGTTAGATAAAGGTTCAACCATAATTTTAAGTGAGGTTTCATAATTTTATTTATTGAATTGGCTCCTATAAATAAATGGGTACTATAGATAGGTCAAATGAATGTAGGTATTATTAATTTTTCAAACAAATTAAGATGTCGAAGAATCATTTTTCCAATATGATAATAATTAGAATGAAAATGGCATAGGTACACTTATAAAAAAATAGATGAGTCCAGTTTCAAAACTATTAATAATTTTATTATTTTAGAATAAAAGAAAGAATAATTTTATATTTCAGAAAATAAAAGAGTATAGTAAAACTATAAATCCAAAGTTCTCGATTTACTAAATGAAACAATATCAACTTAATTTTTAATTTGATTCTGTTTTGATCTATGTATGCAAAAGAAAAATAATTTATCCATTTAATAATATGAAAATATTATAAAAATTTCATTTTTTTTACCGTTGTCATTTTGACTGAAAAATTATTTTTGATTTCAGGGTATACTTGGATTTTATAAAGGAATAACAGCATCTTACTGGGGTATTTCTGAGACTGTGATTCACTTTGTCATCTACGAGGCCATAAAGGCTAGGCTAGTCGATCTTCACTCTCTCCAAAGAACTGAAAAGACTTCAAGAGATTTCATGGAATTCATGATGGCTGGAGCGATTTCGAAAACGATTGCTTCTTGCGTCGCTTATCCACATGGTTCGTTTATTTAAATAGAATTTAATCCTAGTATGTTAATATGGCTATAGCTTATTTTAGCATTTACTAACATAGCTGCAATCATTTTTATAAGTATTGTCCTTTTAACCGTCCTTTACACTCAAAGCGAGATGCGACACCAGCACACACTATGATATGATTGCTCTCTCCTCTCCCTCCCTCTCCATAATTTAAAGATCTATTTACTTTGACCCATTTGTATCATAGTTCTAAATTTGTGAACTACTTTAAAAATGAGACATGCTAAACTAAACATTTGCCAAGATTGTGGAAATGGCAAACATGAGATAATTATTTAAATAAATAATTTTTAAGTGGCTATCATGTATAATTGGACTTGGTCCAGATTGGACTTAATATATTGCATTTTAACATATTTTTTTAAGTAGGTATATGGTTATATATAAAAACTTTTCACTATATTTATACAGTTATACAGGGCCTTTTCAGAGATTCCTGAGCATGGCTTAAAGGCCGAAACGTAGCATCCAAATGAAAGAACTTGTGATGAAATATTTTCAGCCTTCATTTATTTATATAAATCATATTTCATCTTAAATCAATAAACATATATGAGATAATTATTATTAAATTGTAATTTTTATAACTTTTGCATGTATGCGTGTGAGAACATGCTAGCTCAAAAACTGAAAGTTGTACAAAACTAAAATTAGGTATTTAAGGTAGGTATATCTCTGGGATGTCACAGAAACTTTTTCGCTAAACTGACTTACCGGAAATGCCAGTTTATATTTATCGATTTTAAACTTTTTTACGAATTAACGAAAATGGTACATCAATTTTGAGGAAACTTGCCTAAAGTGTTCTCCTTTTAAAGCCGTTTTATTATCCATATATTGCACCTGTCTTAGAATAAAGGTATAACTCAAAATTTGAAATTGTTGCAAAATCATATTTAAAGTTTTTTTGTTTTTTTTTCTTCACTTTTGAATACCTCCTCTCATTAAAACACACTGAACATTCGTAATAGCCTACAAATGAATGTTACAAATGTTCAGTGTGTTTTAATGAGGAGGTATTCAAAAGTGTAGACAAAAATCTTTAAATATGATTTCCCAACAATTACTAATTTTGAGTTGTGACTTTATTCAATGACAGGTGCAATATGTAGTACATCACCAAAACAAAATTATGATAAAAAGAAAATTTTATTTGTGCATATCTCAAAAAGTATATGGTAATACTACCTGTTGCCCACAACTTCGCACGCGAATATTTCATTTCTGCCATTCTGTCTCTATCTATATAAATTTATGTGTAATGATAACTATAAAGCATAAAATAATTGTGTTTCAATTTCACAGTATGCATGTAACACCTACTTTGATCGAAAATGGAACCTTTAGTCAAAATATGCATCGTTTCTTTTTACTTTCAAATGAAACGCTCAAGACCATTTCGGGTTACATGCAAATGAGATAAACAAATCAGGATGATCATAGTGACAAACATGTCATGGCATACTGAGTACTCTTATCCATATAACTAGTAAAACAGGATTGGAACACAAACATCTTTCCTATATCAAAAACGTTCAGTAGCGTACGCAGAGAAAGGAATCAGGGAGAGATATCCTCTCCTCTCCCGAAATGTACGAAAAAATATAATTTTCATACCCACCAACATAAGATTTGTATTTTGAGTATATTTTTGGTGATTTTCACAATAGTATAGTTTTATGTTTATCATTGACAATTATAGACATTTAGGTTATTATTTTCCTCCTTATTAAATTCCCACCTCCCTAAAAAAAATTTAATTCCCCCCCTCCAAAAAAAATTCTGCGTACGTCCCTGGAAACGTTACCATCATCCCCCTTACACATTGCATCTTTAAGATGAACATAGTTTCCCACTCGCAGCTGGTTGAAACTTATGCCTTTCTGTCCATGTTTTGGCGTAGATATTAACTAAAAACTAATTGAAAAGACTACGATACAGCAAGATGTAATTAATACTAACATTTTGGCTTCTAAACATAACCCTTGTATACCGTCGCAACATATTTGCAACATGAATATGATTTTTCCCATCCGTGAATGAAGTCTTCTACCCGTAAAAAGAAAGAAACCCATGTTTTTTAGGTTTTAGAAATAAGTTTTTTAATCATTTAAGAGTTCGATTTTTTCAAATCACGCCTTATTGCACATCTACAACATTTGGGGAGCCACCATTAAAAATTTGAGCTTCATAGGCGTTGTCATTTTTTAGATATAATGATTACCAAATTAGTAAGCGAGTGAGTGGGTATATTTCTATTATACTGATAATTTAATTACCTTCCTTTTAAATGAGCATCTGTGTGTGTATGTGAAATGTATAGGTTTCAATTTTTTTTTAAAAACAAATAAAAATTTAACAGGCTTCCATGGACATAGTCGTTTTTGAGAGATATAGTAATGACTATACAGGTTGTAGCTTGCATTTATAAAGGTAATTAAATTATCTAAAAAACACACACAAAAAAAAAGAAGTTATCCAAATGGGACCAGTATTAGCAAAGATACAGCGTAGTGGACTGCAAGAGCTTAGTGCAGACGGAAGCGATCGAACGGCAGGATCTTCAGCCACGCCTCTTCCCGCCTAGCTACTCCACAAGATCCTGTTCTCAGCAATACACTCTGTTCAACTATGTTATTAACTTGACGCTTATTAAAATAATTATTATGCGATGATAAGTGAATGTAGATTGATGTGCTCCTGATTTTTATCCTGATAATTATATATAGATTTTTCATTTCTTCTAGAAGTGGCAAGAACGAGACTTAGAGAAGAAGGCAATAAATACAACAAATTCTGGCAAACTTTAAGCTTGGTTTATAGCGAGGAAGGCATCAGAGGTGTGTACCGAGGACTCGGAACACAGCTTGTTAGACAGATTCCAAATACAGCCATCATGATGTCCACTTATGAAGCGGTTGTTTATATTCTAACAACCTACTTCAATTCGGCGAACCATTTTTACGAGGAGCCAAGGTAGGCTATATGTATTCCATCTTTATTGCTAGTTTGTGATTTGAATTGAAGTGAATTTATGCAATTAGTAATTTAAAATTTTATTTTTAAGTGGCATAAAAATATTAGAATAAGTAGTTATTGTGTAACTTCCTGATTAAATGCAAATCCGTGGTATATCAAGTCATGTTATAATGATGGTCTACTGTGCAGTTTATACGTTCTAGTGTGTTATTATTCTAGTAATATTTATTCATCAACGAATGTCGGTTTCAATTATTTACTGTTAAGAAGTTATAGTTTGTGTAATGTTATGGTTTAGTTATTGTGGTTATGTACGATTTTGCAAATCGTAGAAGCACAGATTTTATTCGCAGGATCAACAAACGGGATATGCTCAGCTTCTTGGGGATAATTTTGAAGCTTCAGTTCAGTGTCAAAAACCTAAATAAACAACTGCAATGGTTTTCTACACTCCAACACATTAGCAGGAAGTTCCTGTATTATGCTGGGAAGAAACATATCTATTGCACATGGTCGTGGGATTGAAGCCTTGTGCGAGTTGGAGTTATGACTATTACTAGAAGCAGCTACAATTAAGTTGGACAATGAATTGAAAAATAATATTTTATATCCAGCTAGAAAACAATGAAAGAACCTTATTCAAATATTTTCTTTTCATCAAAACATTAACATGAACATCCATATAAAAAACCCGAAACTTAACTAAAGAAAAGAGCTTTGTTTAGAATCAATACAAAAACTTCCATTGCATAAGACTAAAGAGAAATGGGAGCATCTGTATTTTTAACATATATTTGTCAAGAAAGACTAAACAAAATATACAAAACTTTATATAGTATTGTGCCGCTTGTGTGATTAAATGAACATGAAATTACAATTTTGTTATGTTATGAGCCTTGTTTGTTTACCAGAATCATTTTATTTATTTATGTTCTAATGCAATATCTATTTTTCTGGCACATTTGATATCTTTGTTTTATTTCTTGTTTCCAGGAGAATTCAAAATAAAGCTTAAAAGTTAGTTCAGTTGAGGAAGGTTTGAGGAATGTTTGTTTGTCGCTTCTCGCTTCGTCAGCTGTTATCATATTTATTATTTAGAATTGTGTTTTGTTATCAAAACTGTTATTTTTATTATAAGACAGATTTTTTCTTTTTATGATTTGTAAATATAGTGATAGCTTTTTAAAATTTATAGTTACATGTATATATGTGTACATTATGGATAAGTCGATTTATGTATATAATTTTTTTTTTTTCTGAAAATGTGATATGTAATATGTAATCGAAATGTTGCTCATCATGCAGCACAGTTATATTGTAAGTACGATATATATATATATATATATATATATATATATATATATATATATATATATATATATATATATATATATGTTGATAATGTCGCTTGAGTTTTCTTTACATAGCTGAAGTCATTTTTCAAATGTATTAAGTTTGAGAACAGCTCAAAGGCACAAATCACGATCATTTTGTTAGTTGCTTTCAAAGCTATACACAATTCTGGTCATTTGTTTTATTTTGACACTTATTAGCATAGCTTAGAATTTAAGTATTTGATGTAAGCCCTGTGTTTGAGGGTTGTTTTCTGAAAATTCAAGTTTCTTTATGTTAATTAGCAAATGTTAAGATAACTTTCTACCATTTATGATAAGCTGTATTACTACCGTAGTCATTTAGAACCTTTATTTATAAGTAGTTTTGTCATTATTTTTTTCCTTTTTTTTTATTGATAAATTACTAGTTATTTGTTTATTTTAGTATTTGCCTCGTATATAGTTGTTTTCAGATATTGTTCCTGGTAAATGAAAAATAGATAAATAACCATTTTATTTGCGTTAAAGTCATTTTTGAACAAAAGGTTTATTTTACTTTTTTCTTTGATCATGTACCATATTCTTGTACCAAAGTTATCAATTTTTTTTGTTGTTGGGGAGACAGAAAAAAAAAAAAAAAAAACTAAAAAAGACTGCTTTTTTTATTAGTCCATATTAGAAGAAAAAGAAAAAGAAAACGTATTGTACATACGTTTTTATATGTTCCAATTTTAATTAAATATATTATTCAAGAATATGTTCTTGTTCTTTTTAAATCCTTGTTAAACCCTTTAATAGTGTGACAGAGATGAGCCAAATATAGCTGATTTATCTAAGGCCCTTGTAATGCAGCAACCATCAGATCTTTTCTAATGCAGATTACTCACCACATTTGGCTATAACCATAATTATTAAAAGTAAAATAATTCTAGATAAACATTATTATTATGGTGGCTTTATATTAGGCGATACGATATGTGTCAGACAATATAAATTCATTTTCATTCAATCAAAATACATTAGGTAAAAGTCATAAAAATATAAACTTATGAAATTAAAATAGTTTTCACTTCAAAGATTTAAAAGATATTGTAACAAAGACAATATTATTTAAAGTTCAGATTTTTTATTAAATATAATAATACGTTTACTGGAGCAATAAATAACTAGACGAGTGAAAAACCAACGTTTTATAAATGCGGTACATCTACGCATCAGTAGGAAAGCTGAACTGACTTTCATTAGTTCCTCCTGTTGTTACATTTCGATATGCACAACTGGCACTAGTGTGGCCCATCTAAACATTACTTTCGGAAAATCTGTTGTCGCTTATATTGTCCAACTTATGGGCAGTAATATTGCTGGGATATTTTTTTTAGCAATATGCAACTTTTATTCCCCGTGTAAATGTCCCTTTAGAAAATAATTTAAAACAACTTTTTTTTTGTCATAAATTTAATTCATGAAAAGTAAAAATCAAACGTGTAAATGTGTCCATATTATCTGAAATTGTGATGTAAAATAATAATTATAATAAGCAATACTGTTAATATTATTAATAATATTGTTAAAATTAGAGTAATAAATAATATTGTTAGTTAAAATACTACAACTTAGACTAGAGTCTGAAGCTAATCCCCACTATATGACAGGCCCATGTCAGAAACACAGCGTGTCAGACAAAATATTGGGTCTTTTCTGTTTCCAGGCCTCCGGTTACTATTATGATATCGGTTATCCAATTTCGATAACCGTTGTTATTATCATTAATAACAACGGTTATCGAAATTGCAAGCTGGAGGAGCAGCATCATGGTGGAGATGCTACAAACGAGGTTGTAAGGAATCAAAAGGAGTAAAGACCGATACATGGTTCGAGGCTCTGAAAATACCCTTCACGAAAATTGTTAGATTCATTTTGTTTTGGTTATTATTATATACCTTGCCCAGCTGTTGCTTTTAGTAACAGTTTCATCATAATGAGTAACCGATATAATAGTAACCGGAGGCCTGGAAACAGAAAAGACCCAAAATATTTTTTAAGAATTTCAAATCGGACACGCTACATGACTATACTTCCTATATAATACATTAAAAAATATTTGCCTGACACAAAACGTGTCGTGTCTTATAATATAAAATGACATTAATGCGCACATGGTCCTCCACTGTTAATCATCATTATCACACCTATGTTTAAATATTCCACGATCCAATGACAAATGACGCCAATGAATCAGAAGAAGGATCCTAATAGGGACTAGAATTTATTCTTTTTCTGCACTTAATGAATAGTAACCTGATCTCATGAAAAATAAAGTTCGTGTGTGCAAAACCTCAATTAGAATAAGAAAAGGTAATTAATTAATTTCAGTCTTAACTTCTATTTATTAGAGAAACCTTTATTTATGTTAGGACTACTTCTGATTTTATTGGTTTCATTCATTCTGAGTTCATATTGATTTTTCCATGTTGATTGATGAATGAATTAAATTGAGAATTCACGGAGCGTTTTTTGTATTCCTTGATTCAAGCTTTGACTCTTTATTATTCATCATCGATAAAAAAAATCATACAGTTTGACATAGTAAACAAATAAAACTGCGAAATTCTGTCTAAATCAGTTTTTATTTAATCAAATTATTCAATGGATTAATGATTAATTAATCCTACAAGATTTATGATTTTCCATTTTAAGATTGACTATGCGAAACCTCCATGGCTTAAAAATTGAGACTCTTAAGCACTGTATGAATGATTAACTTAAGAATATAACCATTCTCTCTAAAGTCATGTTAAAAACTGGTAATGCAACTCAAAATGCTTTCAAGAATTTCATTTCCCTTCAGTCTCTAAGCTTTTAAGAAAAGAGAATTTTAAAAACTTCTACCTGGTTCAATTTCATATAAAAATAGCTCTGTGATGTCCAAGTTCTTTGAGAGGCTATCGAAGAAAAAATATTTTTGTTCATTTACCTCTATTGGTTGCATATTGTATGGCATATCAAATAGTATTAATAAGGATGATTAATTTAAATTGCTCAATACCATTTTTTTTGTTCAAATAATTATTAAAATAAAATTTAAAATAACTATTAAAATCGATCCATTACGTCACCGTGTCAACAGGATAATGGAATTAGATTGTAAAGTACAGTATTTTAATACAGTAACATAATATAAACCTGTATCACTACAACCCATGGAGGGTCTTGGGTTCAGTACTTGTTAAGGACCATACTGTCTCTAGGCCAACGGTTGTGTAAGGAGGTGATTTGGCCGAGATCACGCTCGACCGCCAGGTTTTTCCCCCAATTAAGGATACCCATTTTATAGAGGCTAGGTGGTCCCCAGGAGGGTCTCCCGATCCCACAGGGTCGATCCACGGCTGATTACAGAATAAATAATTATCCGCCACAGCCGGTCTCGAACCCGGGACCGGGAGCATTGTAACTTAGTGCCTTACCACTGAGCTACTCCGCTCCCTTAATGTAATATATAATTAAGTAAATATATAACAAATGCCATGTTTACCCCCATGGGCCCACTTGGCTAATTGCCTTACCATAATCCATAGGCCCTCTTTCCTCTTGTAAATGTTTATTTTTCAAATTCATTAATAAAAATAATGACTTAAAACTAATATGTTGTTTATTTCTGTTGTTAACCCAAAGTTGTACTGAAAATAAACTCTCTGATATGGATGGCCCCATATCTTAAAGTGCCATGGGCTGCTCTGCCATTTAAGGAAACTAAAATTTGACAAATCAGCTAGATGTAGCTATTCAGAAGAATTCTAAACCATGCTAAATTGACTCAGAACAGTTACGAAAAAAAAATTTCAAGAAATTTTAACTTTCTCGGATTTCATAATTGCCTGAAAAAGGCCCAACTACATCGAAAGTATCTTATAAAAGACAATAGTATATTTTGATAAATAAATAATTTTAGGTTTCAATCATCCTTATTTTATTAATTTTATTTTGAAAAATTAATATTTTCTGAAGTGCATTAGGATGATTAAAAGTGCATTTTGAGGCACATTTTTCTGCTAAAAGTTTTCAACTAACACTCAAACCTCAGAGAAAGTAAACAATAAAACAGTTCTAACACAGTATTTCATGAATCTATCCCCTTGGCCAACAGCGAATTTTCAATTTTTTTTTTTTTTTTTTATGAAAAATTAGATTTTTGTATTCCAATTACTTTCTCAAACTCTAGAAAAATAATTATAAAATTCTTTCAAACTTTTTTTTTTTCGATCACAATAGGTGCCGAATCCGCTTCTGTGGCCGAGGTTGGTGTTGATTATTTGTTGATCGCTTGTGTTGGGACCAACAAATAATTATCCTAAAACCTATTGTTTTTATGAATGAATTATGTTACAAACGTTTTTTTCAGGTATAGAATAATTTGCATTTTGCTTTTCAATTAGCCCTTACATGTTAGGTAATCTTTTACCATTACGGTCACATTTTTACCTGAAATAGAGGTTAATGAATCAACAAAACAGTAATGTGACTCAAAGACAGACTCTAGCCTCCCTCAACCACCTGGTTATCTCAAGATATTTTTGGAAATCCGATAGCGGCTCCTTTGAAACCACCTGCTACAGGCACCAGCAATATAGGAACACTTGGTCCTAAATCTCCATGTTCTTTTTGGTCCAATAATTCCTCTCTGTGGTGATGCGACAATAAACAAAATGTCATGTATAATATTTTTTTCTATGCTACAAGATATTTATAAATAATATAAAACAGGAAAAAATAAATAATTATAAAAAATATATAAAGTAAATAAATTAATAATAAAAATAAGTATATTAAATTAATAAAATGAGTTGACATCTGCATGATGGTATAGTAGGATGAATCTAATTAGGGATTGATAAATTATTTGCCACTTCTATAGAATCCTTAATAATAAAATGAGATTATTTGCCTTCTTGTTATTAAATCACCCTAAAAAAGAATTTAATTTCCACTCCGAAAAAAAAATCTCTGACCCTCGTCCGGACCACCGGCTGGGAACTACTGAGTTAAAACGACAATATTTTCCCATTTTATAATTTTAGAACTACTCAGCTCATATTTACACTCAAACTGCTTTTATTAATTTAACCTCAATGATCCCTTCAGCCAGTTTGTTTTTGTCTCTCTGCATCTCCTTAAATTATTTAATCTATAATAATTGTAGGAACATCTTAGTTAAGACTCAATTAACTAAGCTAATTTTTATATACATATATGTTTAAGGGTAGTCATTTCTGCTAAAGAAAGTGCTGGTGGTTACCCCGAGTTCAGTTCTTCTGAGCCCTTGCTACCAATACAAGATTAGACCAAAATATTTTTAAGAGTTCAAATTTATGAACTTGAGGCATCATGCAGGCTTAAAACAGAATATAAAAAATGGTCCTTCTATAAAGCTGAAAGAACAAGTAAGTATTTTTAAATTAGTTTTTAATTCATTTTTTTTTTCTGACATGTCTCTTCTGATTAGTGTCTTAATCCCTTTTTACTGTGAACTTTCGTAAGGTTATGGCTATGGTCTACCATAAGCTTCAACACCTGGTCATAAATTTTTTTGCGGAGTTTTAAACGTGAGTTCATTCCAGTAATTCACGAAAAAGAGATGCTAGCTCATTACAGTGAGTGGTTATGATCCAACCCATGAAGTGGGAGTAATTTTTCTTTTGAAATTTTAGAAAATAATTTTCTTCTTATTTTGAATTATTGTGCAAAATAACTACAACATGTGATGGTAATATTTTTTTCTAACTCAGACGTAGACAGTCTCTTGTTTTGAATATAAAGTATGCAAAATTTGTCTTGTTAGCACCCAAGTACCGCTATAATTGATGAGAAAGGGAGAGATACAGATCAATTTTAGAAATTTCATGTAGATAGTCACCTTACCGTTCTGAAATTCAAAGCAAAATTTAAGCAAGTTCAATGCTCGAAGAACATATTTTACTTATTTATTTTTTTTAAATAAATCATTAATTTTTATTCGCATTACTTATGCTTACTATACAAAATGTTAGTTTGATGATTGTCAATGTCTATAAATTCCATAGACCTCAATAAATTCTAGTATATATCGTTATGGTTTCTCTGATATAATAATTTGTAAACTGTGCCAGTGTGAGTGTCCTGTTATCTTCGCTGAGAACGGTGCTGCTGATGGGATGTTGGCCGGCTTGGTGTACTGGAGCCTAACTGGATAATGCTGAAGAGGATCCCATGTATATAGCTGGGGATCAAAACGTTCATGTGTCCAAGAATAAAATAGTTTAAGAAAGGAGTAACTAGTTGTTAGTTTATTTCTGAGCTAATATCCGACTTATATTACGAGTATTTAATGTAGTATCTAGACCCTATTTCATTATAAAGTACAAGTGGAAAGGTTCCTTTTTAGAGGCTATAGGTTACTCATTGTCATTAGATAATAATAATTTTATTCAATCTTTTTTTTAAATTTACTTACTGTATAACTCTAATATTACTATTCGTAAGTATAATATAACTATTTTGAATGTTATCGTGTTTCAAAATTTCACGGTTAAATCATAGGCCTAGTAAGTCATAGGTCTGCTTATAGTTGTACTTTTGTGCTTTATTATGAAACAGGATGTGCCTATAAAGTACAGTACAAATGGGCCGATGACTTACTACGCATATGACAATTGTGAAATGTTTAAACACGGTAACATTTAAAATAATTATATTTTTTTAAAAATGAACAGAATTATTACTATCTAATAGTGATAGGTAACCTGTAACCTCTAAAAACGAACCTTTCCACTTGTACTTGTACTTTTGTACTTTATTATGAAATAGAGCCATGTAGGTCGATAAGAAAATTTATTATATGGGTGACAATTTTTTTTGTTGGCAAACAGTGTTTTGAAGATGCTCAAATATCATGATATTAGGGTCAACCTTCCACCCTGATGTATCATGCCAGACTGGTTACACTAAGTTATTGGTTAAAACTAGACACTTGCACATTTGATTTGTATCAGTCCATCTACTATCTCACTTTAAGTGTTACGGGAGACTTTCCTTTAAATTTTTTATTTAACGCGTAATTTGAGAGTAAATTGTTTTACATTTTCCTAGTCGATAATTTTTTTTTTTAAATATGTTCAAATGGGCTGAAAGTTTGCAAAGCCTGGTGATAGTAACATTTGTGAGTTTTTACTTTTTAAATATCTTTTGTTGCCGTCAAAAACTACTCCAATTCGCTTTTAGTAACTCTAAAAATATTCAATTTCCAAACCGCTGGTATTTTTTTCGTCTCTAAGCAATGAGCCATTTCCTCACAAATTAACATAAAAGTTCGAAGACAAAAGAAACGTGCAAAAAAAAATATTTTCACCCATACTTATTTTAAAAATTGTTATTAATTTCAAATTTCTTCTGAAATTATATTACTTATTATTGTAATAAACATTTATAACACTGAAATATAAACTTATTCCAAGAGCACCCATTTATGATTAAAATTATTGAAATAATTATTTGTTTGTTATAGATGAAATGAAGAAAGGTAAATATGATGACCGAGATAGCAGTTTGCATTATGTGAATCTGAGAAGTATCTTTCCACAAGTTGAGGCTTCGTCTCTCTTGGAGTCTCTTTTAGTTTTATTTAAAAAATCAATTATGACTGACTGGTCTTTCCTGACCCAATACTTGAAAAAGCAAAGGCAATTTAATAATAAAATTTGTGGAAATTGGAATTGATCTTAGAATAAACAACATATATCCTTGCAAATATAATCAATAAATGTTTGTAATTGATATATTTTTTTTTTAGTATTATTGCTTTACTCATGAACCTTTTGATTTGCAATCAATCCTATCATTTCTTTTGCCATTTAAGTGAGTTTTATCCATGTAGTTTTACACTAGATATTTTCATTAAACTCTTTCTTTATCTATAGCTAACTCCTCAAAATAATTAGGGATTGATAAATTATTTGTCACTTCTATAAATTTGTTTTATTGAAAACTAGTTTTGAATGTTATACATTCATCCTCAGTTGAAGGTTTAAATGGGTTATATCAAACAGAAAAGTTTGTACTAGTTTCTTCTCGCATTGAACTAACAATTGAATTGTTAGTTCAATGCGAGAAGAAACCGGTACAAACTTTTCTGTTTGATTTAATCCATTTAAACTTTGAACTGAGGATTAATGTATAACATTCGAAACTAGTTTTCAATAAAACAAATTTATAGAAGTGGCAAATAATTTATCAATCCCTAATTAGATTGATCCGTCTATACCATCATGCGGATGTCAACTGAAACAATATAAATTTTAACGATATTATTTTTAAAGCTGCGTATGAAGCACTAGGTATAAAGGAAAGAGAAAGAATGCAATACAAATATTGGTGGAATAACGAAATAGCAGTTATAATGAAACAGAAGAAAACATTACACTGAAAGTAGCTCAGTACACAAAATGCAAACGTTTTGGTGCAGTATAAAGAGATGAACAGGATTGTTAAAGAAAACCATGTTCAATCTTTTTACTTCCTGTGTTAAACAAATGTCGGAAGAATAGCTGGCAGGGCACCAATACACAAGAAAGGAGATCAAAAAGGATCCTTCAAAATTATTGGAGCATTGCAGTAACAAGCAGCCTAAGCGGACTATACGGTTGTGTCTTCAAAAATAGATTGGAGGATGAGCTAAAGGGGAAAATTCCCGAGGAACAGGCAGGTTTTAAGACAGGGCACTCGTATACAGACCACATATTCATTGTTGGAAAAGCAGACAGCACATAACCAAGAGGTGCATTTAGCCTTTATAGACCTCCAAAAAGCTTATGATACAGTACCTCTAGGAAGCAATGAACTAGGCAGGTATTAGTGAGGGTCTCCTACAAGGGATGCAGAACCTCTGTATTAGTGCTAATGCAAGAATAAAGATTGGAAATCGTTTATCCTCAAGATTCCCATCAGCAAAGGCTTAAGTAGGGATGCTGCCTATCACCTACATTATTTAACCTTTTTATTGAACAAGCCCTCAAGAAATGGAAGGAGAAATGTTGGTACATGGGTGTCAAGATCGGGGAAGATAATTTGTTTACCTTGCAATTTTCAGACGATCAACTAGTAATAGCGTCAGAAGAAGACGATCTGCAATAAATGCTTGGAAAAAATATATAGGATTATTCAAAATGGGGAAAAAAGATAATTGAATAAAACCGAATACATACCTTTTAACTCATTGGGCACATCATTAACCGTTGGAAATTGGAATCTTTCATGCAGTAGTGAATTCAAATATTTAGGTGTGTGGATAAATGTGGTAGGATTCCTGGACAAAAATATATCAAGGAAAATTTCTCGAGGTAAAAAGATGATTGGGATCCTAAGCTCGATATTGTGGAATCAAAGGGTTACATTTGATAAAAAAAAAAAAATTACTACTCCTTTATTCTAGGTATCGTTCTGTACAGTGCCGAAACGTGGACCACAAAACATCAAGAGGCCTAAAAATTACTGGCACTGGAGATGGACTTTCTGAGAAGAAGTTGCGGCATTTCATGACTCCACCACATAATCAAATAACACTATTAGGAATATAATAGGTCAGGAGCAGAATATATTGTACAATAATGAAACCAGGAGACTTGAATTGTTTGCCATTTGATGAGAATGGGAGAAGAAAGATTGCCAAAGAAGATTTTCTTATATCAGCCAGAGTCAAGGAAAAAGAGAGGCCGCCCAAGGAAAACATGGCTGGCTGATGTCAACGAAGGAATGGTAACTGGGGGTATAAGAGAAGAGGATTGGTCGGACAGAAAAAAATGACAAGCGAAAATTCTGAGGATCCAGATCAAATAATGATTGTACTAAACCGAATAAGTAATAATAAAACTAAAATAGGTCAGTCAATAAATTCGAAATTTCTTTTGATTAAAATACATGTCAAACTTATATTAATTATCATAATAATGATTAGTAGATTAATAACTATTATACGATCAGGCTAATACATTTATTTTATAAATCTGGACTGGAATATTAACATTGTAAATTTATATGAAATAAATCATTCAGTTCAAACCAACAGACCATTAAAAATATTCATAATTATTTTTATAATTTAAACTCAAAAAACATGGACGTAGAAGCGGGAAAGAGAATCACGTCTCCGAAAGCGCCCACGCCTTAGACACGTTTCGCAGTGTGTCTACCGTTGCACCTTGTCTATCATTCAGAATGGGAAACCATAGATTTGCGATTTTCAGTCTCACAACGAGTCTGTAGACGCCAATTCGTCTACCCGGTGTCTAGAGACAAATTGTTAGGCGACGTTTCATCAAGATCGAAATCGCGCCACGTGTCTACTAGTGTGTACTACGGATTGTGGGATAAGTGCATAATAATCTCATTAAATACAAACCCTTCATTGGTAAGAGTCTTCCTTTACGAAGTCTAAATTCTAAACACTAATATATCTCAAATAGGTTCTGGACGTTTGCTAAGGTGAAGTATAACGAGATTTAAAGATACATATCAGTTCCAATCTGTAATTAAGTTGGATCTTTCAACTTCTGCTGTATAGCTGTATCAGTGTTTATCCACTACTAGTCCTACTTTTTTTTAATATAATTTTTGCGGTAAGGGGAAGCTGATCTTCAAAATATTTTGATTTGCATTTCTCCTTGACGACAGTTTTCTAGTTTTTAAGCGCTAGTTCGTAGTTGCCCCGCCGAAGCATGACAGTAGGAATCAAAGGCGCTCTTTCCATTTTAATTGGAGAAGGAAGCTGGGGGAGAGGTGATTGATGTTTTTACTTCCTTGTACGAAGTAAAGGAAGTATTGTAATCGCGAAAATTTTCGGTTTTCAGATTTCAACGAAAATATCCATTTTGACCATCCCTGAATCCATTTTGACTAGTTTCGTCGTAACGTTGTAAAATCTAGTTGTGAACCTCCCTTTTTGGTCACTGCTTAATCACCGGAAGTGGTACTTTACTTGAAGGTCATAATTGATTTCCATCAAAAATGATATTAAAATACTTTGCAAAACTTCTCAAATTTGGTATTTATAACTTATATATTGATTTAAATAACATACTAGATTTGGGTCTAAATCGGAAAACTGGAAGCGGTACTTTACTTGAAGGTCATATTAGACTTTCATCAAAAATTATATTAAAATATAATGTAAAACATCTCAAATTTGGTAAATAGGATTTTTACATTCATGTGAATGTATTTACTATATTTTGGTTAAAATTGGTGAGCCCAAAACGGTACTTTACTTGAAGGTCATAATAAGTTTACATCAAAAATTATATTTAAATTAAATACATAAATCATATGTTTCGGTAATAAAGGTTACAATCGCAATTTGGTTTCCAATCCAATTAAATATTTTTATTACTTGTTTTAAGTGTTAAAATTTAATGTAAAATACTGGTTTTCCTCCCTATTTGTGTGTGTGTATCTGTCAATAGATGGATGTCGCGACGCCGAGTGTTGTTTTTGAAATACTGCGATGTTCGGAAACTAGTAACCAAATTCAGGATCACTTTTTGAGCCACCGATTTATAGTTTAATAGGCGTACAAGGAAGTCGTGTGTTATCCACATCAGATATTTGGAGAGAAATAATTGACCATCAATTATTATACTTTTCAAGTTATGCTCAAATAAAACCTTCTTTTCTTCAGTACTTTCCTTCATTTTTCTCGGAGATGTACTATGTATACGAATAATTAAAGGGCGACGAGGACTTCTAAGTTTTCACTGAGATATGTTACATAGTTAGAGCCGTTTTGGCCCTACAGTCTATAGAAAAACACGTTTTTCGGCTATTGCGCACTGGCATCGCGGAACAAAACCCTACAAAAGAAAAAAAGCAACAAAATGGCCCACCTGTTTAAGAGAAAATTATGGCACACACAGATCAATGGCCAGAAGTGCGTTTTTTTGGTCTCAGGGGTTCTGAAAAGCAGAGATCAGTTGGAAACTGCACTTCGAAATTTTGACCCGATTACAATATCTTTCTTTTCTATGTGTTAAGGAAAATAATGTAAGGTAGTTTTGGTACAACTATAGACTAGGGGCGCGTTATCATTTGTTCATTCCGAGATCACTCGAAGGTTCCGGACTAGCACAATCTAGCATCATTTGTGCTTACTAACTGCTTTGCATTCAATTGTAACATTCGTATTCATTGGAATTATTAAAATTGTTCCTGCTTTAATTAGATATTATTTGAAATTAGTAGTGCTGTCGACTTCCGCTCATTACGTTCGCCCAAGAAATAAACAAAACATCAACGGATCCTTTTCAGTTGAGGTTGGGGCCCTACCGTAACTTAAATTATTACTGCTTTAATTAGACCACAGCTGTCGACTTCCGCTCGCTACGCTCGCTCAAGAGATGCATAAACCCCAAAAGTTCCTTTTCAGTTGAGGTCGGGTCCTTACCGTAATTTAAAATATCGCCCGTTTAAATTATTACAAAAATTTGCCAAGATCACCGGAAGTCGACAGCACTAGTAATTTTAAATTAATAATTTAATTAGTATTTTTTAAATATCTAATTAAAACAGAAACAATTTTAATAATTCCAATGAATATGATTGAATGCAAAGCAGTTAGTTAGCACAAATGACGCTAGAGTATGCTAGTCAGGCAACCTTCGGGTGACCTCGGAATGAACAAATGATGCGCCCCCTAGTGCATAGTTATACCGTAGTTTTGAATACATAACCTAGTTAGCGAGACGTATTAAGGGTTCATCACTATTTAACAGATTATTTACAAGTGTTTTCTCAATTCATACATGACTGCAGTATCATTAAATTTGTCTTGAAAATTAACTATATTTTCATCAACAGTTTGAAAGTAGTAGAGAAATAAAATAAGTAATAAACTGATTTCTATTTAAAAATCGTCCTTCAGATACAAAAAAAATATATATATCCTTTTTATTCAAGACAAACAGTAACATTTTCTACAGTACTTTAAAATCCTCCTTTTGATTCTACATCTCCCAAAATATATTTCTTATAATAAAAGGTAAGTTTTTCAGCAAATACGAAAAGAAGCACCGTGTTTGGTGCAATTCTGAAATAGTATGGTCCAAACCCTTTCCAGAGAGCAGTGACTCCTTCTTTCTTGAACGTCTTTACCCAAACATCAAACATACTGGAGTACTCTCCAACACCACCATCTTTCTTCATTGTTTGAACCCTGAAAAAAACTGATTCATTAAAGTTAGGTTATGAGAGTACTTACGCATTAGGCCACTTTAGTTACCTGGTTTTAGCCATATCTATTGGTGCTGTGGAAAAGGCATATACAAAGCCTGATATTAAACTGGAAATGAAATGACAACCAATGCCATCCCTCATATATTCTGAAATGATTTGTTGAAATAAGAAAAATATTTCATCCGATCATTTTATTCAACTATTATATTTACTTCTAGTAATAAGAGAGGTAGCATTTGCTAATAAGAGATAGTAACGTCGCGAATATAAGAATTTTAAATCGGTAGGAATGCGACATATCTGGTTGCTGGGAACGGTTTCGTTTATTTGTGCGCATCTCTTTTGTACAGGAACAAATTTCGTATTTTCAAACCATTTTAGTATATCTGAAATTTTATTATGGTATAATTATGCCATCAAAGAACCTAAAATTAATTTGACAGACAGAAATTCAGTTGTTTAATAAAAGTCAGACCGATTAACCTGTGCCTATCTCGCTTGTGCATGTACAAATTTTAAATTTTCAAATCATTTTAGATGGATTTTTTTTCCCTAAAATTTAGTATATGGGTCAAAATCATAAAATTTACATTTTCATGTCACACGCCTATAAACCATATTTAAACAGATTTTTCGATCAATACTTTTTGCTAAATACATAATAGAATTCTAGTTAAAAAGAAATCATAACTGAAAAAGTGAAAAAAATATTTACAAATAGTGATAAATTAACGAAAAAGTCACTCCGTGAATGTCACACCATGCAAATTTCAAGTAAGACTAAAAAAATATTCCCTTAACTGAGACTTTCTTGGATAAATGAATACAGAACATGTTGAAAAACACTTCATTTGAATCAATGGATTGAAAAAATTCAATAAAATTTATATAATAATAATAACCATGAATGTGTAAAACCGAAAAATATGTCGATACAATCTCAATTGACATGTTCCTAAACTTAAGAAGAGGAGAAGTTGTGGGAGTATAAAGACGGCTGACTCAATCAATTTTCAGAATCTGTTCAGTTTGAGCGTTTGGTCGAGATGGGTGTGTAGTTTTCGTGGAACGTTTATGTACATATTCAGTCGTTTTCTTGTTCTTTTAGCAGTGTGCTATTATATTATTATCTTTAGCTGAACTTGTTCATATTCTTATAACTACAAAATTTAATTACAAGGGGAGTTGGCGGCCCCATCGCCCAGTCATTAATAACGCAATCAGCCACTGGTCCTCCAGGTTGGGGGAACACCCACTCTGGCGCCACACTGTACACTTAAACAGCACTCATCAACATTAAGGTCATTTACAATACACACTCCAGGACTTCCTTTCCTAGGAGGCTGCCCCGTATTGGGAAGTAGGTCAGGCTGCTTTGAGGCGATTCTTCTCACCCTGACTCTTAGTACCAGGCGAGGTGCGAGCCTGTCCGGGTTAGGAAACGCCCCTTGCCGTCACCTGTGCGGCTGGTCCAGCTCTCCCGAGTAGGTTGTGCTAGAGGATACCGGTGAAAAACGAGGTATGGCACTTCTCGACTGCTGAGGTAGTACAGGAGCTCGCTCATCTTAACCTGGAAGGAGTGGCTGGTCTATTAGCCCAGTGTAAAAGTGCGGACGCTGCAGCAATTCCAGCTGGTGACTGGATGGGATCCTGCTGCAGGAACCGGAGTTGCTCCCTCGAGAGCTCCCTCGGGGGAATTCTCTCTCGGGAGTTTACCTGCTCCGGCCAAGTGGGGAAGGACGGCTGCACACCTACACTAACACCACACAATAAACATTATAGATCACCCCCAGTAGATGAGAAATGGGGGAGCTGGTGCATTTTTTTGAGCAGCCAATCAGAAGCCAGCATTTGGTCACGTGACCTATGGCGGGAAATTTGAATTTGAATTTTTGCCTCGACCTAACCTTAACAGCCACGTGGTCTTGCATCGACCCTACCTTAATCACCACGTGGTCTCACCTCGACCTAACCTTAACTATTAGGCCACGCCCCTTTTTAGTCACGTGACCCTTATGCCCGCCCCCTTTTAGTCACGTGATCCAGTCACATGACCCATTGAACCCTCCGGTATATGCTCCGCCCACATGTTTTAGTCACGTGATCCAGTCACGTGACCCGCGGAACCTCCTGGTCTATGATCCGCCCGCACGTGACCCATGGAACCTCCTGAAATATACTCCACCCACAAGATTTACCCCCTCCACCCATTGAAGGGTCAGGTACCCACCGTATAGAGCATGAGTGTGCCCGACATCCATTTTGTTTTTCTACTGTTTCAGAGACTTGAGGTTTTGTGGAAGGGTTAGGTACCCACCTTATAGAGCATGAGTGTGCCCGACCTCCATTTTGTTTTTCTTACACCGCCATTTTGTTTTTCTACTGTTTGAGAGACTTGAGGTTTTGTTGAAGGGTTAGGTACCCATCTTATAGAGCATGAGTGTGCCCGACCACCATTTTGTTTTTCTTACACCGCCATTTTCTTTTTCTACTGTTTGAGAGACTTGAGGTTTTGTTGAAGGGTTAGGTACCCACCTTATAGAGCATGAGTGTGCCCGACCTCCATTTTGTTTTTCTTACACCACCATTTTGTTTTTCTACTGTTTGAGAGACTTGAGGTTTTGTTGAAGGGTTAGGTACCCATCTTATAGAGCATGAGTGTGCCCGACCACCATTTTGTTTTTCTTACACCGCCATTTTCTTTTTCTACTGTTTGAGAGACTTGAGGTTTTGTTGAAGGGTTAGGTACCCACCTTATAGAGCATGAGTGTGCCCGACCTCCATTTTGTTTTTCTTACACCACCATTTTGTTTTTCTACTGTTTGAGAGACTTAAGGTTTAGTTATAGGGTCAGGTACCCACTTTATAGTACTAACCTCCCCAACGGTTATATAATCATAACATATACGATGAAGGGTCAGGTACCCACTTTATAGTCCGTATCCTTCTCAATTTTTATATAATCATAACCTGTACCACGAAGGGTCAGGTACCCGCTTTATAATATGTAACCTCCGCAACGGTTATATAATCATAACCTATACGTTGAAGGGTCAGGCACCCTCTTTATACTCTGTAACCTTCTCAAAGGTTACATAACCTTTACATTGTTTTCATGTTTGTGCATCCTTCTCAATGTTTACATAACCTTTACAATATGTAACTGTATCAACATGTAAACAGGTTACATCTTGTATAGACAAGTTGGATTATGTCCAGGTGAAATACAAATATGGACCTTGAACTGTTTATCTCTAGCATATAAATAAATAGTAGAGTTCCTTAATCCTATAACAACTGCTGGACTTTGAACTGCTAATCCATTTAACATAAATAAATTAAAGAGCTCCTTAACCCTATAACAGCTTTTGGACATTGGGCTGTTAATACCAAGACTTAAAGAATGATACAGGACTTGTTGATTCTTCCGCTAAAAAGTAAACAAATATAGATTTCGCAATAATGCTGTATCTTACTATCTGTACTTCTTACTATTAATCTTCTATCTTTACTCATCTCGCTGAAACATAAACAAAACAACTTTTCAACGTTCTACGTATTTTTAATCTCTTATAGGATAATGGCCTTAAAAGGATTAACTTTTAGTCCTTTAGGTTCTTATCGAACTTTTAATCCCTAAAATATATCGACAAATCGAAACGACTGTATCACAAAAAGCTTATACCTTTTCATAGCTTTGAAATATTTTCAAAGTACACGAGTCGGTATTAATAACTACGAACACGATGCAGTAAATTTTAATTGATGAATATTAATTAATCATTAATTTATCTTCAACTTTTATACGTACACAAAACAACTTTTTAACCTTCTATGCAATTTTAATCTCTGATTGTATAATCAATGGACTTACAAATTTACAAATATATCGATAAATCGAAACGACGATATCACGCTGGTCAAAGAGATTATGCCTTTTCGTAGCTTTGAAATATTTTCAAAGTACACGAGTCGGTATTAATAACTTCGAACACGATGTAGTAAATTTTTATTAATTAATACTTAATCAACACTAATTCATAATTAGTATTAATACTAATTTATATTTTATTGATACTCTGTTGCTTAATTAATACTTAATCATCACTAATTCATAATTAGTATTAATACTAATTTATATTTTATTGATACTCTGTTCGACTTGCTCGAGCCTGTCTAAATAGAATAAGAGCAGGTCGACTCATGCTCGCTTCATAGCGGGTGGTGGGGGTACTATGATCTATGGTTGGAGAACCTGACAGCCAATCAGATTCGAATATTCTCGTTCTATAAATAGGACCGTTTTGTGGAGCTCTTCCTCATTATCTCATCGTGCTAGTTGCAACATTTCTGGAAACGTGTGAGTTGATTTTTTTTTTTTAAACCTGTTATTCTTTTTGGTTGGAGTGTAGTTTTATCTTATTGTTCCATATCAGTTTATAAATTCGTTTTTAATCTTCTCATCGTTTAATTTTTTTTTAACTGTTTAATATTTTTTTTTTTTCAAAGTTAAAATTAACTCTTTTGTTTTCAATTTTAATTTTTTGCTTAATTTTTTTTTTCAATTCGTCTTTAATTTTCTCATAGTTTAATTTTTTTCTTTTATATTAGTTTTTCTATTATTTTTAATTGTACAATAATTTTTTCAAAATTAAGATTAATTCTTTTGTTTTCAATTAATTTCGATTTTTTCTTTATTTAATATTTTTATAGTTAGAGTTTTAGTTATTTCATTTTAAATTAACTTTTTATTTTTTATCATGTCGTCATTAAATAAGTGTCAGTATTGTGATAGAGTTTTTAGTAGGGAGTCTAACAAAGTTCGTCATGAAATGTCATGTCTGGCTACTCAGAAACGGCGTACATGTGTTTCCTGCGATAAGATTTTTAATTCTGTAATGCAGTGCAGAAAGCATATACGTCGCTGTCAACCAGAAACACGGCTCGTCATGACAAAGCGAAGGCGGTTGGAGGCGGCTATGGGGTCTCTATTTCAGATAGAAACATCATTTGGAGGAGACCTCAAGACTTTTTTCCTTCCATGTTCTGAACCAATCGATGCAGTGGAATTTCTCTGCAATCAGACAGATACTCTATATCGATTGATTTCAGAATTTTGGTCGGAATCAGACGCTCCCCTAAAGTTCAATTTGGTATTGGAGGCTACGTACGAAAACGTCAAAGGAGAGACGTGCGATCGTGCCTTCAAAACCAAAAATAAAGCTATCTACGATATCTCTTCCGTCTTGGATTGCCTAAGTGGAATGTATGCGAAGATGGCTACCGAGATGGAAGAGATGGCGATGAAGGGGAGCAGTTGGTTCCTTAAAGGTCTTGACGGTCTTCTCTTGAAAATCAATCGATTTAGACCTCTAGGCGCTCCGCTATAGCGCTTCCGCCTAAAATAGCAGCTAGAAAAGCTATTATAAATGTCCAAAATAATGACGAGCAGTGTTTCAAATACGCAATATTGTCACACCTCGTCAATGGTGCTAATCCAGAACGAGTGAGCAAGTATGAAAATTTGCAACACAGATATAACTTTGACTGCATTTCCTTCCCCACTCCTCTCCAAGAGGTGACAACTTTTGAGCGACACAATAACATCAGTGTCAACGTTTTCGCCATTGGAGAGACCGGAGACGTATATCCGCTGAAAGTGGTTAAGGAGGAGAAGGCTGATCATCGTAATCTCCTTCTCCTGACAACGTATGATGGGCGAAGTCCGCTTATATAAAAGATTTCAATAAATTAGTGGCTTCGCAGATCTCCGGCCACCGTTTCGCAAAACACGTCTGCAAGCGATGCTTCACCCACTTCAATTTAGATGGGAGAGATATCGCTGAGCGGGTGAGGGAGCACATGGAGTACTGTGGGAAAAATAAACCAATTCGAATCGTACTCCCGGCCTGCGACGATGAGGTGAATCCTCAGAATATATCGTTCATTAACATCCAACGACAAGTGAGGATTCCCTTTGTCATATATGCAGATTTTGAATCAATTTTAGAAAAGATTCAGCCGGGAGAGTCATGATTCTCACAGACGACTCCCTACCAGAGACACCTTCCGATGAGTTTCTGCGTACATGTGAAAATTGCAGAAAACATCCCACGCCACTCGCTGCCCGTAGATTTTCTCGCTGAACCCTACATCTACATGGGTGAGGATTCAGCGGCGAAATTTATGGCATATATCAAGGAAGTGGCGGGGAAGGTGTCTCAGGTATACTCCATGAAGCGGCTCATGCTACCCCTGACACCATCGCAGAAGGAAGCCCATCTCCGATCCCAATCCTGCTTCCTTTGTTCCCGTCCATACACTCCTGAGAATGAGAAAGTGATGGATCACGATCACATCACAGGGATGTATCGTGGTCCAGCACATTTCAAATGCAAATCCTCTACCGTACCCCACGTTTCCCACGAGTCCCAAAGTTCGAGAGTTGGGGCGTGACTTAAATGAAGAAGAAAAGAAAAAAGTACGTATTGACGTCATCCCCAACTCTGAGGAGAAATACATCTCCTTCGGAATGACAGTGGGCGCCTTAACCGTTAGGTTTCTGGACTCCTTCCGTTTCCTAGCTTCCAGTATCGATAGGTTGTCCAAGAATTTACCCAAGCCTAACTTTAAGGAGACGGCTAAATTCTTCCCCGCTGATCATTTAGACCTCGTGATCAGAAAAGGAGTGTACCCCTATGATTACATGGATTCGTTCGAGAAACTTCGGGAGACGGTTCTACCCCCGAAGGAGGCATTTTATAGTCAATTAAATGAAATGCCCATCTCGGACGATGACTATCAGCATGCTCAAGCGGTATGGGATACATATAGTATCAAAACCCTGGCCGAGTACAGCGAACTCTACCTCAAGGTAGATGTCATGCTCCTTTGCGACATATTTGAAAATTTCAGAGATGTCTGCTTGGGAGCATATTCGCTGGATCCGGCCTGGTATTATACGGCACCCGGACTCGCTTGGGATGCCATGCTGAAGTATACGGGAGTACAATTAGATTTATTGTCTGACTATGATATGGTCTTAATGATCGAGCGGGGGATAAGGGGTGGCTTGTGCCAATGCAGTCACCGGTATGGAAAAGCGAGTAATAAATATCTGTACCCAAGTCGAGATCCCCAGGAGGAATCGACATACATCGCTTATCTGGACGCCAACAACTTGTACGGATGGGCGATGTCGAAAGCGCTTCCGTCTGGCGGTTTCGAATGGGTTCAGAATCCGGAATCTCTAGATTGGCTCAACTTACCGGAAGACGGGCCTTTCGGCTACATAGTTGAAGCTGATATAGAGTATCCGGAAAGGTTACACAATTTGCACAATGATTTCCCCCTGTTGCCAGAGAATAAAGTTCCACCTGGTGGGAAATTCAGAAAAATTTTAGCCTCTCTGAGCAACAGGGAGAAATATGTTGTACATTTTGTGAATTTGCAGCCGGCCATGGGCTTAGGACTAAAGTTAGTTCGAGTACATCGAGCTCTCAGATTCCGGCAATCTCAATGGCTTCATAGTTACATTGACCTCAACACAAGACATCGACAACAGGCCACTAATGATTTTGACAAAGACTTCTACAAGCTCATGAACAATGCCGATTTCGGAAAGTTTATGGAGGATGTGCGAAAACGACATAAAATTGAGCTTGTAGTTAGTCAACGACGACTGAACAGACTAATAGCGAAACCAACTTATAAGGACAGGACGATATACACCGAATCATTAGTGGCAGTACATCTGGACTTTGAACAGATCAAGATGAACAAACCTATTTATGTAGGGATGACCATTCTGGATCTCTCCAAAGTCCGGATATACGATTTTCATTACAATTCAATGCTAGCGTACTACGGACCAGAGAGACTAAAACTTATGTACACTGACACAGACAGTTTATTATATCTTATACAAACGGACGATTTTTATAATGGCATGGACAACTACATGGACGAGCTCGATACGTCTGACTACTTCCACGACCATCCCGCACACAGGACTTACAATAAAAAGGTGTTGGGGAAATTTAAAGATGAGGCCAACGGAGTGCCCGTCTCCGAGTTTTTCGGACTGCGAGCGAAAATGTACTCGCTACGGATCCACAACTATGAGGAAAAGAAAAAGGCGAAAGGGATCAAAAAGATAGCTGCTAATAATAGGTTATCGTTTTCAGATTACCTCACCTCATTGCGCGACGGAAAAGAGTTTAAAACAACTTTTCGTTCAATAATATCGAAGCAACATAAGCTCTTTTCCGTCGAGCAGACTAAAACGTCCCTTTCACCACACGACGATAAACGTCATCATATCGACGGGATTCGTACCTTAACTCATGGTCATTATTCCATACCGGATATGTAGATGAAGTGTGGGGACATGACAGAATTTCTTCCTCTTACAATCTCTCACAATATTGACCAATATAATGTAAATAGTATAAATTGTAAATAGTGTTGAATAATTTTGTTTAAAAAAGAAAAAAAAAATTAAAATAAGAAAAACAAAAAAAATTTTTTTTTTTAAATATATGTTAAAAGTAAGTAGTTTGATTTACCTTAATAGGTATTAGTAGAAAAGTATTGAAATATGAGGTTTAATATATTTTTGTTTAATATATTTTGAGGTTTAATTTATTTTAAAGATTTTTGTACTTTTTATTTATTTATTTTTTTAAATCTACACCATGAAAAAATGACCAAATGGAAGAAAGGTTTCAAAGAAATTTTCAATTATTTATCGTTTCCAGATGCTATTGAAGATTTAATTTTGTATAATTTTTTTTTTACTAGTTGATATAATATTGGTGTTTTTATTTGTAAACCAAAGCTATGGAATGTGTGTTATTGTCTCTGGCGTGGCCGTGATGGCCGGGCAAGTTGGGACGAAGGTTCCAGAGTGCCCGGTTCGGAACGGTATGAGCTAGATGGCGAGGCCGTGATGGCCGGGCAAGTTGGGACGAAGGTTCCAGGGTGCCCGGTTCGGAACGGTATGAGCTAGATGGCGAGGCCGTGATGGTCGGGCAAGTTGGGACGAAGGTTCCAGGGTGCCCGGTTCGGAACGGTGTGAGCTAGATGGCGAGGCCGTGATGGCCGGGCAAGTTGGAACGAAGGTTCCAGGGTGCCCGGTTCGGAACGGTGTGAGCTAGATGGCGAGGCCGTGATGCCCGGGCAAGTTGGGACGAAGGTTCCAAGGTGCCCGATTCGGAACGGTGTGAGCTAGATGGCGAGGCCGTGATGGCCGGGCAAGTTGGGACGAAGGTTCCAGAGTGCCCGGTTCGGAACGGTATGAGCTAGATGGCGAGGCCGTGATGGCCGGGCAAGTTGGGACGAAGGTTCCAGGGTGCCCGGTTCGGAACGGTATGAGCTAGATGGCGAGGCCGTGATGGTCGGGCAAGTTGGGACGAAGGTTCCAGGGTGCCCGGTTCGGAACGGTGTGAGCTAGATGGCGAGGCCGTGATGGCCGGGCAAGTTGGAACGAAGGTTCCAGGGTGCCCGGTTCGGAACGGTGTGAGCTAGATGGCGAGGCCGTGATGCCCGGGCAAGTTGGGACGAAGGTTCCAAGGTGCCCGATTCGGAACGGTGTGAGCTAGATGGCGAGGCCGTGATGGCCGGGCAAGTTGGAACGAAGGTTCCAGGGTGCCCGGTTCGGAACGGTGTGAGCTAGATGGCGAGGCCGTGATACCCGGGCAAGTTGGGACGAAGGTTCCAGGGTGCCCGGTTCGGAACGGTGTGAGCTAGATGGCGAGGCCGTGATGGCCGGGCAAGTTGGGACGAAGGTTCAAGGATGCCCGGTTCGGAACGGTGTGGGTTCGATTCCCACTGGGGCACTTAATATTTATTTTTCGGCGGCCCCGAGAAATAAATCTTAACACTCCCGCTCTGGTTAGCCGTCAAGACAGAACCACTAAATACCAATAAAGAATGTATGTTACAAAATATTTACAGCAATATTATATCAACAAACCTCCCCGATGCACTCACACCTTGACGAGGTGGAGAGGCTTACTTCTAAATTATATTTAGAAAACTAAGATGAGTGCAAATGAAAATATGAATTTTATGAAACATTTAATCCTTAATATTTTTTAAGACAAAATTAGTTTATAGTAGGTCTCAACCATCACGGTAAGTATATTGATAAATACGCGCTAAAATCAATAACAAATTGTTTAAAAACGGTGACAGTGAAGAGTTGTGTACTCGATGCTCTGTACTTAAACATATTTAATAGGTTACAAAATGCTAAAAAACATATTAAAAACATGCTCCAAGGACATCCGAGAGTAGCCGAAAGGACTCGAAGACATCGCGAAGACTGATACGAGTGCAATTATTAGCCAGATTTGTTGATTATAATTAAATCAAGCTCAGAAAAGGGAGAAATAATTTAGGAATGGTTAAAAATCAGTTGAGAAGACAGTAATTACATAAAATTTAAATATTGAGAAGGTTGCATAAATCGTAGATATTGAGAAGATTATTTAAACAAGCTAGATGAATCTCCAAGTGGAGTAGGTGCTACGCCCTAACGGACAGAAAATGTATATAAACATTGAGAAGATTATAGAAAATTAAAAAAAAAAAAAAGATGTATAGATAGGTATATGTAAAAATTGGGAAGAGTGCATTAATGTAAAAATTAAGAACTGAAAAAAAGATAAAAAACCTTGGGCTAATAATAAGTACGTCACCTATCCAGTTATTATTAAATGATTAAAAGACTGTATATCGTTATTCGTTAATGTTTTACTTGGTTTTAATAGTTTATACTATGAGAGATTAAAAATATATATAAAGATTAAAAATACATATAAAGATTAACAATACATATAAAGATTAAAAAGCTGTTTTGTTTATGTTTCAGCGAGATGCGTAACGATAGAAGATTAATAGTAAGAAGTCCTACATATTTGCTTATGTTTTAGAAGCACTGTATATTTATGTTCTAGACATTAACAGTTCAAAGTTTATTGTTTACTTTCAAAGGAAGGATAAAGGGATACAGCATTATTGCGAAATCTATATTTGTTTACTTTTTAGCGGAAGGATCAACAAGTCCTGTATCATTCTTTAAGTCTTGGTATTAACAGCCCAATGTCCAAAAGCTGTTATAGGATTAAGGAGCCCTGTAATTTATTTATGTTAAAGGGATTAGCAGTTCAAAGTCCAGCAGTTGTAATAGGATTAAGGAACTCTACTATTTATTTATATGCTAGAGATAAACAGTTCAAGGTCCATATTTGTATTTCACCTGGACATAATCCAACTTGTCTATACAAGATGTAACCTGTTTACATGTTGATACAGTTACATATTGTAAAGGTTATGTAAACATTGAGAAGGATGCACAAACATAAAAACTATGTAAAGGTTATGTAACCTTTGAGAAGGTTACAGAGTATAAAGAGGGTGCCTGACCCTTCAACGTATAGGTTATAATTATATAACCGTTGCGGAGGTTACATATTATAAAGCGGGTACCTGATCCTTCGTGGTACAGGTTATGATTATATAAAAATTGAGAAGGTTACGGACTATAAAGTGGGTACCTGACCCATCATTGTATATGTTATGATTATATAACCGTTGGGGAGGTTAGTGCTATAAAGTGGGTACCTGATCCTATAACTAAACCTTAAGTCTCTCAAACAGTAGAAAAACAAAATGGTGGTGTAAGAAAAACAAAATGTAGGTCGGGCACACTCATGCTCTATAAGGTGGGTACCTAACCCCTCAACAAAACCTCAAGTCTCTCAAACAGTAGAAAAACAAAATGGCGGTGTAAGAAAAACAAAATGGAGGTCGGACACACTCATGCTCTATAAGGTGGGTACCTAACCCTTCAACAAAACCTCAAGTATCTCAAACAATAGAAAAACAAAATGGCGGTGTATAAAAGCCAAAATGGAGGTCGGGCATACTTATTCTCTATAAGGTGGGTGCCTAACCCTTCAACAAAACCTCAAGTCTCTCAAACAGTAGAAAAACAAAATGGCGGTGTAAGAAAAACAAAATGGAGGTCGGGCACACTCATGCTCTATAAGGTGGGTACCTAACCCTTCAATGGGTGGAGGGGGTAAACCTTGTGGGCGGAGCATAGGTCAGGAGGTGCCTCGGGTCACGTGACTGGATCACGTGACTAAAACATATGGGCGGAGCATATATCGGAGGGTTCAAAGGGTCACGTGACTGGATCAAGTGACTAAAACCATGTGGGCGGAGCGTAGACCAGGATGCGCTGCGGGTCACGTGACTGGATCACGTGACTAAAAACATGTGGGCGGAGCGTAGACCAGAGGGTTCAAAGGGTCATGTGACTGGATCACGTAACTAAAGAGGGCGTGGCCTAATAGTTAAGGTTAGGTCGAGGTGGGACCACGTGGTGGTTAAGGTAGGGTCGAGGCAAAAATTCAAATTCAAATTTCCCGCCATAGGTCACGTGACCAAATGCTGGCTCCTGATTGGCTGAAATGTTTTGTGCACCAGCTCCCCCATTTTCCCTCTACTACCCCCCCTTTTTTTTTTAATTATCGAAGAAATAAAAGATGATTTGCAGCCAAATGTGCCAGCTGCGCCGGTGGAGGAAGAGCGGTTTTCCCAGACCGCACCCATTTGTGAAGAATCAACCGTAGGGGAGCCAGAGCAGGTTGTCTAGGCTGGTGCGACTCTATCAGCTCCCCTCCAGCGTTCCAAGCATAAGGGAGAGCTCTCCCGCTCTCGGTTGACACCGTCGATCGAGATGGAACTGCTAAATAAATGGACCTCAAAGCCGCAACAATAGCAAGAGCTAAATTAAAAAAGAAAGCATATAGGCATAATAAAAGGCGGGCGTATTACTTAGCGGTAGTACTAGTACTAGCGGGCGCCCCGCGGGTCCTTCCCCTCTGGCTCGGCTGGAGGAGTGCGTTCTCTGTTTTCGTTTTTAGTTATGGCATTATAGGTATTTAATCATCAAAAATGTGTAATTTGTACCCTCCGTGGAATCGGGGATATATTCAAAAGGCCATAATTGTCTAAAAAATCAAGTTTGGTCTGTGTATGCCCTAGGATATGATTTAAAAACGCATATACTATTGGCTCATATGCTGAATGTCTTAAAACAATTTTTTTTTTTTTAAATTGGTCATTGAAAATGTGCATTCTGAGATTTTTACCAATATCCTTAATTAGAACCTGACCGATTTAAGTCTTTGGGACAGTAGGTGGTTTACTCCTAGCGTTCTCCGGCGCAGCTATCCTTCTCGCGAAACCGACTTCACTCTTCTGAATTACCTACTGCCACCGAGACTTAAATCGGTCTGGCTCTTATTAAACAATTGAATTTCTCTATCGAAAATTAATTTTAGATTTTTTGATAGCACAACTATATCATTTTAAAATTTCAGCAATAGGAACATGGTTTGAAAATACAAAATTTGTTCCTTTACAACTGGGATGCGCACAATTAAACGCAACCGTTCTCAGAAAGAACTGTGGAAGAATGGTGACGTTCTTCTTTATCTTGCCAAGTTGTATTTGCTTTAACCAGCATTCCAGGAACATGTCAAAACAAGAAATATTTTTATGTTTCCGGACGGTAATGTGTTGACTCGGACATTTGTGCTCTACTTATTGTAATATTGGTACTAAGTATTGGTCAAGTCAAATTTTTTAACCATCCCAATAATTTTCATCCAGCAAGTAAAGGCGGTGGAAGATTATGCAATAGTACTTTTCTTTAAAAACGATATTTATAGTACTTATATCGTACTTATATATAGTACTTATCGATAAAAACGATAAAGTTTTTAAATTAGCAGCATTGCCTCTAGCGACAGTAAATTTAACAGCTGGCAGATGAATTGTGCTTAGTATGTATTGCCATTTCATCATGAATAGACAGACTTGCGCCAGAACAACGCTTGCGAATTGTGCAAGTTTATTTCGAAAATCGTAGTTCAGTTCGTCAAACTCACAGTACATACGGTTGATATAATCGTCCATCCGAGTCATTCAATCAAAATACCATGGATCGTTTTCGCACCACGCACACTCTAGTTGATAACACGCATGGACGCCTTCCAGTGTGTACCGAAGTTGTTTGCTATGGAGCGTAGTGTTGATGATTTCCCGAATGAATCGACACTTCTATAGAGAACCATGATTGCTGACTTTTTCGTTTCTCGGTTAAATGACTTTTTCTTGCTGCGGAAGAAATTTAGTTTATATGGCGTAATGTGCCATACAGCGCCCAACACCATCAATTTATTGAGGGAAACATGCGATGATTTTGCGTAATGGGCCAGTGAACTGGCCTCCACGATGGTACAATCTCCTATAAATTATTTTTGTGAGGATACGTAAAGCCGTTAGTCTACTCCATAATCAACAGGCTTGAACTACTTGAAGTCAACATTCGCCGCGTTATTGCCGATATATGGTCCCAGTTGCTCGATAGTGTTCGAAAATTGGACATCCAGATTTTGCCTCATTCGAACCAGCCGCGGTGCTCAATTATCCGAAATTTAGTTTAAACATACAAATAGCATAAAATTATCTTTTCAACAAAGCCAATACCATGGCTATTAACATTTGTTTTCTGTGTTTTATTTCATTTTAAAGTAGTATCCCTCTAAAAAAAAAAAAAAAGGAATACCCTTTACGAATACAATAAGTCCCCTTTCTCCTCTCCTCCTCCCTCCCCACCTCCTGTTTAGACCTTTGAATAATGTTGGTAAAATAATTTAAAATTCTAGTTCTGCAATAATTGAAATTGATTCCATTACCATTCCTTAATATGTAGTGTTTGGCCTGCACATAGGACGTTAGTTGGGTAACATTTCCTAACATTGCTCTCAGTACAGTTGGAGTCACTCCTGTCCAGAGCGTTGTTATTCCCTCTTCTCTGGTCATTCGAATTAAGGCATCAATGACATGCTTATATTTTCTCTGTTCATTATCGGGCAATCGCCTGTCCGCCGTCATACGGACTAATGCGACCTGATGTCAGATCAAATCGAGTGTTAATAACTTATCAAAATTGATAATCAGTATAACAATAAATATTAAATATATATACCTACATCAGTCGGTGTGGCTATTGATGAAGCTATAAAACCAGCTATTAAACTGGAACCAATTTGAGCTTTGAACCCTTCAACTCCACGCCTGGTGGACAGTTTTAAGTCATGCCATTGTGAAACATACTTAAAAAAGAAAGTAATTTTCATAAATTTACCAATTATTTCTAGTTATTAAAAAAGACAACTGGAAAATTACACGTTATTCACCATTTAATATATGCAAAAAAAGAAGCGTCAGTGGCAGAGCCCCGTCACTAAGGTCGTATCTTCCCTTACATCAAATAAATATGAAAATAACAAAATATCGGAGGAAACATTTGAGACTCCCAAAAGGAACTTCTCTAACTCAATTCGGAGGGGCTGTAGAGGTGCGCAAAAGCTTAAAACCGCGAGAAAAAAAAAATAACAGGTAAACATACCGAAATTTCGACTGAAATTTATCCTCACTTTTAAGGTATTGTTCTGGCTAGAAAACAGGACTACATACTGAATTTCAGCTCATTTGGTCCGAATGGGGCCATTGGAAATGCCCAAATGCAACAGAGAAAAGAAATATATGCTTACGTTCTTCTGTTGGTCGAGCACCAATTCAGGTTAATAAGATAATAATAGTTATTATTTGTCAAAATAATCTTTTTCTTGGATTATATAATATAATTATAATATATATATATATATATATATATATATATATATATATATATATATATATATATTATAATATATATATATATGTGTGTATATATACTACCGCTCATGGAAATATGGACCACTCTGTAGGTTTGTAACGTAAAATGCATTGTCAAAGCATAAATACTTAATTTTTTCCCGATGTTACCAACTGATAGCCTTTCTTGATGTTATGTCAAAATGGCTGAACGAGTTTCGGTAAAGAGAGACTTATAAGAGAGAGAAATGTAAAAATTCAAAATGAGGCTTGAAAAACAGACAAGTAAGCGACACTTTATAAACTGATAATAAACTGAGCTTAGAGATAGAGGCATTACAGGTCGTAAAGGTCTTTATTTATTTTCGATCCAACTAATCCTTGTGATAAAAAGCTCTAAAGGTGGCTATTATTTTCTCTAAAAAGAATAATATTGTCTAATGAGCTAGTGAGGGTTCAATATAGCATTTCTTGTGAAAACAAGTTATTCACTGTGTAACTGTCAAAAATGTATTGTATGTATATATATCAGACATCCCCGAAAACCCCAAAACCGTGCTCTAGGACTATGTACTCCCACCTCTCACCGATGATTCGGTACAATGCAAAAGTCTAACATTATCGGGAAAAATACGACTAAATCGTTGTTGACGTAGTGGTTGAGATTAATGATGCCAATTGGAGTGGGTCTGTATAAGACCAAACATTTCAATTGGAGTCATGTCTGATAATAGGTCCTCTCCTATACTCCACCCTTTCTCAAAATGGGGTTAAGAAGGAAGGGCCCCATAGGGCCTGTGTATGCCTTTCTTCGTTCCCGTTTCACCTCCATCATGCTCATTAAATAGGGCTAGCTTGTTAAAGTATTTTCACAACGTTGGATCGCAGCTAGATGCGACATGGATCCTACAGGATTACTATATCTCACAGGTATTATCGGTACATGGGGTTCCCGAACCCAGCTCGTTATATATTTACAGAATATTGATCTCCTATGCAGCAATGCGTCGTACCGGAGGGCGCCTAGAGTATCGTCTTAACCTGTACCATTTCTAATTTACTGAGGGTAAAACTGCTAAGGAGGCAGGGCTCTATGTTCTGATGGAGAGCAAGTTTCCTCAGATAACGACGAAGGAGAATCAACCGCACTTCATGGGCTTTGTGTACGGTTGGAAGAAGATTGTAGGTCTAATCCACTTAAGAAGGAGCTGTTTCAGAGAGGTCATCGGACAGAGGAGGCGTAGAAAAGGATTGTGGCCAAACTGAACTCAAAAAGTTTATATATCTAAGTTGTGAACACAGTTCTGGATAAAAATGTAAAAACACTGTTTTACTTGCGGTACACTCAGTGAAAATTAAAATAAATAAATATATTGGCACTGAGAAAACCAGTGACAAATAACATATAATTTAATACTAAACTCTTGTATGCAGACCCTTGCTATGCCATTATATAGAAATGATATGATTATTAGCCTTACTCTGCAAACTTTTCAATAGCCATTTGATATACACCTAGACGTGTCATGGTGTAGCAAATCTGTCTTGCTATGTTTGCTGAAAAACCATCGTAAAGCGCTAAGGGGCCTTCATTTTTCCAAATGTTGAAAAAGGCATGAACAGCAGTTTTGTGGTCCCTCGTTTTTCCGCCTTCACCGCTCAACTGCATACGATTTTTTATGACATCTATTGGTTGGCAGAAAACCACTGCTCCACACCTGTTATATTAAAAACATATGTTGAGCAAAATAACTGAAAAAAAAAAATTGATTTGATAATTTTAAACTTATATCAAGAACCAACATCAGCAATTACCGTTGCTCACGCCTTTAACTTTTATTTGCTTATACTAATTCACGTTTACTTGCGGTTATATCTTGAAATAGATAGACAGATAGATATTGGAAGAACTTTATTCAGGGGCTAGGTCCCTTAAGAATAACATGATTGAACAAATAAAACATAAACAAGGCCATAAGACTACAAAATACAAATCAGTCAATGTTTGCAATATTTTCAGTAAAATAAATAAGCAAATAAAAAAAATTCTTTTCTCGAAAAATATAATTAATTTGAACACAAAAATTGAGAAGAAAAAAACGAGAAATAAAGAAAAGAAAAAGAGAGAAAATGAAAAATACAAAAATAATGAGTTGATTAGCAAAGTTGAAGTTTGTACATTAAAAAAACTAATATTCACTTCTGATCCAGATGTTAATCCTTAACTGAAATTTCACAATTAGAGAGCATCATTTTGGAGAGAAAGAAGGTGTTGGAAAAGGAGGGATTGAATGAGGAGGGAGAAGAAGCATGGCGGATATTAGAAGGAAAGTAATTCCAAATGTTAGAGGAACGGGCGAAAAAGGAACGTTCGAATGTTTTGGTTCTGTGGGGAGGTCAGAAAGGCGAGCTCTTGTTTCCTGTACGTGGACCGACGATTTGAATTGTAGGAGGCCTTTCTGCCTCACACTCCATTTCCCATATTTCTTTATAGCCCATTTTTCATTTTTTTTTTTTTTTTTTTTTTTTTTTTGCCACAAGACTTTCTATGCAGCCTGGTCCCATCATATTCTCAGTACTGACTATTTTATTCATTTGATGATATGGTCCTTATGAAGATCCCTAAAAAGTCTCAATGTCTGTTACCAATACATAACAGGACTACCATCCAGTTTAGAAAATAACTTCATATCAACATATTACAATTCCATTATATATAAAACGTTGGCCCGTCCAGTGTTCTATAGATCTGAAAACCATACAACTATCAAGGCCGATGATCGTCAACTCTTTTTTGAAAGGAAAGTCTTCCATTGGATTTATTTGTACAAAATTATTACAGAGGTTCCTACTGAAGTAATGGTGCAACTTAGTGGATACGACACTGGACTCACAACTCTTCGACCTGGCCATGGCATCTATAACTTATATTCTGTTCTAACAGCCGAGGACAGACTCTGAGGATGAACTTTACTTAAGTATTTATTAGCTTTTAAACTTAAAGTAGATCTTTCCGATCCTAATCTGTATGAACTAGTTATTTTGAGTGTAATCTTGAAATAACTTATTTATCTAATCGATCACTTAAAACGATTTCATTTGTTTTTGATTAAACGGGACCAACATATGTACTTATGTTTACGACTTTCAACAGATTAATATCAGTCGTAAAAGATTTAACTTCGGCATTATTAAAAAAAATTCAACGACCTAGGAGTGAGAGATTTGCAGCAGCTTATCACATACCATTGCAGAAACTATTTATATACATATCATCCCTACCATGTCCAACTATCGAATATGCAAAAATGTGGTTTTCATATTCGTCACTTTGAAACGGTCTTGTTGAGGCACGCATTGTAGCATAGTCTTGAATTCCTAACCACAAAACACACAAGGCATCAACCCTTGAGGATTAGAAATTCAAGACTATTTCACAATGCGTGACTCAAATAGAGCGTTTCAAAGTAATGAATATGAAAATCACATTTTTGCATATTCGATTGTTGGACATGGTAGGGACGATATGCTGTGTAAGATCTAAGTCTGCACCAATATCAGGAACTGGAGAGACTTGAGTTGAGTTGCATTAGGTACATGATACCGTGGCAGCCCCTTTAATCTCGGAAATACTACAAGTATTTGTGCCAAGTTAAATTATTATGAATGCCCTTTATAGCTATTTTACAATAAACTTTACGGTAATCTTTATAGCACAAAACAAAGCTCCATATGTAGATAGAAGACGTTGATTTCGAAGTAATAATAAAATTTGCACTTCCTATGCTTACCCTGCTAAACCACTTATGATGAATTTTGCGTAGTTCGGTATTTTTCCACGTTTCTGTTCCTCTTCCTTTTTGTTTTTTGTCATGATGGAGGTATTTTTTTGCTGGTTTCATGAGATCGAATAAAAAATTGAAATGTCAGAACTGCACTACAACAGAAATTTAGTGGTGAATCATTGTAAATATGTGTATGTGAAATTTCCGATGACATTTATAAACATATGTTATTAATTTTATTTTATGAATTAATTAAAATAAAATAATTTCCTATGCAATCTTTTAATTTTCTGAACTAAGTTCTGTTGAATTGCAAAAAATTCAGGATTGAAATCTTATTTTTGAATCTAGACCGTTCAACTCAGTTTCTTAAATAAGACTCATTAGGGAGGGAGTTTTTGTTGACCGTATATGTATGTTTAAAGGGAGAAGTTGGTCGGGAGGGTGCGGTCAAAGAGTTACACTTTTATACGTAAACTTATATATATTGTGCCGACGTTTCGGCCTAAGTTTTAGGCCATCTTCAGGGCTAAAAAGAAAACAAAATAACAACAATTAAAAGAGACAGAAGCAGTACCAGTAACAGTAAAAAATGATAAAAACAGAAAATACAAGTAGGATAAAAAAAGTATGAAGTATAAAAAGAAAAAGATAACACTAAATTACATAGTACAAGAGACAAATGAAAAAGTAAAATAAAATGAAAAACAATGTAAAAATTAATTGAAATTAAAATCACTACCATATATTATTACGGTACACTACTATATATTGTTATGTTTTCCTACTTCTAATGTATTAGGGATCAGAAGAAGGATTGATATCTAATGCGAGAGTTCTCGCTCGGGTAAACTAGTCTATATATTATTACGGTAGTAAAGATCCCTTTTCCGGATCTCAGGAGCGATGGATTTTGACGAGTGAGGTATCAAAAGAAAGAGAATTTCACGGAGATGTGACGAATTCCAATTTTGTTTCTTAAAATCTTGCAAGGGCTTAAATAAAAGTGATGACAAAACTGGAAGGTTTGAAAACTTTGACGACTGAGAGTCGGTGGATCGAGACGGGATAAGTTGGGTTTTAAAGATTTTGACGCAGGCATTAAAACCAATATGATCCAAATGATCAACATGATCCATTGGATCATATTGGTCCAGCCTTTTAAAGCCTTAAAACTTACCGTTTTCGAGATAACGCACGATATAGGTCCGCACGGGCCCTATGCCATCTTGCGTACGTGTCGTTGTCATGGCAACTTTATATCAATTTGAGTTTATTTACAAGAGCTTTTAATGAGTGGGAAATTATATTCTGTTTTCATGTCCAACCCCAAAGGTAAATATTAAGTATGAATAGTACATATAGAAAACGGTATAGCTAAATCTAATTGCCTAACTGCTAAATTGAAATGTTTTTCAGTGGAATAAGCTCTAAGTACTTAATAAGTATGAACTGTAACTTCAACATAATCATTACAAACTATATCGCTTGTGTTAAATAAACTTTCTTGATAATATTATATTGTTTCCCTAATATCACTTACACCTTGAATGTATTAGGGATTAGAATAAGCATTGGTATCTAATGCGAGAGTTCTCGCCCGGGTATACTAGTAATGCTTTATTTACACAGGCAATAGTAAAATATATGAAATCTATTAATTAAAAAGACAAATAGTAAGAAGGTTTGGTAATATGTAAAGCATACAGAGATAGTTGTGATGTGACAAGTTATGCAAAAGATGACAATGATGTTAAAGAAGTAGACATTGTTGTAATTAAATAATTTGAGATGAAGGAGTAAAATATAAAGTAATGTAAGCCCCAAAACAAAAATAGGCCAAAATCCTATGTGGTGGAGAAAGAAGGATAGAAACAATGATAAGAAGGAATAGAAACACTTGTTTCAATCCTTCTTCTTTCTTCACCACATAGGATTTTGACCTATTTTTGTTTTGGGGCTCACATTACTTTATATTTTACTCCTTCATCTCATAATTATCTTAATTACAATGTCAACTTCTTTAACATCATTGTCATCTTTTGCATAACTTGTCACATCACAACTATCTCTGTATGCTTTACATATTACCAAACCTTCATACTATTTGTCTTTTTAATTAATAGATTTCATATATTTTACTATTCCCTGTGCAAATAAAGCATTATTTTAATTTCAATTAATTTTTACATTGTTATTTCATTTATTTTATTTTACGTTTTCATTTGTCTCTTATATTATGTAATTTAGTGGGGTTTTTTCTTTTTATACTTCATACTTTTTTATCCTACTTGTAATTTCTGTTTTTTTATCATTTTTTACTGTTACTGGTATTGCCTCTGTCTATTTTCATTGTTTGTTTTTTTAGCCCTGAAGATGGCCTAAAACTTAGGCCGAAACGTCGGCACAATGTATATAAGTTTACTTATAATAGTGTAACTCTTTGACCGCATCCCCCGACCAACTTCTCCCTTTAAGACCCATTAGATCTGAGTCATTGTATATAAGCAAAAATTAGAGGTTAACTGCAAAATGTTAAGATTGGCCCTGCTTGAAAATAGACACTGAATTAGTGCGAGAAAAATTTGTGTTGCCAAGCATTTAGTAATAAATAACTATGAGTAGTAACTATGAGCAATTCAGCATGCTTTGCCGAAATCAGTACTGACTAGTTACTCTCATCAAAAGGATAATTCTAAAATAAAAGAATAATATATATAAAAATATTTATATATTAAACAATTTCTACTATATATATAATATTTATGATGTCTCGATGTTCAGTGAAAAAGCTGTTAATGAACTTATTTATGTCCAGTTGTTGGGAGAAGAAAATTTTTAACTTTTGTAGTATTTTTATTAAGTTCGAATTGCTCTATGGCTTGTTAATCTATGGAGGAGGTAATTCTATGTTACACACGTGATTATTTTCAAAACTAGGTTTTTATTTCTTTTCTGATTTTATTTTGACATTCATTTTCGAAGCGAAAAATTGGCCCTAATTAAGCGAGTTGAGTCTCGAAAATGTTGGAAAAACCGTCTTTGAGAAATTTGACTTCCGACTTCGGAAGTCCACCGCAGATACAAAATGAGGTTCTAATACTCTATCTTTTTTTAAAGTTTCCCTTTATTTAAGTATTTAAATTTAGTTTTGTCTCTTCGTTTAGTTTTTACAGACTCTTGGAGCACCTCACATTGATTCCTTTAACTATATGTTGGAGACTGGTCTTGAAATGATGGCAGAAAGATTAGAACCAGTAGAGTTTGTCTTCCAAGGTTCCAACATCCTGTTTAAAATAACTGTAATTATTAAGATTAATCATTTTTAGTTATTAAATTCCTTCTTTGACATAAGGTGACTCATAATTCGTTTTAGAGTGTGTCTCTTCTTCCTCCAACTGTTCCTTCAAGTGTTATCGGTGTAAAAAATAATTCAGTATGGCCAACAGAGTGCCGACAAAGAGCTTCAACCTACTGTGGTCGATTAGTCATAAATTTTCACTGGGAAATCGGAGGCATAGAACAAACTCCAATCGTAAAAGATTTAGGGGCTCTCCCTATTATGGTAAAAGTAAGTTAATAGTGTATTAATTTGAAGGTATGATTTTTTTTTTTTTTTTGTAGATCATTAAATTGATTAGTTGAATAATTTCTGTTCCAGTCTAATGCATGTCACTTAGCGAATCTTTCTCCAGAACAACTCATCGAACATGGAGAACATGCTGAAGAATGGGGAGGCTATTTTATTGTAAAAGGTAATGAGAAACTCGTTAGAATGTTACAGCTGACCAGAAGAAACTATCCCATCGCTGTGAAACGACCGACATGGAAGCAAAGAGGGAATTTGTTTTCTGATCTTGGAGTCCTAATGCGATGCGTGCAAAGAGATCACACTGCTACTGTCAGTATTTTGAGTTATGAATTTCACATTATTAACAGAAGGAAATCAATATCATTATGATATTTAGATCTGTAACATTATTATTTTTTTTTTCAGAATAATGTATTACATTTTGTCACTGATGGCACTGTAAAATTGATGTTTAACTATCAGAAAGTACTTTATTATGCTCCATTAATGCTTATTGTGAAATGTCTGGTCGATTTTTCTGATGAGGGAATTTTCAAAGCATTCATGGATGGCTATGAAGATGATCAATATATGAAAGGGTTAGTTGTTTATTCACTTTTTTACAGATGTCATCTCTGTTTTCAGTTGTTTATTGTATTTCTTATCTCGCCTTAACTTTTTTTTTTTACTCTACAAGATTCTTCATTTGTTGCTATTATAAATTATGTAGCTATTTAAGAATATACTTTCTGATCTATGTTAATAAATGACATTCATGTTTCATGCCCTTCATGAATTAATGAATGCCTGCTTCTGACCCTTGACACACTACATTTTTATTCATTAGTTATTCATTAATCAAAACATGCTATTCCTTGGTGTAGATATTCTGCTATCCTATGCCATATTAACAAAATCTTGTAATGTTTTTCAGTACATATTTACAATGCAGCCACCTTATCAGTAACGGTCACCGCACTACCTTTTTCTAGCACCATTTGTGCTACCTTACTGCTTTGTATTCAAATGTAAAATTTAAGATTATTAGTGCTGTTCAAGAGGTAAACAAAACCCCAACCAATCCATATCAATTGAGGTTAGAGCCTCACTGTTATTAGAATGATTACTGCTTTAATTCGATCACAGCTGTCGACTTCTGCTCGCTCAAGAGATATACAATTAAAGTAAAATGATTACTGTTTTAAATACAACTTCCTCAGACCACTCTAAGTCGACAGCTCTAATAATTTTAAATAATATATAGTTAAAGGAGTAATAATTCCAATGAATATGAATTTTACAATTGAATAGAAAGCAGTTATTTATTACAAATGGCGATAGAGAGCGGCAGTGTGGTGACCGCTACTGATAAGTCGGCTGCATTGTAAAGTTGTGCCGGTTTAACTAGTTGCTTGAAGTTTATTTTTATTAAAAATAATATGAACAGAATTATTATCTCTTCGGCTTTGTGGTCAAGAGCCTCTTTGTTGGCTTCTTTATTTCTTCAGCCTTAAAATAAAATAACCATAACTGTAATAATGCCAATCAATGTATTAGTTTCTTAATTTAAGAGGCACTGAAATCCCCAATAACTGTCTGTGGGAATCAAACAGATAAGAAATATGCTCATTTTTTTAATTTAATAAATGCAAGAGCACTTCTCATTATTAATAAATACAAAGAGGTTAGTAATTAGTATGGTCTAGGCTAGAAAAACATCGAATCACATCTATATTAATAATGAAGCTATTCTGATTTTTGAAAAACTGTTGGATTAGAATTAGGCACACTAAACTATTACTCAATACTTTAAATTCCCAAGAACCCTTGGAAATACTGCTAAGCAGGCCATATTTTCTTTTTCTTGAGAATGATATGCAATATATTCAGTTCACAGACTCTAAGGTTCTGTTTCTCTTTAAGTTTAGTCATTTAGTTTAAATTTTATTTTTTATTGTATAATGTTTAACATACTCACCAACATTTGTTTGTAAATTATTGTATTTTAGGTGTATTCAGAATATGTTGAGGTTGTTGCATACTGAAGGCATCCATTCAACAGAGGATGCACGTAAACTTGTCGGGAGAACCTTTAAAGTGAAGTTGTACGACATGCCTCCGCATTTCAGTGATGAAGATTATTGTGATTATATAATCAAGTAATATTCTAATGATTTCTAGTTTTTTTTAGTTATAGGTCGAGAGTTAGGCCATTTTTGGCAGTATAAATGTAAACCACTGTTCTCTGGAATAAAAATTAAATGCATTTTAAAGCAAACTATTCTATTTAGATTTTTGGTTTTACTATAAATAATATTGTTTAGAGAGCAAGTGTATAATCAATTCCAGGATGATTTTTTAGGTTTTTTATCAGCAATAGTGTAAATTTTATTGTTGATTCTTCTTTTATATTATTTCATACTGTAGTGACTAATTCAGTTTTATAAATTTTCAGGCACTGTGTTTGCATTCATTTGGATTCATACATGGATAAGTACAACTGCCTTACTATGATGGCACAGAAATTATTTTCTATGGTTGCTGGTAAAGCATCTATTGAAGGTGTTGACGGAGTTATGATGCAAGAATTATTGCTAGGTGGACATTTGTACATGCTGGTAAAATGTTTACTTTAATTGTCTAAATCATGTTTTATAATTTGGATCTTTAGTGACTTTTTATATTTTCTTTCAACTGAATCCTTTCACAGTCAGCTTTGTTATAATTTGCTGTCTAAACTGTGGATTCGAAACTAAAAACGTTTACTAAACGGTTACTGAAACAATTTTTTAATTCCTCAAGAACCCAAAGATAGAGAAAGCATAGTTACCTTCCTATAATTTCTTTTGAGCGATTACTATATATATTATTTTTCCATTGTCTGTGATGTTTTTTTGGTACTGTAACTTGGGACGACTTGGATCCAAACTGAAAAAAGTATCAGAAACATGGTAAGTGCCTCAGGATCTAGTGCTAATGCTTCTACCTGTCGTTGAGATTGTGAATTATCGTTAAATTTTAATAATAAGAGACCTAAGTGTAATTTAAAAGTTTTTTTTCATGGTAATCCCCCTACTGGACCCAAGTAGTCCCAAGTTACGGTATAAATCTCTGTCAGCTTTAATTATTAGAAAATGAGATGCCAACGAATGGTCTAGTTCAGAAGTTTCCAATGGGGGTACTACTACAAACTGTGGGAGTTCAGGTGGGCACTGAAGCAATTTTAGTGGAAACTTTTTAATCTAAGGTACCATTAAAAACTTTCTGGTGTTTCCACTCACTTTCCTTACCACATTGGGTGCAATTTATTTATATATTTAATTATTGTGACATCTTTATTTTATTTTAGTTAGCTATTATAATTTACTTTAGTTACATTATAATTTTCAGGTTTTAAAAGAAAAATTGCAGAATTGGTTGAGTTATGTAAAATTTAACATTCTTCGAAGGGACGCGAAACATTATCACCTTAGTCATGGTATATTAATATTTAGTTTATTAATTGTACATTTTGTCATGCTTTGAATATAATAAACATTTTATTTATTTAGATGAGATGAGTCTTATATTAAAGAAAACCGGTTGTATCGACAGTTCCTTTGAAAACTTTTTAGCAACTGGAAACATATCGAGTAAATCGGGATTAGGACTAATGCAAGATAAAGGTAAATTATTTACAACTATTTGTTTATATTTTGAATAATTTTTATGTATTACTTCTAATTGGTGTGATTTTTTCAAAATTTACTGTCTGATGAAATTCTGCCATGCAAAAAATACTTTTTTACTGCACTTGTTATTAAGGAAAGCCTCTTTTTCTTTCTTCCTACAAGACTAAAATAGAATTTAATTAAATTATCGGCTATAATTTTTTAACATTTTATGCAAATCAATAAAGTTTAATAACACTAACCTTCTCTGTATTATAGTACTATACTTTAATCATAGTATCTTTAATTGATAAAAATTATGTTAATTGAAGGGTTTATCTGATGACTCTTGATTTTTTAAATTTTCAGAAGACCAATTAACGTTAATTTCTAATTTGAGTCACACCTTTATTTGCTTGAACGTAGTTTGTTTTTCATCAAACTCTTATGGCAGTGGCATTACTCATGTCATTTTTTTTTTCAGAGAATATTATTTTTAATTAGTATAGAGCTCAACATTCAAGCTGATTGAAGTGGTATAACAATGGAATCTGTTGGTTGCTCTCTGAATGAGTTTACGTCCTTAACAGGCAATGGAAGCTATATAGATTGTAATTAAGTCAAAAACCCGATTTCGCAAAAATGTAACATAGACCATTATTCACCTGATTCCTTCAATTGTTGTTATGTTATGTCTATTAGTCATTTATATTTGTGGTTAAAAAAAAAAATGAATAAATAGTTACATAGTTAACACCATAACTTTAGTATGCCTAAAAGCTCAGTAAAACAAAAGGTCAGACTGTCCACATGGGTCGAGCTGCTCATTCACCACGGACCTTGTATAAAGTATGATTGTATCATCCTGGTCAAATAGAAGGTGGTCAGCTGCTACGAACCAGTCCAGTCTGCAGCAGACAGAAGAGCACTGGTGGTTATCGCACGGATTGGAATGGCTGACGAGACGGAAAAGTTAATAAATCTTGGACAGGAGTGTCTTTTAGATGACTTATAGAGATTTTTTTGACAAATAGGTCAAATAATGTGTCTTTCAGATATCTTTTGGCTGCAGTTATATTTGGATATCTGACATGACATATTTCTTTTTATAATGTTTTCAGATATCTTATAGAAGACTAAAAATATGGCATAAGATGTTTTTTTTATCCTCCAGAAATCTTTTAGTCGTATCTCTTGATCAAGACATCTATTAGACACATTTTATTTGGATATTTTGCTTGATGGGAATTCTTTGTCAGAGGAACTGCTGTACATGTTGAATTGAAAACCAAAAAAGAAAACACAAACGGAAAGAATGAATTAGATAATTCACACAATACACACTATTGATAGAGACTGTTTTCATATTGGTTCATCTTGGCTTGTTTCCATATAGTCTGACTACCTTAGTCCAATGCAGACTGCTGTCCGTCCATCCGCATGGACAGTCCACCTCTAGTTTTACCGAGCTTCAAGACTGAGCACGTTGAGGGAAAGATCTCAAGTACCCATTTTGGAACTGTCAGGACTTGATTCTTACTTGAATTTCTTTATGTTCCCATTAGAGTTATATATGGTCTCACAAAATAAAACGTCCCATTCATTCAGGTCAATAAAGAAGTTGACTACTAAATGTCCGCCTGGAGTGAGCATTATCCTAATCTTGTTTTTTATTATTTTATATATTCTTTGGGTTAAACCCAACCTTTTTGTGGTACTCAAGTATGTACACAACCTAGGGTTTTAGGGACTCATTTTAGACTTTATTATTAAGAGAGGTCAAGCCACAGATAAAAAACAAAATAAAACAGTTGACCATGTTTGTCTTCTCTCATTTTGAATTTCCTCAGTGTTTCTTGTCCATATCTAAACAAGTCATTTCTTTCAGGCTTAGTCATAATTGCTGAAAATATTAATAGAATGAGATATATGTCACATTTTCGTGCAGTCCACCGAGGAGCTTTCTTTAAAGATATGAGAACTACTGAAGCAAGACAATTACTTCCTGATGCATGGGGTTTTATTTGTCCTGTTCATACTCCTGATGGATCACCTTGTGGTCTTTTGAATCATTTGACCAAACTTTGCCAGGTTTGTAATATATTGGCTATTTTTTTTTATATCAGTTTTTTATTATTATTGTAAATATTTATTCACATATAAATGTAAGATTTGATGTAATAATCATTTTTTTTAATATTACAAGTTTTAAATTTATTTATATGATTGTTTGAAATCCTTTTTTTGTTTAATTAGGTAACCAAGGAACCTGATGAAAAACTTGTTTCTAAATTACCTAGTTTGTTAGTTTCTCTTGGAATGCAGCCGTGGAATGCTTCCTGTATGATTCCGACTAAGTTGTGTTACATTACAATGCTTGATGGCCGTGTTATTGGACATGTACCTTACATGATTGCAGGAAGATTGGTTGATAAATTGCGAGTGCTTAAAATCAAGGGGGAAAAGGTATTAAATAAATTTTAGTAATTTATTAATGCTTTTATGTTTGAACTGTATAAAGTGACTTCAGAAACTTTAACTAAAATAAATATTTACTGTGTACACATAGTTTATGATATCTTGATTGAGAACGGTATGTACCAGTCAGGAAATTGGGATGTGGATTTTATATGGCAAGGATTAAGTTAGGAATTCACAGTAAATTTTATGAAGTTTAGGAAAGTTATTAGTTCTAAACTAAAATAATAAAAGAAAAGAGACTTCTTGTAAGAGAGTTTAGCCGAATAAAAACAGATACATCCGTCTGCAGCTATCCTCTGAGACTACTTCGCCGATTTTTTTTCAGGTTTGCTACTAAAGTCGCGGGTTACTCCAGGAAGATCCTTGGAATTTGACATTACTATCCACCATTGTATCTCTAAATGTCAGCTGATTTTTCAGGCTTCATACACTGCTGCCCTCGGCTTTTCTCTGAGACTGTTGAGCCAATTTTTTTTTAATTGGCACCTTAATCATAGGTCAAACCAGTATAGTCCTTGGAACTCAACATTACCATCCGCCATTTAGTTTCAAAATAGCCTCTGATCAGAGGCTTCATACGGTAATATCTTGGCCATTTTATATAGATAGGAATCATTGTACCTAAAAAAATTTGCATCTTTAATTTAAACTTGAATAAATGTACATAATAAAAATCAGGAAGTTTTCAGAAAAAGTCGGGAATTTCAATCACCAAAATTGTTAGACACCATGCAGAATGAAACAACCAGCTAAGCAGTTATTTTGGTTTATTATTTTCAATAATGAACCTTTATAATCAACCATGAAAAAACTTTCCTCCTCAAAATTTGAAGTCTTATGTTTCAAGATACGTAGAATCCAAATATTGAGTACCTAAAAAAAATCTTTCTATATGCGGCTTTTCTCGGAGACTACTGAACCGATTTTCTTGAGATTTGACACCAGTCACAGGTCACCCCAGGATGATTCTCAGAACTCACTATACTATCTTTCTTTTTGTTTCAAAATGGCAGCCGAATAGAAATTTAGTGCGCCATCACTCAGCCATTTATAAAGATAGAGGAAAAATATAAAGTGTTTTAGATTCAGTATATCAAGGCCTTCTATATAAATGCTTCTGGTTTATTATTTTCAATGATGTAAATTTGTAATTGACCAAGAAAAAAAAAATTTAACTTACTCTCTAAATTTGAAGTTTGATGTTTCAAAATACGTTAAACCCAAATTTTTTAGGCTTTAGTTATGGTCAATCTAATAGTAATAAAATGCTCTACAAAACAAAAATAAAAAATAATAGAAATCATACCAGTATTAGCTGAGATATATATATAGCATATTGAACTTTGTAGACTAGCTTCCCAGTTGATCCAAACTCAAGCCTCCTGAGTTATCAATTGTGGAACCCCAGCTTCCTTGCATCTCTCTTCAGTTCATCCTTTCTTGGATTCATCCTCCACTTCTATTAGCTTCTCGGCCTTCTCCACTAAAATGCGCCTTCAGCCTACCCTTTCCCCCTCCATTCTGATTACATGTCCTGCCCATCTTAGCCTACTTGCTTTTTTACAGTTTCTTTTGAATACTATTTTTATGGCAATCATCTTGGGATAAACACCATCTTTCCACTCCATAGGTTATTTCTGGCCTTATAAGAGATCTATATAATTTTAATTTTGTTGCTTTAGAGAACAGTTTTTGACAACTGTCATTTTGTTTCTAAACAATATAGAAGTTTATGGTTTGTGTAGTAGGCTCTATTACCCACCATTATTCTGTTATTAATTTCTTTTCTGAACTTGGTACATATGTCTTAAAAGTATTCTGCACATGTTCTCATGGAAACCAGTTCACCTTTGTTTACTAGTTATTTGATAACTCAAAAAGTTACATCTCCCAGAACTTTCCAGATGTTCATTTGAAAGATAAACTAATTGTCTAGGCTCTAAACCGAAGCAATGAAGGGACTTAGTGTAAATGGACATACCAGATATGTTTAAAATACATTTTGGGAATAAATAAACCATTATGTAATAATTTGCAGAGTTTTTAATATTTAATTTCTTTTTAAAGGTTCCTAACACGCTAGAAATTGTTCTTGTGCCAAAGAAAGATATCACTCACCAGCATCCAGGCCTGTTTCTTTTTACGGGACCTGCTAGAATGATGAGGCCTGTTATGAATCTCTCTGTAAATCAGATTGAATTGATCGGAACTTTTGAACAGGTCTACCTGGACATTTGTATTACTCCGGAAGAAGCTTATGAAGGTGTAAGTTATTTGGAGCAGTAATTAATTGAATGATAAAAAATTATCGATAGTATGTTTTTTAAAGGTAAAATTATAGCTTACAAAATTTTATTATATTATGCCCTAGAAATAATTGTAACTTATAATTGTTGCTGTAAATTAAATATGAACAGAATATGTTCATAGAGCAGGGGCGGGCATTTTTTGTTTTATTTTTTCTGTAATGGATTAACACCTGACAGAATGAAGGGGTAAAAAAATAATTTAAAAACTCAAACATTTTTGTCAGTATCTCACTGTATGAAGGATATTGAGTTAAGATGGACTGGGCATGTAGCTTGAAGCTGACCATGAGGGTGTCATTAGATCAAGTGGGAGTTCTCAAAACTGACTGATTAAAAATAAAGGTACCACTGAGCAGCAAAGTGGAAAGAAATTATCTAAAGTCCTAGATTATGTTATAGAATAAAAAATCTGGAGAGTCAATCTACTTAATAAAGAGGATTCCTCTTTAGGATATTATCAGATCTGAGATTGTTCCCCTGTTAAGTATGGACCTATTCCTAATATTTATTTTAATCCAAGATAAAATTTTACTATTTATTTATTTTAATGGAGACTCCATGTGGGAGATTACTACATTAAACTATAATATTTAATTGTTGTTTTTTTTTTCTAATCATAAAATTAATCTATTTGTTATAAATTATTTTTATTTTAGGTTACTACTCATCAAGAACTATCTAAAACAAGTTTTCTCAGCAACCTAGCATCCCTTATACCAATGCCTGATTGTAATCAAAGTCCAAGGAACATGTATCAGTGCCAGGTATGTTCATTGGTAGATTTATATTATTTATTAGATTTATATATATATATATATATATATATATATATATATATATATATATATATATATATTTATTTATTTATTTTTTCCATTGTAGCTGATGATTATCTGAATTTGATCAAATTTATTGATTTGAACTAAATTCACAACTGCACATACCTATTGAATCCGATAAAATTTCCTTGTTATCTCACATTTCTTAACAAGAATCACAACTTATGGCCTGATATATATTTATGAAGGGCCAGATATGTTTTAGCTGACGTCTTGGATTTCAGTATTAAAAAATAGTTTTTATAATATAAGGGAGTTGTAAAATAGAAAATAGCAATCATTTCTCTGCTTTGTAAAAGTGATGTTGCTGGATTTTTGTAGATTTGGTGTAATTTCCCATCTTTTTCATTTAACTGATTTTTTATACTTCTATCTTTTATTTTTATAAAACTTTAGTGAAATGTAATATTTTTGCATTTATTTTGTTCAACCTTATTTTTCAGATGGGAAAGCAAACGATGGGTACGCCCTGTCACAATTGGCAATATCAATCCGAGTCTAAATTGTATTGGCTCCACACTCCAGCGTCACCTTTCTTCAGGCCAGCTCATTACGACCTCGTCAACCTCGATGAATTCGCTATGGGTGTTAATGCTGTTATTGCTGTCATTTCATATACCGTAACATTTATTTTTTTTTTTCCATTTAATCCATGTACAGTAAAACCTTGATTCCCTGAGGTAAAAAAAAAAAAAAAAAATAAGGAAGTTGTAGCCAGGAATAAATAAAAACAACAGTTAATAAATTCTCAGAATAATCAAGACCTTACTATAGTTAATAGTGAATTTGTTTCTCATAATCATTATTTAAATTAAAAAATATTTTTATAGGGATATGATATGGAAGATGCCATGATAATAAACAAAGCATCATTGGAAAGAGGTTTTGCCCATGGTTCTATTGTTAAATCAGAATATATCGAACTGAAATCTGTAAGAAAACTGATATAACAGAATATATTTTTATTTTTTAAATCTGATTTATAGTTATAAAAATTCCTCATTAACTTCTAGACCAACTCATTTTTTGGATTGGATCCGACTAAACCACATTTGGCAGAATTTTTAGGAGAAGATGGACTTCCGTTTCCTGGTTCAAAAATTACTTATGGTCAGCCCTATTATTGGTATGATAAATATAATTTCATTTAAAAAAAAAATTCTTCTTTTATTTATAATTACATCATTTAACATATCTTTTTTACAATAATTACCTTGCCAGATTTCATTATCTTTTGAATTTTCTAAAGCCAAATAATGTTTAAAAAAAAAATTATTTCAGCTATTTCGATCAAACGATTTCAAAATTTATTATTGGACAATATTCCGGGAAAGAAGATGTAATAATTGACAATGTTAAACTTTGCGGAATGTTTCCTGGTGGAAGAGATTGCATTACAGCTAAAGCTTGTATCACACTCAGGATTCCGGTATTATTTTGTTGCTGTTTTATCTATAAATAATTTTTTTGTTATTATATTCACTCTAAATAATTGAACTGTTAATTTACAGAGAAATCCCACAGTCGGCGATAAATTTGCCAGTCGTGCCGGTCAAAAGGGTATTTGCTCTCAAGGTTGGCCTCAAGAAGATCTTCCTTTTACAGAAAGTGGAATCGTACCAGATATCGTTTTTAATCCTCATGGATTTCCTTCTAGAATGACTATAGGTAATCTGCAATATTATATTGTTGAAGTTAACTTTATTGTTGTTAAAAAATAATCTAGTTTAATTCTTCAAAAATATTATTGTAAATACTTTTAATAAACAATGATCCACAAAAATAAGTTGATTTATACTTTTAGCTATGATGATTGAATGTATGGCTGGTAAAGCGGGTGCGTTGCATGGTGAAGTTCATGATGCAACACCTTTTGAATTTTCCGAAGACGATAGGGCCATCGAACATTTTGGCAAATTATTGCAAGCTGGTATGTATCTATTGTAAATGTCCAAATTTGATAAGTTTCAGAAGTTCAAAGCATTCATTTTTTTCTATTATAAACAGTTATATATATATATATATATATATATATATATATATATATATATATATATATATATATATATGAATGTATGAATGCTATTTTTAGGAGGATACAACTATTACGGAACAGAAAAAATGTACAGTGGTATAAATGGTTGTGAAATGAATGCTGCTATATTTTTTGGTATTGTCCATTACCAACGCCTGCGGCATATGGTATCCGATAAGTGGCAGGTAAATGTTAAATTTATTACATCTTTGGATATAATAATTCATGGATTGAGTTTAATACAATAACACAAATATATGGCATCACTTGTATTCAACAAAAACTCATTTCATAATTAAATATTGTTTTATATTAGGAATTTTAACTTAGGAGTTATAACTTTTAAGACAATCTGATACTAAGCTTTTAGACATATTTACCTGTGAAAATTTTCGATTGATCTATTTAATGTTTGTTCTGAATGATTTTTGCTGACTTACTGTATTATTTTCAACTGAACAATTGTTAAATTAAATTTTCATTTTGATATTTTCTAGGTAAGGAGCACGGGTCCGACAGATGTAGTTACTAGACAGCCAGTGAAAGGTCGAAAAAGAGGAGGTGGTGTCAGATTTGGAGAAATGGAGCGCGATTCTTTAATATCTCACGGTGCTTCCTTCCTGTTACAAGATCGTCTCTTCCATTGCTCTGATAAAACTATGGTACTATTTTTAATAAAAATCTGATAAAGACCTTTTCATTAAAGAAAGTACTCTTTAATTCATGAATGCAGGTTAAAAAACATTTAGATACTGCCTTATCTCTGGTTACGAAGTTATCCATCTTAAGACCAATGGAGAAAATTTACAATTAAATCTGCTGATCAGTGTCAATTCTAAATATTGAAATTATTATAAACTAAGTTTCCTTAAATTGAAAAATATGATATATAGAAAGATTGCAAGACCCTTTTCAGGTTAAAAACAATTACAGCTATTTTTTAGGGTTAAAGAAAAAAAAAACTGCATGATCAATAACACTTATTTGAAAAATTGTACAAATTACATCTGTGATTGCAGATTTTTTACAAATGTATATTACAATTGAATTGCAGATTTTTTACAAATGTATATTACAATTTAATAAGAAAATGCATTTAAAATATGCAAACCTACATAAAAATTAATTTATTTTTGTTTTTGCGCAAAATAGCTTCTAATGTCAATTTGTGTGTAGTTCATTTCGGAAGTCATATTTAGGAGCAATATTCACAACAAGAAAGACAAAGTTAAACTGAATTTAAAATGAAAATTTCACTCTATGTTAGGAAAGAGATTCAGATAATTTAGGTATTCCTGTTCTTCTGAAACAAGATATTCCCTGAATTTCCATTGCTTTGCAAATCAGTAGAACATTTTTTTTCTCTTATTTAATTGCATGTAAACTAAGGGCTCTTTTTGATGACAATTAAATTTTATGTTTTTTTAAATAAGAATTTTTTGTTCTATATAGGTATAGAATATTTTTTCTAATAAAAATTCAAGGTTCCTAAAAAAAGTTCGATATATAGAGATTTTCGATACATGGAAATTCGAATGTATTTAGATTATTCATTAATTTATACAAACAAAGTTGCATGATCAAACAATTTTTTTTGTATCAATATATTAATAAATTTGTTTTGTTGGTTCATTCCATTTCATACATACAATCTGATAAAATAATAAACTGTATTTTTGAGTTTATATATATTTTTTTTCTAGTTGTATAATATGCAACTTTTTGTTATTTACAGACTCTCATTTGCAGAACATGTGGCACGATTATTGGACCTTTGTTTATTGAAAATAGTCGCTCTGAAGATCAAAACGTCAATGAAACACTTACATGTAAATTATGCAATTCCGCTGGTAAAATTGAGAAGTTAGACATTCCTTATATTTTCAGGTTTTTGATGGTCCAACTGGCATCAGTCAATATTAAATTGAAAATTCAGTTGGAATGACACACTTTTTAATCCTTATGATAAGAAATGTATATAATGTATATGTTTTATTTGTTAACTATGCTCTTTGTTAAATTTGTGATTACATTATTTGTATATATGTAAAAATATGATGATTATTTTTCGAAATATAAAAATTACATAATAAGCCTTTTTATTATGTACATATAAAATAGTTTCTGAGCTAAAAATATTATGAAACGCTCATGTCGTCCTTTGTTATTTGGGCGTGTCTCCATAATAAAACACTTACATTATTTCCTGTATTTTCTTCATTGTTGTATTTAAATGACTCACTTCCCCCTAAGTAATAGATTACCTTATCTATATTACAAGCACAGGCGTAACGCCTTTATCTATCTCATTACATCAGATACCATGTACTTTGTAAATCTGAAGTATAGCTATTACAAAATCTCTCTGATCTTTAATTAACAAGATTTATTAATTTGGCTTTCTTGGTTGAAGTAATGTAAACTTGTCAAAAAAATATATCAAGTTATAGTATTTTAAATTATGTAATGAAAGTTTCTTAATTTATCAAAATAAAAATTGTTATTGTCTCAAGATATATGAAATTTATCATAAATGATATACATTAAGCCGGAAAAAAATTTAGATTGGATTTTGTTTTATAACATCATAAATACGATTGTATTGGATTTTGTTGGTTATATTGAACTAAAATGGCACAGTCAAGTAATGTTAGTGAATAATTAATTGGCTGAAAAAAAAATTCAATTAACTCCTAATTTCTATTGCCATTTTATTATCTATAAATTATTTCGTATTTATTCATTGTTTATGTATGGTTCATATATGTGGGGAATAAAGCCATATTTTTTTCCCCATAAAAGTTTAGATGACTTTCTTTTAAAACATTAATGGATTTTAAATTTTACTCAAATGAAAGAATACCCAAGAAGTGGAGCTGAAATGAGTTTTCCTTGTTCCTTTCCTGGAATAAAATCTTGCAATTAATACAACTTCTAAGAAGGAACAATTATTGAATGACATAATCATTCTCAGAAACTTTTACTGACAATTGATTCCACCAAAAGGAACAAGGAAAAGTAATTTTAGGAAAACATATTCATTTATATATAATTTAAAATAGATATATAAAACTTTATTCAGAAGATATCAATCATGAAATTTGTTGAAGAAGTGATAAAATCAACTTTTCAAATAAACAAGATACTTCACAATTTTTGAGTTTTAAATTTATTTGTTTTGTATTATTCAGTTATATTAATATTTTTTCCTTTTTAATTGATGCATTTCCTTCATTTAAATATTCATACAAAGTTAAGAGCAAAATGTTATAATACTTATAGTGCAATTTTATTGGTTATTTTCAATGTATGAATTTGTTTTAAAGATCTATGTAACCATTATTCTTGTACAATTTAAATAATATTTATGAAGGAAATAGGCTATTGCATAGAACAATGAATAACAATCATGAAAGAACAATAAGTAAAAAAAAAAACCAATTGAATTTTAATTTAACTAATTATTCTCTTGAAGTTACCTTGAATGCCAAAAGCTGTTAATAGTAAATTATATTTATTTTTAAATAGAAAAAAATATGATACAAACCATTTCACGATGTTATATGTACATCATAATGCTTGATAAGTGAATAAGAGGAAACATAAGAAAATATTAATATCAAAGTTATAAAAATTAAGGTTCAGGTATTACTGAACAAAAGTTGTTAATAAAATAGATGTTAAATACCTAATATCAATCACAACCTTGATTATAATATATATAAAATGGTAAGAGAATCATAAGTTTTCAAGTGATGGATCACCTTTAAAAGAATGGAATTTAAAAAAAATACATTTAATCTGTCTCTTGATATTAAGATAAGACTAAAACGTAACCTTCAACCTAAATACTGATCACTTTGAAGGTCAAATCCAACATATACGACTTGACCTAGTTACAAAATAACTATTCATAGACATTTTTTGGCATATTGCCCCAAGTTTGTTCAAAATGGTTTTAACAGGCCTTAACCATGGTATAGAAGGTTAGAATAAAAGACTTATTTTTCATAATAATTTATTGTTACGATCTATACATATCACATTTCAACAAAATTTCAACATTTACTATAAATAAATAATAGACACTTTTAAAGTGGAATATTTAATACACAACATGAGTATGTATTCAGAGAATCAGCAAAGTTTTTGTTTATCTCACTTGGCGAGCTGGATAAATCTTACAATAAATAACCCGGAGTTGAGTCTTACACCTCCTTCGAGTATTCGAACACTACTTAATGGAATCGTTTTTACTTAGTTGCTTGTTCAAGATAAGCGATGAGATCAGCTCGTTCTTGTGGTTTCTTGATTCCAGCGAACACCATCTTAGTTCCTGGAATGTATTTCTTTGGGTTTTCTAAGTATTCAAAGAGAGTATCCTTGCTCCACGTAATACCTGCAATAGCATAAAATAATTAAGTTAGAAATTCTAAAACTTTTTTAATTTGTATTCACTAAGAAATTAACTTACCTTTGGTAATATTGGCGTCTGAATAGGAGAATCCGGCAGCTTGACCTGTTTTCCTACCTATCAGGCCATTTAGATTAGGGCCAACCTTATGTTTTCCGCCTTTTTCTACAGTGTGACACTGAGAACATTTCTGGACGAAAACCTGGAACAATCAAATTTAATGTTTTATAAAATGTGCAAAACACATTCTCAAGATTCTAATTTCATCAGAATATTCTTATCATTCAAGATGAAAATATATCATGACTGGAGATAAATAGGGGGAACTTCTGAAAATCAAGCAATAATAGGAATTGAAAAATACCAAGATCAAGTTAAACTAAGAGTAAAAAACAAAATGAAACTCATAAAACAATTGAAACAAAATTATTCGTAAAACTACATTAAAATATAATATTAAAGACTTATTGATCACATACACACCTTCTTTCCCTTTTCAGCATCACCAGCAGGAACTCCCATATTGACTATCTAGGAAAACCTGAAGAAAAAATAATCATTAACTACTTATTGCACTTCTTAGAAAGGGCACTAATTTCACAACCGCCCGAAAAAAGAGGAGCAAGTGGGCTAAAGAGTAGCAATTGATTGACCTTGAATACACGAGGCCATTAAATGTAGGTTAATGCTAAAATAATAAAAAAAAAAATAGATATATTAACTTATAAATCATAAAACAAAACATATTAATTGATTATTCATGTAACTTTAAATTTAATATAAGATCTTAATAGGTGTATCTCAACATTACATCATACAAACTGAGTCCCGATAACCGAGAAAATTAAAGGTTTTTATGGAAGCAAAATGTAATTAGCGTATATAACGTTCAAATTTCAACAGAAAAAATGAGGGAATCTAGAGTAAATAAAGATAAGACTCACTGAATGTGGTAACTGACGAAGAACCCGTACTTCACTGAGCGAGAACCGCTTCGGAAAAGAGAAGACCCGAAAGAATATTAGGCCGTGATCGATACCAAAGAGCTGTTCCCCTTTCAGCGGCTGCTCCGAGCTCTTTGGAATACTGTATCACGTGCTATCTCTTATCGTTCTACAGTTACTAACAGCATTAAGAATGTTCTAGAATTTGTTGTTTTCTTTTCTTTAATTTAAATATGTCTGCCAATCATTCACAAGGGCTTTTTAAAATAAATAAATGAAAAATAAAGTTTAATTTATGTTCTATGGACAAGAGCCCAGAGACACAAGTCTTCAAATTATTCAATTTTTCTTATATTATGCATACTATATATTAAATAAATCTAATCAAATACTCGTTACAATTATTATTTTTTAAATAGATTAAACGAAAAACAGATATGAAACTCCATCTTTTCTCTAATTGAATTCCGATCGATCTGGTGAAACGCGCAGCCATTCTCCACTAGCGATAAACCTGCCATATAATGGTGGATGTCATAAAAATAGGTTGCGTTGTCGGAGCTTTTCTTCTACAGTTATCTGAAGTATTAAAAAAGAAGAATTCGTTAAGAAAAGACGTTGGTGGACTCACCCTACGCTATTGAATCGAATGGACAATTTCATTTAAAGTTTTGCGAACACAGGAGCTGTCTGGAATTTTTTTTTCCGATTTTATAGGATGTCCGTGGCTCCATTCGATGAGTTGTTTGAACTGATTAAGGTGCATATTTGTAAATAAAACACCGTGATGAGGAAAAACATTGATCCAACAGAGATACTAGTGGTGGCATTAAGGTATGTGCAAATTAAAATTAAAATTTACATTACAGCTGCCTATTTATTATGTAAGACAATGGACCTATCAATGAAACAACAATTTATTAAGTCTTATAAACTAAATGTACAATACCAAAACATGAAATGAATTAACAGTATTGACTTTTGAGAATAAAAACACAAATGAATGAAGTTATTATGTAATTACCAGTCTTATAACTGTTGCACTTTCGCTAGGTTTTATATTTTATTTTCATAAATGTTCCCAGAAATGCCTTCTTTGATAGAAAGTATTTTCTGGTTGAACGCTTCAGACATTTTGTCAAACTTATATGCATTATATAAGTATTATGTTTAAGAAAAGCCGCATGTTCTTGGAAAATACCCTAATGATAACATTGGACTATGTGATGGATAACGATCACTCCAGTTTGTATAATACTTAATATTATTAATAATATTTAATATCACCGATCCATTCATTCACGTATACTTTTTCTTAGAGATTCCAGGATGTCTAAACAAATGCAAAGTGCATGGTAATAAGCGGGCGTCTTTTCGCTCATAGTCATGGTCGATTATTGAAGACGCTTCGCATTCCACGGCCAGAGACCAGGCAAACCAGCTTGGCTAGACGTGGACGTCAGCCGGTAGTGAATGACTTGTTATTTTGAACAGAGGCCAAATGGCAAATGCACAAATGGATCGTGCGCGAGTTTAAACAGCTGAACATCTTATTAAGGCTTTGATAAATTAGCTGCCTAGATACCACTACTACCGGTTCTGCAATTATGATTTTATGCATTGCTATGACTTGCTTCTTTTTGGGTAGTTGAGAATCAGTTATAGTTGGCATGGAACAGTTTGTTATAGTTAATTATAATTGATTTATTACTTAACTTAATTTATTACGTCTTCATTGTCTCACCATAATATATGCATTTATTGACCAACTATTGCTCCCGATGTTTGTAGTCATTTTCAGACTGCGAAGCGAGTAATTAATGCCTTAGTAAATAATGTATTGCCCATATACTGTAACGGGGTTACATTATAAGGGTGTTTATGTATATTAACAATGTCGGGAAGGATAATTCTTCCGCAGAGCTCATAACGACCTTAGCCCGGTTAGATTTTAAGACCTGACTACTTCACGCACGCTGCGCATGCCCACAATTACTAGAACCAATCTTACTTATATAGAACGTAAGGTTAAGCCGGATTTCCCGCCTTTTCACGGAAAGGTTTGCTACCCCCACTACCTTTCTCCTACTTTTTGAATTTCCCGCGATTCATTTAAAATTTCCGCCGGAGATATATAAGGTAGATGTCCCTACAGCAAACGTTTTGAATTACCCGCTTCTCCCCACCTTTCTTTTTGCGCAACAACTATTTTATTATGTTATCATACAACTATTTTATTTTCATTGCAGTAAGTATATTACAATTGGTGGGGTGATCTAGATAAAATATGCATAAGGAAGGATTAAGAATTCTGAAAGGTGGTTCTCTTAATTAATCTTGATTTTTAACCTTATTGAATGTATACAGCCATATTGATTGATTAATAGGATCAAAAATAATCAAAATTTAGGTAAAGATAATCTTTGGTATTGACAGTCATGTTCGCATCCAATGAAAGACCAGAGATAAAAGCATCTATCAATTTAATTGTAGCAGGGTTTGACAGATCAAAGTTTAGTTGAATACAAATGAATTGCATTAAGAAGTGGACAGAGATTAGGATTTTATTAATAATTGAAGAGGTAAGTGAAAAAACATGTTATGTAAAAGATATTTTAATTTAAGAAAAATTTAATTTAATGATTTTATTGCTCTTTTTGATATGATCCCTCAGCTCATTGATGTATATAGTTGTGCTGCCATCTGATAATAAAATACAAAAAATCATCACAATCAATTTTTTTGTAACATAAGGTGCATTTACACCTTTATTAAACCATGGCAAGTCCCAAGCAAAACCAGATGGGTAACCTGCTAAGGGGTTTACTTATTTAATCTGAGTTGTACCAATAACTGTAAATATGTTTTATTATATATATATATATATATATATATATATATATATATATATATATATATATTGTAAATAGTTATAAATAATAAATTCAGATTTTGTAATAAATTCTGGAGAAGAGGCCTAATGATTAATCAATTTTCATTAAAACCCAATAAATGGCACTTAACCTCAATATGTTTGTTCATGAATTCTGATCAATTTTTATTTTCTCCTGTGCCCATCTTTTATATTAACTTTTATTTTAATTTATTATGTACATTTGATCCTTTAGATTTATCTTTTTCTTCTATTTTCAATACTTCTTTAATATATTTTTATGATTAACCCACATTGTATTGACAACCCCTACCCACTGCCTTCTCTATATAACTATTATGACTTCCTTAATACCTCTACACCACCTACTTTTCCAGCAAGAAATATAAAGAAGAGCAAGAGACCTGGAATATCTATGGGAAAGTGATGACGTAGAAACAAGCTGGAAATATTTTAAGAAAAATTTTGTTAGAAGCAGCTGTATTAGTGTGTGGAAAAAGTCAAATGGGAGCTAAAAACAAAAGAACCGCCTGGTGTGACAAAGAAATAGAAAGTTTTTCAAGAAAATAAACTGCTGTGGAGAAAATATCTTGAAAAAAGATTACAAGAAAACTATGAACAACACAAGAGGAAGGAGTTGAAGTGAAACAAATGGTAATGAATGCTAAAAAGAAAGCTTGGGAAGATTTTGGCAACAAGATGGAGACTGATTATAAGGAAAACAAGAAATTCTTCTATATGGTCTTGAAAGGACCAAGGAAAGAAAAAGCTCCAGTGCTAAAATAGATAAAAGACAAAGGAGGAAATATTCTATGAAAAAATAATGTCATAATAATGGTGAGAATATTTTAGGGAATTACTAGAAGGTGGCATCTTGGAGACGAGCTTGAGGAAGAAAGAGTAGAAGAGATGTGCGAAGAGGACGACTATATAGACAATGAGGAATTGGAAGGGACCCCATCATATATGAAATTGGGGAAGTCAGCCCGATTAGATGAAATATCTCCCGAGATGAAGAGGTACATGGTTCATATAGGACAAGAGGTTATGTGGCACTTACTTAACTTGGTGTGGAGACAGAAGAAAATACCCCAAAAATGTGAAATAGCAGTAACCACTGAGGTATTTCCCTTTTAAGTATGTATGCCAAGCAAAATTTACTCGAAGATTCTCGAAAAGAGAATCAGAAGGATGGTTGAAACTAAGCTGGAGGAAGAACAGTAGGGATTCCGTGATAATTGGAGCACTCAGGATCTCATTTTTACAATGAGACAAGTTCAAGAGAAAGGCAAAGAACTGTCTGTTTGCTTCGTCGATTTAATCAAAGCATTCGATAAGATCCAGAAAGGAGATATCTCTAAGGCCTTAAGAGAAAAAGATCTCGACACAGGACACATATAAGCGGTGGAAAGCCTATATAGAAAAATAGAAGTGTAGTAAGATTAGCCAATAACACCTCAAAAGAATTTGAGACATCTGCAGGGATCCGGTAAGGATGCAGTCTTAGCCAACTACTGTTTGGTCCTAGATTCAGCCGTCAGAAAGTGTAAAAAGAAGTTCAAACAGTTCCACCTAGGACATTTTCAATTTGAGACAACTAAATCTATCATTGCTGGTGTTCGCCGATGATCTGGTTGTGTTAGCACATCATGATACAGATCTTCAGCACAATATTAGGGTACTTCAGGAAGACATTAAGTATATAAACAAGAGTATCAACCCAGCAAAAACAAAGGTAATGAGGATTGGAAAGAAGCCAAGCAAAGCCATGAGAGTGATTAGAATTAACAGTGAAATAATAGAGCAAGTTACTCGTTTCAAATATCTGGGAGCACACCTGCACGAGAGCGACTATATAGATAGTGAAATAACAGAGCGTAGTGGGGCAGCAAGCAGGATGTTCAGCGCTGTGAAAGGAGGCTTCTTGAACCGTCGTGAGATGGAAAAAAAGACAAAAATGCCTGTCTACAAATCTACCAAATCTAGACATACTCCTCGGAGTCATGGACTCTAACAACAAAACAGGTCAATAGTTCAGAAGGAAGAAATGTGTTTTTTTAGAAAGGTGGAAGGAAAGACCAGAAGAGACTGATTCCGTAACACAACAACAAGGTCAAACCGCAACATAATACTAGCCACTGAAGTAACAGAACAAGCTTAGATGGTTTGGGCATCTGTTACATATGGAACCCAGCCGCACCACAAGCTGTTCATACAATGCTAGAGTGGAGGGCAATAGAGAGAAGACTGAAATGTGTAGACGAAAGAAGCATTCACGAAAAGAAGAATGAATTGGAGTGGAAGAAATGAGCTGGTGCAGTACAGGGACAACTGGGTCAAGCTGTACAAAGGGTCTACTCTCACTAGCGGAGGATAGATTATGATGATGATGCCGCCTCCTTAATTATTTGTTTTTTACTTAGTCACTCCTCCATCTATTTTTGAGCTTCAATGTACTAAATTTTGTCTGTTTATTTATTTTGATTTCCCTTTTTACTTATTTACTGCAGTTATAAATCTTTCGGTTTAACTATTGTTATAGTCTGTTTTATTAATAATCAGTTCAATCTATTGATATTAACTAATTTATTTTTAGTTGTTGTTATTACTCTATCAGTTTCATCTTATAACATTTTACAAATTCATCACTTTTCATTATTCTCACTTAGTCTTTTTAATTATTTATTTTTTATTTTAATTCATTCACTGTATATATCTTTATTTTTGTATCTTGTTTATTCAGATGAAGACCTGCAAAGTGGGTCGAAATGTCGGTTCTTAATAAATAGTTTTTCCTATTTGTTATCCACTTTTTTGACCGCGTCCTAGTCCATCTCTTTCCTTCATAAATTTTAATTCCTTCAGTGTTAATTGTAAAAAGACTTTGTACATTTGTAAATTATTATGCACGATATGTAAATATTTGTTTTCAGGGGGCTGATAGGAGTATGGTGATATTAATCCACAGGGTGAGGCAACCAAGAAATAGACAACCAACATTCTGGCCACCTCCTATGATGTCATACCCTATATTGTATCCACCTGTTCACCCTATGATTAGGCCACCACTTTTCAGGCCTTATCTGCTGCCAGACCAGTATCAAATTGACCTTTTAAAACAAATAAACAATAATGGTAATTGACAGGTTTTTTTATAATCTCCTAAGATAGAGGTATTACAGAAAAAATCCGAGTCCTTATTGCTCCACTCCAATTTGTAATTATAGCCACAGGAATAAGCAACAGAAATATGAAGGATTCAAGTTCACACCAACACGGTCCCTATATCATCTTGGCTGCCAACATCCACTGTAATTTATGCTTTTGTAGTAATGATTTTTCATTTTTGTGTGATGAATCATTTCTTCTTAAGTATTTTCAGTGATTTTTAAAGATTGTTAGTACTCTGAAAAGTTCCGTTCTACAGTAAAATGTTTACATCAAATAGGTATTGTGTTGTTGAAGAGAAGAGTATTGGTGATATTACTATAATGGAAATGCTTAATAATTCTTTTTAAATATTCAACAGACCATTACATGGAGGTGACTACAACAGTGTGTTCTTTACAAGATAAAATTATTTAAAGCTTTCTTCATGTTTATTGTTATAATAACTTTATTCTAAATATATTACGTCAAAACAATATGGATTTGCATTGAAGCGACCCAATCCTGGCAGCGTCGCCAACATTAAAATGTAACTTTATTCTGGGTTTTAAAATTATTTTTAATTATTTACTGTTTATGACCAATGGAAGTATTAAATACAATAAAAGAAAAATTAATTTATTATGAATAAATAAAAATTATAAATTGAATAATCAGAAGATTTCAGAAACATATATAAACAAGAATTTAAAATTATAATTTTTTTTTGTATTTTTTTCAAAGAAAGGTGGATCTTTGTGATTTTATGATCTTTGTGATTAAGAAAGGTGTTTTATATTTTATATGGTTTATATTGTAAAACTAATAAAGTAGATTTCATTTCCAAGTTAGTGTTTTCTAATTGACATAATAGGAATAGGCTATAAGTTAATTCTGTGTAGTTGTAGGATAGGTATTAACGTAGACACCTTCATTGCTAAAGAAATATAATCCATTATTATATTTTCAATAATTATAGTTTCAATAATTCTAAACTTCTTAATCATTCCTTTCCTACAATATATTTTTTTTTTTTTACTTTTATCAATCCTTCCACAGGAGGTATATTGAGTGGCAAGATCTTCCAATTTATAAGTAAAGATAATAAGATTGTATCTCATTCCCAATTTCTCAGTCTGGATGGACATTAAACCAATTCTTTCTGAATATATTAGTACTTAAGGTTGAAAAAAGATCTTCCTTTGCCTCGTGGCCATAATTTGGTATCCAGAAAAGTAAAGAATTCCAATAAACTTTCTTAAATTTATAACTGGAATTTCAAAATGGTGGTAATCATAGGAATGAACATAAATTGCTGAAACATCTATGATTATGGTCTAAATAGTGTCATAAGATCTATATGGTCTTGCCCTCATGCTGAAGAAAAAATATCTGCATGATGAGTCAATTTCAGCTAGTCAGCTGAAATGTATATGTTGGCTGATAGGATCTGCTCGATTCGAGTATGAATTTAGTATTGTAGATATATGTATTTCTCTGCAAAAAAGCATAGTTGATATTTCCATTACTTGTTAAATTGATAAATTCTTTCGAAACTGTTATATCGGGGGAAGGTGTTACTGGGCACGCCAACTGTTAAGGGGGTTCCAATTCAGGTGTGTTGTTGGAAGAAGAAATAACAAATCCCATCATCGGAAGCTATATTGCTAGGAGAGGAAGCTTGCAGTATTATTATAGTTTGCAGAGTGGAACTGGCAGTCAATTTTTCAGGCACCATTTAAATCGGCTAACATTGTGTCATTTTATCTAACTGGCTTGCTATTGGTTTAATAATATTTCATTTTATTAATTGCAGGTATCTCAAAAAAAAGGAAAATAGTGTGTAAATTTTCAGAACTATTGACATTTAAAATATTCTTGAGTGCTCCATCTTTATGAACAATGTATTTATTTATGTACTTTTTATGCTAGCAATAATTGATAGGACAATTGATTAGGTGTTCTAAACTATTGGTTATGGATTTGTTACTCTGCTTCCATATTTCATTAGCATTGACATTGATCCTTTTCTTTTTATAAAATATTGTCAAGTAATCATATTCAGATATTTTAAGTTTACTGACAGTTCACAATTAGGTTGTACTAATGTTAAATTTTACAGTTATTGGTTTGTGATATTGGCAATTCTTAAATATATCATGATGAATGACTTCTTTCTTTTTTTATTAGGGGTTTAACATCCTTACCAACTCCAATTAAGGGAGACAGCATGGGTTATCCTCCAGATTACTGACCAATTCTAGCCAGCATGGGAAGGTCGAGATTCATTCTGTGGGTCTGCCCCAAAATGAATTTTAATCCGCGCAGGTCAGATTCAAATTAGCACCGTTTCAGACTCGATATTGCTAATGTGACCCCTTAACACCACCGCATCTACTAATATCTGCAGAAATTAAATCTATGGTCAATCTTATTCTTATTATAAGTATTGAATGAACTCCATATTAGGTTCAATGTATTATCTACTATTATAGTATCTATCACCTATAGCATTAAATGTAAAGTGATCGGTTTTCCCCTTTGCTATTCCAAATACCATATGTCATATATATAACGGCAGCTGAAAAAAAAAAAAAAAAAAATATTAGTTACTTATTAAGAGTTAAGTCAATTTTTGATCTATTCAACAGATAAATTGTAAAACTTACTGTTTTGATTAGCAAATATTCAACCATTTTTAAGGTTATGAGGAAATTGATTAAAAATTCTGACAAAAAGTGAAATGCTTTAATTCGAATGTGAAGAAAATTCTGATGACAAAATATTAGCAAAAATGTTCCTCATGTTCAACAAGAAAAACTGTCAAAGTAAATGAGACTCCAATTTAGAACAACTTGGCTGATTTTGATGAAACTCGGTATTAATGTTTCTTATAGGCCAACTAACTGAAGATTGTTTTGAAATACCTAAATCAGCTGTACTCTTTGGGAGGGTACAGGTTATTCCTTCTTGTCTATTATTATGTTACTGATTTGACAGAAGACCCCACTTACACGGAATTTGTGTGTGTCTCTACTTATAAGAGTACCCAGATATTGGTAGGAATACATTCCATGATCACTTCATTGGAGGTGATATATAATATTACTTCATTTCCCCTAGTTTGCATTATTTTACTCTTTACTAAATTTATCTCCATCCTCTTTCAAATCTTGAGAATTTCACCCATAAATTTAAAGGAGTAGAGTCCAGATTCTCATCCACTGATACTGACTACTCCCTTGGGTTCCTAGTAGTCTGACTTTATAGCCTCTATCAGATTAGGAGGGACATTCTTTCTTCGTTATACATCCCAAATTTCTTCGCACGAGATAGAATCAAAGACTGCCTTCAGATCTAAGAAGACGAGATATACATTTTTCTCTTAATCCCAAGCCCCCAAATCCTTAATCTTTGCATTTTTTACCACAATATTTGCATAGTTCCTTCCTATACTTTAAGCACTCTTCTCTCTCCAAAAAGTTTCTCCTGCTGATATATTTCTTCCATGCTGTTCTCTTTTCATTCACTGCTCCTCTAACCTCATTTTTCCATCAACTTGTCTTATTTTTATGAGGTTTAATATTTCCAAATAGTTATATATAAAAAACATCTGGTTTTTCCACTCTCGTGACTTTCAATACCGCATGGGATGAAAGTCCATAAAAAAATTGTTTGCTATATCTTTGCTAATATTTAGTCTAAGATTTTTATTTTTTATCTTTAGCTTTGTAGACAGTTAAATTATCTTTTAAATGAGTATCTGGGAGATGTATAGTTTTCAAGCTACCAAAAAAATAATGGTGTACTGGTTTCAATTGGAACATGTACAGAATACTTTATAAAACATCTGTTATATTTTTGCTAATATTGGTCAAATTTCAATGATTATTGTTTTGAATTCTATGTATCTTGAAATCAAAAACCTCATAGTTTTAGGGGGGAGATGTGAGGTTTACATTTTTTTTTTCTTGTGGATTGAAAAGGTTCATTCTTTATTGAAAATAACCAAAATGAATATAATCTCTAATTATTATTATAAATATAGTTATTTTATATTTTATAGTTAGGACATTTTAATCATAATATTTTATTTTCACTGGGTTATTTCACTGAATATCATAGCGATTGGTTGTGTATTGCAGGCTTGTTTTTTTTACTGCTTTCAAATTCTAGTATTTAATAATTAAATAACCAATAGATACAAAATTAAATGGTTCATTTGAATGAATATTCTGTACATTTTATAATATGAATAATGATCAATATTTGGTTTCTTCTTACCTACTACTAGCCAAAGACAACCATGCATCCAGGTGTAAATATCATACTCCAAGCATAGGTAAGTGTTAATAAGAATAACCGATACAGGAAGTATAGGCATTCTCAATTTCTGAAAGTTTGAGATATAATATTTATACACTTAATAGAATACCCAAATTATATTTAGATATAGTACCAAAATCTTTACCATATTTTTGCATTAAATGTAATTTTTTATTTAAAATCGTTTAATGATGATTTAGGTACTCATCAGCAGTAGCGGATCCAGGATTAAATTTTTTGGGGGTTAACAACGCATGTCTGGGGATAGAATTACCTCATAGCAACAGAGGGGTCGTCCCTCAGCAGTGAACTCGAATTGTTAGAAATCTTTTATTTTTATTTTAGAGGGAAGTCTTCAGAAATTTCCATATTAATCAGTGGACAGGACTTCCTTCACTTGATTTATTTTTCACTCACAACCATATCATTTCATTTATGGCGTTCCGGGGTTTTATTCCCATCATCAGAACATCAAATATTTACCATGTTGCAGAATTTCTTTCATTTTGTTTTTTAGGCCCTTCTTCATCTTTCTTATACGGATTTCACGAGTTTTCAAATTTTATTGTTATCTTTTCTTTTTAATTTAGAGGGAAGTCTTCAAGAATATTTATTAGTTAACCAATCTCTTTCATTTTGCATCTTGCTTTTTTTTTTTGGCTCTTCTTCATCTTCCTTATAAGGATTTCACTAGTTTTCATATTTTATTGTTATATTTTATTTTTAATTTATAGCGAAGCCTTCAATTCCGATTTTCAAAGATTCTGCAACGGCATGATAAAAATTTTTTGTTCTGATGATGAGGACAAGACTCTGAAACGTCAGAAATGAAATGATATGTTAGTAAGTGAAAAATAAATCAAGTAAATGAAATCCTGTTCACTAGCAACTATAAAAATTCCTGAAGACTTTCCTCTAAATTAAAAATAAAGGTACCTGAAGTAGTCTTTAATCCATCATTCATATAGACGTTACTCTCTCAATTGTAGTTCTTTATTTTTGTACTATTAAAAAATGACAATTTTAAGCAAGGTTTAAGAAGAAAAATTTGAACAAATTGTAGCCGTTACAGAACATATTTTAATAACAATGTATTTTAAACAAAGAAACAAAAATGAAGTATTTTTTTTTTAAATGGACCAACAAAAAAGTTTTTTTTGGAGGGGAGGGGACTTCAAACAGAAACAGAATCCGCTAGTGATTATCAGTAAATAATGACAGAAAATATTGATGTAATTCTATCCAAGAGGAGCTTATTATGAGAATAGTCCGGCTCTTCTTCTCAATTATAATCATTTATTTATAACTTTATAATATAGTTCAGAACGCAATACAATATTTTTTAACTGTACTCCAGCACCAATAACTTAAACAAATTAAAAAAAGGATAGAAAATTTAACCTATTAGAGACTCCTAAAAATTAACAGAAAAAGGAAACATAATCATAACTATTAATATTAATTCAATGATATATGAGTTTCATATATTTACATATACTATATTTAAAAAACATTGTTGATAGGTATCTCCGGGAGAGGGAGAAAGGGGTCTGCTCCTCTTCCTTCCTTCCTCCCTCCCCAGAAAATATAAAAAAAAATACTAGGTAAAGAAAAACTAAAACTTATAATTATTTTGCTATTCAGATGTCTTGAAATGATATTATAGTAATAATATTCCCTAGGAAGCACCGGCTTGGAACTGAAAATAACAAAAAACTTCCATGTTTGATAGACCCCATTTAAAAAATAAATAAATAAATAACTAGATAATAATTTCAATTATGAAACGTTGGTGCTAAATGTATTTAGCATAATAAAGAAAAAAGGAAGAAATTGTTCACAAACACCTAATATATGCAAAAAGATATATATATTTTAAGTTTATAACTAAAATATATTAATTCATACTTCTTTGGTTTGGTGAAAAACTAAAAGATTCTGTCCAGGTAAGGTAGGTGAAAGTACACCAGAGGGATAAATGCCTGCCCACTTATGCACATATAACGTTCTCACAAGAAATTGCTATGACCAAAGTTTCAGATCTCTAATGCTCTTCTGTGTCCTATAATTAGCCCAAGTAGTTGGAAAGTGAAAAAATTGAGTTTCAATATGGCTTGGGTTTGTCCAGCTAAACAACCTGTAAAGTTATAGTCGTTTTTCGTCAAATTTTAATATATTTTTTTTTCGGAAAACAGCAATGTTCTAAATGTTGACAAGTGATCCAAAACACCTGTTGATAGTTCTTACAGTCATGGTACAATTTGGATTTTTTTCTGACGATTAGTGCTTATAAAACAAATTAAGAATATATGATGTGGACACCTCATGACTTCCTTGTACGCCTATTAAATTATAAATCGGTGGCTCAAAAAGTGATCCTGAATTTGGTTACTAGTTTCCGAAGATCGCAGTATCTCAAAAACAACACTCGGCGTCGCGACGTCCATCTATTGACACACACACACACACACACACAAATAGGGAGGAAATTAAATAAAAATATTTAATCGCGATTGTAACCTTTATTACCGAAACATATGATTGATGTATTTAATTTAAATATCATTTTTGATGTAAGCTTATTATGACCTTCAAGTAAAGTACCGTTTTCGGCTCACCAATTTTAACCAAAATATAGTAAATACATTCACATCAACATAAAAGTCCTATTTACCAAATTTGATATGTTTTACATTATATTTTAATATAATTTTTGATGAAAGTCTAATATGACCTTCAAATAAAGTACCTCTTCCGGTTTTCCAATTTAGACCAAAATCTAGTATTTTATTTAAATCAATATATAAAGTATAAATACTAAATTTGAGAAGTTTTGCATAATATTTTAATATAATTTTTTATGGAAATCAATTATAGAAACAAAATTTCAACTTTCTACGGCTAACCGTTTTTGAGTTATGCGAAGAACGAACGTATGTACGAATGTACGTACAGACGCCACGACGAAACTAGTCAAAATGGATTCAGGGATGGTCAAAATGGATATTTCCGTTGAAATCTGAGAACCGAAAATTTTCGCGATTACAATACTTCCTTTACTTCGTACAAGGAAGTAAAAAAGGGTAAAAAAATTACAGTGTTTCAAAATACTTGGGCTAATTTTGAGGCATAGAGATCTGAAACTTTCATCGAGGGTGATTCCAATATATGGAAACAGATAATCCGGGAGTATATCATGGAGGAATCGAACCGACGATGTTCAACTACCCCGTCCAGTCCTGGTTAGCACCTAAATGGGTACTTCCCTGGCTGCTGGGCCAAGCAAGTCCTCACGGGGCTTGGAAGTTTTCGTGCCAAACTTCACAGTTTTGGCAAGGACTTCGACTGTTTATACACCACGTGCGGCGTTTCGGAAACCTATTGATACAGCAATAAGTTTTATTTAGTTTCATTTCGAAACAATATTTAAGGTAAAATTAACGATATTTCCAATGGTAAATTTAAAAACTACTTCGGTGATAAACAGAGCCTGGATTTTGTGCATTAGCGCTAGAAGCCTTAAATGTTATAAAAGTTTTGTCAACTTAATAAACTTCTACTGTAAACAATTAAGAATAAAATTAAAAAAAAAATATATTGCCATTTGGGGAAAAACCGTAGTTGTCGAATTTTTGAAAGGGTCGACGTTTGCTGGTAGTTTCTTCTCAGAATGCTTTCGTTGGGATTTTTAATTTAATATATTTTTGTAAACACATTTTAAAAGGTTGTGACTCAATTTTTTTAAAGAAATATTTGAATTAACCATAGCGCAACATAAAGCTTCCTTGATTGGTTTCTGGGCTTCCGACGCTGAAGGAATGGCGAGGATTAACTAGGTTTCCACGAATTTACAAAAAGAAAAAAAAAAACTTGAAAATCTTTTGAGATTTTCCTGAAAATTGGATATTATGTAGTGTGTTAGTAAAAAGCCACATATTACTTCGTGAAACATTCCTTCGTAAGTTTGTTTTGAAGTTTACATTTTTAAGCAACTTACAAATTTTTTTTTTAATTGCGGCTGGATATGCAATTTTTGACAGTATTAAAACACAAGTTAAAAACGCGCAATTTAATACAAAATAAAATTTACATATGTTAATCAGATCTATGTTATTGATTTAATTCGTGTAAATAAATTATTCTTAATGGATTTCAAGCAACCAGAAAAAAAGTCCAATTGCGCAAGAATCCGGGCTCTTGTGACAAATCAAAACTTTTCTGATTCGAATGTTCAATTATGGGTACCTTAGATGACGCTTCAGACGATAATGGCTGACACTTAATGATGCAAATTATCGTCCCATATAGTAAGAAGAAACCGATGTAGATTGATACTGCAAACGGTTCTCCTCTCATTGCTTCAGTGTGACCCAGTTTCAATATCAAAAAATATGGGAAGGCAGTTGTAACTGTAACATAATAGATCGCCATTGTTTCTAGCCTAATTTAAATTTTATAATGAAACAAAATATGGCGGTTCTTACATATTACCCAGCAACATATACGAACAATGGACGATGAAATAACAGTGGGGTAATTCCTATTTTTCAATTGTCCCTTGTTGAAAATTATATGAAGAATGGGCCGTTCCGTTTCACCGTAATCCATTGTTTCTTCTGTATAACTAGAAATGAATTCACATTAATTTATTGCATATAAACTATGGCTTACCTACTTTGTCACATTAAAAAAAAAAAAAAAAAATACGGGATTTGAGAGTGTCAGGGACATGCCCATGTGTTTAACATGAATACGCCAGCCATAATGGTAATTTTTTTTTCTTAGAGAGAATGTCGTAGTCATTCTTGAACACAGAGTCCTTCAGAATTCTATTTTTTTATTTATAATGGAAGCATTTTCCTATCACAAAAAAATAAAAAACTAATAATTAATTAGTTATAATTTTATTAATGACAGGTTTACTAATTTTTAACTTTAACACCATCAAAACCCTTTAAACCGAGGATCTCACTTCATGTAAGGATGAGGCGTGTGATCTCTTGACAGAAAAGGGTAATATTTTGAAGAGATGGGCGAAACACTTTAAGGGGACCCTTCCAAATGATTTCGTTGAGAGGATCATGGCAGGAAGAGAAAGTGATAACCTCTCATATGATACTGAGCCACTAGATGTTGATGAAGTTGAAGCAGAGCATTGGTTGGGATACAAGCAGAGTTTCTTCGCTATGCCGTACATGGTTTCAGAAAGGAGGTTCATAACATTATTCTAACCATCTGGGAAAAAGAAAGAATGCTCAACGATTGGACGAAAGTAATTAACTGTCCACTCCATAAGAATTTGAATGTAGCAACTACCGCGGAATAGTCCTCCTTTCATGTGCCTACAACGTGCTATATCCTCTTCGAAAAACTTGTTCTTCATGCGGAAAGAGAGATAGTCAAATGCACGATTCAAAAGAGGCAGGTTCACTACATACAAATATTTACACTGAGAATGATACTGGATATGAGAAATGATCATTACTCACCACCTTTTTGTGGATTTGATATCGGCCTAACTAACTAACTAAAAAATGGCCCTACAGCCCTAGTTGGCCTAGACCTCACGTAGAATTGACAGACATTCCTATCGATTTTGCGCTTTCCTACCCCATCCTCTCATTCCCATGCCAGCCGCCTCAGACCATCCTCCACGTCATCCAACCATCTCAGCCTCGGTTTCCCACGCAGTCTCTTTCCACCTGGCCTGCCATTCATCATCTTCTTTGGTAGCCTCTGATCCGGTATCCTTTGCAAGTGGTCTAGCCACCAATATCTTCCTGCTTTGACGATGGCAATAATATTAGGTTCGCAAAAGAGCTGTTCGAGCTCGATGTTTTTTCTTATTCTCCAATGCCCATATTCGTTTACCGGACCGAAGGTCTTTCTGCGGACCTTTCTTTCGCGGTCTATGTGAATGAAATGATTTGACAAGAATCATTTCGCTTTCCCTTGTCAAAACCCAGCAATCGCCCCCTTTCGTTATCATCGGTTTATTATTATGGTAATAATAATAATGATAATTATTGTAAATCGTGATTTTTGCAGATCGGGACAGTTCTCGGAATTTTAGTACCTTATTTAAAGCAAAAAGGCATCTAAAAAAATACAACGTTATTCTGGCTTTGATCTCTTCACTGATGTCTTTTTCTTCTGTTACCAGAGATCCTAGATATTTGAAGTTCTTTCTGCGCCTGAAGTCAGGGCCGGATGTAGGGATAGGGAGGCAGAGGAAGTACTTGCCTCAGGCGGCAAAATTTAGCGGGCGGTATTGCGAAGAATTTTTTTTAAAAATTATTTTTATATTAGTTTATGCACAATTTTTTTTAATACAATAGAACAAAACTCAAACTTATATACCACGACTTTGTGTTTGGAATCTTCCAATTGTATCCTCTCAATTTTAATAATAATAACTGCTAATAACAGATCTTAATATATCTAAAACAAATGCAATCATGAAGAGATACAATTCAATATTCCTCGTTTGAAATGGAAGACACGAGAAAATGAGACAATGTTTTGCAATGTTTCATAGCGTGGACGTCTCGATGAGAGATTTTCGCATGACACCTTATTTTGTAGGAAGTGACTAATCCCAAATATAAAATCGTATCAAGAAAAAAATATTTATCGAAGAGCTGGCTCAAAAATATACATTGCTTATAGTTATAATATAATAACATCCGTAATAATAAATACAACCGTAAAAAGGATCCTGTGCAAAAAATGTCACGCATCCACCAACGCCTTTTTCGCTTCTATCCAACCCATTATTAGATCTGCCCAAGCAGCGATCACAACAAGGTCAACCATTTTTAGCAACTTATAGTAATAACAAATTTTTATTTATTGTTTGCAAAACCGACACCAGATTCAAGTTTCTCACATTAAAAAACATTGTAGAACCAATTTTAATCGAGAAAAAAATATTGATTTTTTATACTCGAACGTTTTAATTTATTTTTCTGTTTATGAAAAAAGATTTTTTTTTTTTTTTTTTTTTTTTTTATTTGAACTGAATTAGCCAGATCAGTTCTACGATTTAATTGTAGGCAAAAGAAGACCTCTTGAAAAAATTTCATCCGAAAACTCTCCAACGAGAAATGTTGAAAAAAAGAGTTCATTTTTAGGGGAAAGTGGCGATAAGATGGAACCCTGCGGATTTTAGAGACGATAAGTTCAAACTGTCATTTTCGTTCTGTTACTAAAAAAAAAGGTGGGTGTTCGCACTCTATATCGATTCCAAGAGATTAATAATAGCGCACATTATTCGAACTTTAAATCGTTTAAAGAAATTTAAGAAATTATTGTACAGATTTTTCATTCCTGAGTCTGTTCTTATGACTCTCAATTGTTTTGGTGTTTATACCAAGCCGAAGTTTGATATATGGAATCCCATAAATGCTGGTTATATGGAACCGGATTTCACTACCTTCCTCTCTAAAACAGCTTCAAAAAAACTCTCTAGGAAAGCAAAAATAATAATGCTGGAAGAAAAACCACAACAAATGATGATGTAGAGGAAACTGATCCTTCGATAAATAGGGGTATCACTGGTAGAAGAGAAGGAAGGGGTAGAATAGGAAATGAAGCAGGGTTCACATAATAAAATTAATTTTTGACTAAAAATTAATATTGTTCCATCTGATTTTTCTATACAATTTTTTTATAAAAATATTTAAAAAAATAAATAAAAAACACTAAGGGGTTCCATATTACCTGCACCTCAAGTCAGAGGCTCTAATTTCACTTTTTTGTTAAAATTGAATTTTGCTCATTTGGTGACTGTAGTGTATCACTAATATACAAAGATAGTAATTATCATTGAAATTTCTTGCACTGGTAAGTCAAAAACAAAGTGGGGTTCCACATCGTCCCTATCAAATCCAACTATTGAATGTGAAAAAATGCGATTTTAATATTCGCCACTTTGAAACGCAAAACGCAAAATGTTATTGTGGCAAAATTTAACTCCCAAAAGATACAAGGAGTCAAAACTTGAAGATTGGAAACTCAAGACTGTGTGCAATTCCTGCCTTAGCTGATGTGTGTCAAAATGATGAGTATGAAAACCCCATTTTTTTCACATTCAATAGTAGGACATGTTAGGGATGTTATTACCTCCTCTTGCTATATATATTTCTAAAATTATTTTACATTAGTAAATCCTCAACATTTCGTGTGAAAAGCCATTTTGAAAATTATGTATAAGTAAAATATAACAGTTTATCATATAACAAAACTTGATAGTTAATTCATCAAGAGATACCAAAAACCACTATTTTTTACTTATACTATCCCAATTATTGTTACAGCTTGTATGCACCAGCTCTATGTTTAATTTTTTGAGTTATTTTCATAATTTCATAAATGGAAGGAGACTTAAAGATCAAAGCAGCCGAATTTGAAGATACTTATGTAGAAAATCTTAACAAGGAAGAATTTTATTTTGAAATGGAATGTTTCATACATCATCCGCTGGCGATAGAGAGATGCTTGGAAGATACCACTGTATCATCCACATTAAGTTTAATTTATAAAAATAAACTGGAAAAGGAGTATTCCAACCTTACTGCAGCCTTAAGAATATTCCTTACCACCCCAATTTCTGTTCCTTCTGGAGAAAGGAGTTTCAACAGGCTGAAACTGATTAAAAGTTATTTCAGGAACACGATTGTTCAATAAAAGTCAACAAATCTGAGTATAATCTGAACATAGCTCAAACGAGCTATATAAACTATGATAAGATCATAAACATTTTTACTGGAAAAAATATAGGAAAGTGAAATTTTAATGTTGTTTGTATAAGTTCATTATTTTAATATTTTTTTTTTTGTATTTTTGTTTGGTTGATTGATTTCATGTTCATTTGAAGGGGCGGAAAAATTAATCTTCTCCCCTGGAAAAAATCCTAGATCCGCCCCTGCCTGAAGTTGTGTCCATTAATTTGCTCCTCTATCTGTTAGACCTCTTGACGTCCTCAATATTCCATCTTATTTTTGTTTATTCTTAAGCCCCTGCTCGCTGCTACCGCTTCAAACTCTTCTAACGCTCCGAAAAGGACTCGTAATGTGCGAGATGTGATGGTTACATCATCTGTATATGCCATACGTTGTGTGAGCCTTTCTATGATCTGTCTTTCTATGATCTTTCCTCCGGGGTTAGTTCTAATTCCTGTTATTGCTTTTTTGAGGGCCAGGTTCAATACTACGAAGGACAGGTTTTTCATTTTTTTTTTTTTTTTTTTTTTTTTTTTTGTGGGAACTGGAGAGGTGTGGAAACAGACGTGCAGCCTGGCGGAGGTCCTGGCTGAACACCATCTAAACTCACTATCACCATTTCAAACTGATGTTTTTATTAACTCAATCCATAACTCATGACGAAAACTGTCGATTATAACTTAAACGAACATCGTAGCATCACCGTATAAACAGTTATAACACGCGGAAATCATAAATTAACGAAACGAACTGCAAATTGCGATAACCCCTCCGCCGGGCACTATACGTTGCTGTTCCCACTCGGCGTAACGAATTCTGAGCTCTGTCACTCCTGCCACCCGCTTTCGTTGGCCCAAGAGATCACGACCTTTCTATCCGATATTGAGACTTCTACTAATTTTATCTGTAAATCTGTCCTTTCGTTCCCGGCGATTCCACAATCACCCGGCATCCATAAAAATAAAACCTTACATCCTGAACATTTCGCTGTTTTAAAATAGAGTCGCGGCTCTACTATTAATGGTTGTGTCGAAGAGAGGTCTTGTAAAGATTTGAGGGCGGATTCAGAGTCAGATCAAATGAACGAGCGAAGAGAATTCGGGATATTGCAATCTGCGCTATTGATTACTAAGAGTTCTGCCGTATACACTGAAGAAAATCGTTTTAAAACGAATAGGACACGATACCGGCGCCTACACCTTTTTCGGTTTTTGAGCCATCTGTATAATGGAGGGGGGTGGCTTTGAATTTTTCCGGGAACCGGAGACCAGGCAAATGGAGATGTTGGACCCCTCTATCCCAAATGTCAGAAACTCCAGCTCCTGTATTGGGTAATTGTCTAAACAACATGCTCCTTGTCACCCGCCGGCACAAAAACATTAAAAAGCAAGTAGCCGAACTGCTTGAAAAGAAAAATTATAAATGTTTCCTGAAAGTGTTTTGTGTAGATACCGAAGGTTCGACAATATTTGTGAATATTTTGGCGTTTAGTGCGAAAGATAAAAAAAACACTAATAGTAGATCCCACTATAAGGTTCGAAACGAACGATCAGGACCAAGACATTAAAATGCAAGCAGAGAAGGAGAACATTTATAGTAAGTGTATTCCCTATCTAAAAGAGAAGTACAGAGAGGAATTCGGCGAAAGACAATTCTCAGTGAAAGGGCTTTGGCTCGGAAGTAGAGGTACCATCCCGCTTGCAACAGGTGTAGCATTGAAAAGAATTAGTTCCAGACAATGTCAGAAAGCATTATTCTGGACTCATTGGGAATTATACACCACCATTTGCAATAGGCGTTGACTTTATTTTGCCATGTGGTCCATTTTTTTTTCTTTCAATTTCATTTGCATTGTTTTTCCATGGATCGATTTCCCTTTTCTTCGGTTTTGATCTCCTTTGTCTGCCCGATTGATCCGGTATGCCGGATTTTTGTTTGTTTTCGAACTCTCTGTTATAGTGCGTTTTATTAGGAGTAAATTGCGGCTGATATAGTTATGTTAAATCAATACAGGTATTGCCTAGCATTTAAGACCAAATTGTACCTCTCGATTTAATTATTATTGGGCTTTAGGATTACCTATACTACTGGAGCAAATTCGTAGACTTATTCATGTCCAAAAATATAAGAAATAACGGAGAATATCATAAATTTGTGGAGAATAGGCGGGTTTTGTCATATCAAAATTATCTAAGCATGACTTCGGAAAATCTCGAATAGCAATCCTGAACTATATTGATTAGTGAATTCGAGTTTTGGAATGTCGTGGCATGTTCAATTACTTAATTAGGCCTTTGAACTGGTGTTTTTCTAATTTAATTATTGTTAATTTTAAGGTGAATGTTACCTTATGACTATGAGACTATAAGCAATCATATTGTATGCTGAGAGCGCTCCTAAGCATGACAGTTCCGAAAGATGTACAGTTGAATAGAATAAGACACACAATGCTGAAACATTAAAAAATCCAATTGTATGAGAGGTGGTATCTCAAATCAGAAATTGAAAAAAATATTAACAGTATCTTTATTGCTACCTGTAAATGCACCAGAGGTATACAGAGCATGAATTGGAGATTTCGTCTTTTCGTCTACCTTCGCCAAATATGTACATAACAGACCATCTTCAGCCATGGCATAAACTAATCTCGATAATGGATATGTGTTGCAAATGAAACTGAAACCAACAAATATGTCATTATTATCTCAATTTTCAAATATTTTATTTGATAATATTTAAGTATATTATTCTCCTATAATAACGTAGAGGGACAAGAAGATAAGAAAACATATTTATTGAGCAGAACTTATAAATTCCTCCTGTTGTCTGAGCCTCCTTACTGATAATAGCCAAGAGCGAATTTGTTGTACTGCCGCACACATGCATGACAGATAATGCCGCCCCCTCCAATTTTTTCTAAATCTGTTTATCTTACCCTCCTTCCCGTTCCTATCACCCATTTTATATCTATGATTGCTTAATTGAGCTGTTTTTTATAATTTCTTTTAATCTAAAATTATAATTTTCCTCAAATTTTGCTGTTAACCTAAAATTGCCATCCCAGTGTCTTTTTAGGATTCTTTTTAAAATTTGGCTGACAGAAAAATTATGAATATTTGATAGACAGATAATTAGAAAAAAAAACCGCTTTATTTTGGGGCTAGGCTCGGGTTGTTTGGAAAATAATGCAGGATTTGGGTTTAAAAATAAAAAAAAAGAAAGAAAGATTTACAACTGTTTTATTTAATAAAAATAGTCTCCACTACTATCAATACATTTCTGCCAACATGCTGGCAACTTTTCCATTCCCTCGGTATAGATTTCCCACACCGAAAATAAATAGAAATTTCCCATCTTTAGAATTGATAAACTCCAAAAACGCATTTTCTAATTCCCTATGTCCATTAAATTTTTTGTCACGTAAGTAGTGGTCCAGGTGTCTAAAAAAGTGATAATCCGTAGGCGAGAGGTCCGGAGAGTAGGGCGGATGTGGCAGAGTTTCATATCCAAGCTACAACAGTTATTTGTGACGTCACACGTGAGGCCGGGCGTTTTCATGCAACAAAATCGGCCCCTTCCGATTGACCAAAGATGGCTCAAACCTGCCCCACCAGAAATATTATATATAATATAAATTATTTCGCACGTGTTCCTATGCGCAGCGGTTAAACTTAAAACTATACATTTCCTGGAATATTCAAGATGTGCATTTGAAAGATGTGCATACACGAAATTAAGCATAAACGAAAAAAAATAAGAGTTGGACTAATATTAGACGTAAACATTTTTTGTATTTGACTTTAAGCCAAAGCAGTAAGGACAGTCGTGTGAGCTACAACTTAACAACAGGGGCGCGTTGTCACTGGTTCCTCCCGAGCTTACCTGGGTTGTGCTAACTAACCGCTTAGCATTCAATTGTAACATTCGTGTTCATTGGAATTATTACAACTATTACTGCTTTAATTAGATATTATTTTAAATTATTAGTGTTGTCGACTTCAGCTCATTACGTTCGCCCAAGAAATAAACAAAACAGCAACGGATCCTTTTCAGTTGAGGTTGGGGTCTTACCGTAATTTAAATTATCACTCCTTTATTTTATTACTATAACTTCCCCAGTTCAGCGGAAGTCGACAGCACTAACAATTTTAAATAATATATAATTAAGGCAGTAATAATTGCAATGAATACGAATATTAAATATGAATACAAAGCAGTTGATTAGCACAAATGGCGTGTGCTGGTCCGGCGACCTTCGGGTAAGCTCGGGAGGAACCAGTGATAACGCGCCCCTCTTGTAAAGTTGTAACAATAAATCTAGTTATTGCTTCAAAAAGACGATCAAGTTAGAAAAAATAATTTAAATCAACTGCTTCTGTTTAAATATGTTATTGGTAAACTTTGTTATAGTAGAATTAGAAAACTTACTTTCCCAGCATTGATATTGGCAGCCCAACAGACGTAATCCATCTCATGATGTCCAGTCCTATTTTTTGCATTATTTGCGGTATGGGATCATCGATGTTCTGTAAAATAAGTTTATTCCCAAATGGCGATATCGTTATTAGAAATGAAATTCAAAGAAATGTGTGCTGGAGTACCTGATCACAATACGACCAGACGAGAGTGTAAGTGAAGGAATTGAGTGAAAAAAGAACGGTGAGTATTATAACTGCTACAATCATTGATAAAGGTATGATCCTCTCTGGATCTCTCACTTCTGAGCCTGTTGAAAACATTGGATCTGTGTATTTATTAGAATCAATTTATTATATAAAGATTGTTAATTCATACTTAAAAATGATAAAACCGTTAATAATGTTTATTTGTAATGAAAACAAAAATTGACCAAGGACTGAGATAAATAACTATTTAAATTTTTTCTCCGGCTCCATTATAGAAACCATGAAACATGACGAGGTTTCTGAAACTGTCGCTTATCGGTGAGAGACACATTCCGGGCGGATTTACCAATAAGTCTAGACCTATTTTCTTTTATACAGTTTATTGGTGTAGGTAATTATTGTAATTAAATTTTTAATTATTGCTGTTTGAAGTTATGCGTAGTTTTGCAATTGTCAGAGTAGGCGTAGCCACATAGACAGCGGGGTAGAAAGTATGCCTCGGTACAGGTCTATCAAAGGTCGCTGCTCGGTCGAGCCGTACGGTTGGCTGTCGGTGTGTCTCTACAGATATGGTTAAATACCAATCTAATTATTTGAAATAGTCTCTTTCAGTACACAAAAGCAGACAACTGTTTCAATCAATGAAAAATATCTCACAGCGGGATAGTGGGAGCGGAGGAAGATGAGCAATTGAAAAAGAAGGGAACAATAAATAAATTTGCAAAACAGAACACTATATTTTGTGCTGATAGCTATATGATAATATGATTGAAATTAAACTTATTTTAATTAACTTTTTTGTGCTATTTAATTTACTTAATACACCCAAAATACAAAAATTTGATTATAAAATTATTTTCATAAGTGGTGTTATTATGCAATAAAATTAAAATTGTAATTATAAAGATTATTTTATTGAGAAAAATTGCCGGAACGACCACAGCCTCCTCTCTCCCTTCTCCATAGTATGAAGATGTGACGGCAAAAAGTCTTGGACCTAGGGAAGCTAAAACATCTTGGGCCTAAGGGTGCCAACACTTTAAATCCAGCCCGGTGCATTTATTTAATGTAAACATCGAACGATGAACCTCAGTTGATGAATTAGTTGCATCCTGTTACCAGCCGAATATAATCAGGTGCCATTCCTTTCACTCTCAAAGCTCAATCCAAATTAAATAGATAGGAGTTGGTAATCGAGAGTTGATCAAGAAAATGATCGCTGCAAACATTTATAGTACCAAAAATAATCTACTGACTAATGACTTTTCGTGTCATAAGTAGCCTTTTGAGAGTAAATTTAACTTGGAGGTATTTATAACAACCGAATTACTGTGGTCAACAAGTTCTTCGATATTCTAAACTGTGTCTACCACTCGCAGCGGCCATAGCCACCGACCACCAGGTCAAGTTACCACCGGCCGCCTGACCAAGTTTCTCCACCGATTTTCCTTTCTTCATGCCGCCGACCACTAGCCAGATTAAGTACTACTTCACACGCCACTAGGCTGCGCTACAGAGATAGTGAAGAAAACAGGCCACACACTTTATATTGTAAATAATATTTTTATTTTAATTATATACAATCACACCTTTTTTTTTTTTGTAAATGTTTTATGTTATCAAATACAAAAGATCTAATGATCCACAAAAAAAAAATATCCCAAACGGTGCGCCTCTGGGACCTGCTGTCGCCAAGAGTCTTAAATACCGCGGGAGCTCTCTGTTGAAGCCATAATCAAGCTTGGTTTTCTAAGAGATAGAATTATACTAGATTGAGTACATGGATCAGTAGTTCTCTCCCTGCTGTTTGGATATCTGAATCTGTTAAATCTCTCTTTTAGTTCTGCAACTTTCCATACCCTGAATTTTACATATTCAGGGGTGAATACTCCTCGACTGAAAATTTAACCTCCATAAAGTTATGTTTCTAACATCCTCTGTGTGCGGTTTTCTATGTAGAAGTCTGAGGGCGAATACGTCTTTTCAAAAATACCTCTTTCCCACTAAGTCTGGAAAGGAACACCTTCCGTTAGTGGCTACCTTCCTGCAATGTCTAAGATGAATGAATACCCTTGGCTTCACAGATATTAAGTAAAGTTGGTTGGCCCTTCGATACTTGATCATCCTACCGAGTCATCTCCTATATCCATCTAGCTTTGTAAAACCTGGATACGCACAGTTCGAGACCTTTTAGTTAATCCTAACACTATAACCTCGACATACTGATAGATTATATATGATGTCCTAAATTATCATTACCTCAAATAAAAATATTAAGATTGTATAGCACTTACCTGCATTGGCAATACCATCGAACCCTAAATACGATATGTACACCTTTGACATTCCTCGAAACACACTTCCTATGCCGAAAGGAAAGAATCCACCATTTCCACAATCATCTGAAGGTGGTAAATTCCAATTATTGAAGTCCAAATTCGAACCGGATACAAGTGTTATCAGTACGAATAATCCCAAATTTGTTAAGCAGCAGAAATTATTGATAGTAGAAACTTTCTTCACATCGAATGATACGATGGCTAAAAGTAAAAGGAAATCGAGATAAAAAACAAAACAAAGAATAAACTGTTGAAGTGAGTAATGTAATAGTTTTCAGTAAATATATTTTATTTAGTAAATGATATTTATTATCAATCTCTATTGAGCTACCACATCCTATTAATAATGAATTCCATTAACTAATGATGCAGTTTACTTAACTTTCTCTTAACCAGTGTTTAGCGACTACTTTATGAAATTCCTGATATTTACCTAGTGCGCAAAGAGAAATGACGCATCCTACGACGTCTGGGTAAGTATGAAAGCAAGGGCTAGAGAACGTCATGTAATTTTTTAGAACTGTGCTAAACCAATTGGAAAATAGTTCATCGATCACTTTGCTGATTCCACGAGCTGCCGAGGCTGAAGCTACAAACAAAAATCTAATTTTTAATTATATTCCAGTCTAATTTAAAATACATTAACTTTATTTAACATTTTAATAGCTAGAGAGTAGAGTCCGATGAAAATTCAGTGATGAAAGGGCAAATGTGCATTATTTACAATTTTCGTTATTGAACACAAAGAATTTGGATTCAAAGAGCCGTAGATGAAGTACACGGTGAGCAGGGCCGGATCTAGGATTTTTTTCATGTAGAGCAAGTTTATTTTATTTTTTTTATTATTTTTTAATAAATTCTTTATTTATTCCGGGACACGTTTAGAATAACATTACAGGCAATATTAGTTAAGCATTTGAGCCTAAAGTGGCCTACACATGGGAATATCGGTTCGCTAATAATATAAATGGTGATTGTACTGAGATATATATTAAATGACTAACATGCTTTTAGATGAATGTTTTGAGAATGCACAATATAGTCGGAAACATTATAAGATAAATAAATTTTTTAGAATTTTGAAAGTTTTATTATTGAAAAACTTGTAGAAGAATATAATATATGAAATATGGCTAAAAGTCTTCAAGATAAAAATGTCTTTTAATTTTTTTTTTTTAGTCAGTATAATTTTTTCCGTGTTTTTTAAATAATAATTCAAAACTAATAAAATATTGTTTATAAATAATAATTATATTATTTCATAACGTTCTTCACAGTTTAACATTACACTCATTTGGTGCTTTTTTCTTTGCTTTTTCATCCATTTCCTCTCGATATATCGATATTTTCAAGCGATTTTCGGTGGATATCGATATTTGGTTTTGCGATATTGCAAAATATCGAATGCTCCAACCTTACCTACCTCTTTGCCCCTTTCCGGCCCTGATAATGTAAACCTCTGAAGACAGGTAGCATGTCAGTAATGGTAGGTATCAGGGTGTAAATATGTACTGTGACTTTTTTTCTATTAATGAATCATTTTCTATGAATTAGATGCATAAATTATCTTTATTTCATATATATATTGTGTATGTATATGAAATAAAATTATTTCATATATAGTTTGTGTATTTATATAAGTTCTAAGTTATAACATCTCAGGATTCGGTTTCTGAATTTACAGGTTTTATTTATTTTTTATTATATATATATTTTTTATTATATATACATTTTTTATTATATTATATTATATATATATATATATATATATATATATATATATATATATATATATATATATATAAGTTATGGTGGATAGATAGGAAAATCCGAGAGGGATTGATTGTAAGATAGGGAGGAGTGCTTTGGATTCAATGTCAAAGTTGTAAATTCGAGAAACACTTACAAGATATCTTATTTTAAAATATAAATAACATATCATACTTAATATATGTTCCATGCTGAGAAGGCATCCTAAAAACGCAGCGCGTAACTCACCAACTTGCTGGTAGGCAGCGCTGTAAGCTCCTCCACATGTGTTGTCGCGCCTGATGAAATCAGCATAACACACAGCTATCAACAAATTTAAATAGTATCTTAAATTTGTTTTGTGCATTTATGAAAATAATTAAAAATCAATTTTACCCGACATGAAAATGATTCCGGCAGTAAAGAGATTCGTCAAGACGAAAGCTGGGCCAATGGCTGCGGTATAAGAACCGACGAAAATAAAAGAACCCGCTCCGACTGTAGCACCAACCCCGAGAAATGTTACATCGAACATGTTCAAATCCTTGGACAATAAATCCTCATTCATGGACGCCATAACTCGACGGCTAAATGATTGCGCGAAAGATCGACCAGTAGGTTCGGTGTTCTGGAACAAGATTGAAAATTTACATCTTACAAGTTAGAGCTGAGTTATTTGTAGTAATATTGACATGGTTTTATAAATGGGCGAAAATCACTTTTCTTTAATTTGGTTTGATACTGATAACCCAAAAAACAGTTTTCTATTATTATTAAATTGAGATCAGTTACCGTATGGGGGGAAGGAGGTGAGGGAGTAATGCTTTTGTTATCAAGAACCATTTGTTTGCATTTTTGGCAACAATCACTCAGATTTCTTGTTAATCACATTCCATCTTTGGGATTTTTTCTAGCAATGTCTTCGTACTTGAATATGACCTGATTGAAATGCTGTTGTGTGTAAAAGGTGAGGACCTATTCTTAAATAATAGGCTCAGCCTTTTCTTCTTCCTCGAAAGACAGATAATGCTATATTAAAGATCCCTGGCCTGTGAGGAAAATTAATTTTTGGTACCAATTCATTTCTTGTCAAACTTAAGTGAAATTTGATTATATTCTGTGACAACTTCACAAACAGTTTACTCTTTTATTTTAGGATTTAAGGCAGAGTGTGTTCCTTTCTTTTTCATTTTCCTAGTTCTAATCTATTTCCTGAATAATCTATTTGATATATTAAAGTGTAATCCAAGGGAAGTATAAAATACAAGGCTAGAATTTAGAATAGAACCTTTCTTAGTCAAGCGTTTGCAATCTCATTGTCTCTGATCACATCGTATGTCGGCGTTCATTTTAGGATATGTTTTTATTCTTTATCAGCATTTGAGAACATCAAGGCATCACCTAATTACATTTTTATGCACATAGTTCCTCGCTTTGGATAATAATTGCATATTTTTATGTTCTCTGGTCTCAGTTTTAAGTTTGACCCCCGGTGATAGCTAATACGTATGTTATAGACCTTCCTGGGATCCCTCAGTCCGACTATGAGACTCAGAGGCCTGTTGATGGAGGAGAATGGACTGAGCCTGTACCCTAGTTCCGGACTACGGTCCCTTTGACCTAATTCCGGACTATGTTTCCTGTCGCCTAGTTCTGAGCTATCTTGGGTCGAGGGCATTCTTCAGCTTAGGGCTTTCTTCAGCTTTCCACATTACGAGGAGGGAATCATTAAGAGTAGCGGGGAGAAGGCATAATCGAAGGGATGTAATTCTCAAAAGTTTTGATCCGCTAGCATCCATAGTTTTTCTCGTCAAAGCCTGGTCCATATATCACTTGAAACGGCTTTCATTTAAATCAATCTCATAATTCAGGTCCCCAAGGTTTACTATGATCAATCCAAATACCCATTAGCCAGTTGTATCGTTGTAGGAACGAAACATGACTGGATCTCCAACTAAAATTTCCAAAAACGTAATGGACAGTTGACTGGTTGCTTCTCTGTCAATCATCTGCATGGCATCGTAGTTGGTCAATAGCTTTAGACATAGATACACTTTATCTTTTGTTTGTTGTATTTGCACTCTCGTGCGGTTTCAGATTAACTGCCACATTACACAACATTGATACTTAAATATGACCTTTGCATATAGTCTTGTATCACTATTGGGTTGTTCTCGAGTGCATTTATTCATTTTTACCGATTACTCTACCTTGAAAGATGCAAAATGCACCACATTTATCGAGCTCATTGGTGTATTTTCAACTCCTTCCTTCAGCAGTTCACCATAATGTTGTTCAGGAGTCTTTTTAGATTTTATTTAATAATACGGTCAGTACTTATAGACTTTTTTTTTTTTTAACTGCTATTTAGAAAAGCTAGCATTTATGAAAAATATTTTTTAACCGCACCAACCGATGACAAGATTAAAGCATTATTGCAATTAGAACAAAGTCTCACTAATTATTTTGTTATTTACCTCCATCTTTGTTTGTGATAGTAGATTTCACAAAGTTTGTTTTAATTATAATTAATATAAATTAATACATGTGATTATTACCAACAATGATCTTTATTACTACCAAAGAAAATTTAGAAATTATTTCGACTTTGTTCATTTATCGTATCGTATTGAAAAAACATTTGATAGAAATGACTTTATACTTTTTTTTTTTTTTTTTGTTTGGTTGGTAATTTAATCTTAGGCCTCGTAGAGAGGCCATCGATGTTTTTCAAACTGAAATTTATAATTTTGGGCTGAGACATAGTACGGAGTGGGGAGCTTCACTTTTCTTAATTCTATTGTGCAATGGAATATAGAACACAATAACAACTCAACAATCAGTAATTTATCACTGCCGTTGTACTTACATTCGAAACATCAGTTTTACCCGCACTGACTCACCACATCTCAATTCTTCTTCATTTCACAAGATGTCAAGTCCATGTATCCATTAGGCTGAGAAACCACATTAACATTACTGAGTGAACATAAAAATAAAAGGATATTATTGGAAGATTTCTTCACAAAAACTTGAGTCTCTTAATCGCAGTAAATAAGTAGACCATCAACATTTCGTCCATTAGACATCACCAGGACTGAAAAACATAAGATCGCGTCAATACAGACCAGAGATAGCACATCTCGCATCAACATCTAAACGACACTAACCAATAGAGATAGTATATTATTTCATAGCAGTTCAAGATATAAAACATAAGATGTATATACAAGATATACAACATAAGGTGGAATCCTGTTCTATTAATAACTTCTCTTTCTGCTAAGATTGCATTATACTTTCCAGGATCACAATTTGTTTATATTAATAACAGTAAAACTTTTTCACGCGGTTGTTTATTTGGGTAACACGAACAAGAAGGTTAAATACACAACCAACAAGACAATAAAACTCAGCAATAATTTTCCTTAACACCCTCTCTCAATGAAATATAGTTATTACCTATAACTGACATCGGTTACAATGAATGTAAAATAATTCATTTTAATCGAAGTTTTGAAAGATCATTGCTTCCATTCCAAAGGAGGGCTGGAATCTGATACTTAATTAAAGTTAGATAAATGGGAGATGAGAAGGAGAACGATTCAACTCATAGACGGAACACCTCTCCCCACAAGAATTTTGGAATTCCTGAGTCGGCAATTTTAGTGCGCACCATATTGAGAACAGTCCTATTCATTCTTTCACTCTTCCCACCATCTGGGAATTGTATGGTAGTTTGTACTCTAACTTAATTCCTTTATCCAAACAAAAACTTTGGAATGATTTGGATGTAAACTCGCCGCCATTATCTTAGCGTTGCCTCTTAACTGGGACACTCTGCTGCTGTCTCTCAAGTTCAGCTATGTAAATGATTATATTCCTTTCAGCTTCACTCTTCTTATGAAGCAATTTGACAACACTGAAATGAGTGAAGTCATCCAGAATTACTTGCATAAATCGATCGCCTTCCAAAGATTCAGGACCAAAAGGGCTAACAAATCAGAGTGAATAAGCTCACCAACCTGTGTTTTTTTTTCTGCGGTTCAATAAACGGCTGCCTTGTAACCCCTTCCTTCTATGCAAGCAGAACACTTAGAATCACTCGATGGCAATCCCATAATTTTAAGTCCATGCCTGTTCAGATGGCCTAACGCTTATACTTAAATTTTCACTAATACTAGCCGATAAAGTTCAACTTAATGAACTAGGATCATCAAAACTAAGAACATACAGGCCACCAACACGAGAACAACATAACTCAAAACTATTCTCGCAGATCTTCATTGCCTTCGAGTCCGTTATCACTTGGATGTCATGGCACTGACTGATAACAAGTTGTGTTTGAGACCATTAACTATCAAACCTCTAATGTTTACAATCTGGCCCTGACAGATTACTCTCAGGTTGCCTATCTTACTTGATACCATCTTATCATCGTTGGCTATGTGGATTGTGACATCATGATCTAGATTTGAAACGTTACACATAAAAGGCTCCAATTATGACTTATATACACGATTGCTAGCTCCTGAGTCCACAATTAAAAGATTATTAGATGACAGCATGTTATCACCACAATTCAGAGCCACTAACACAACCTCTTCATTGGTGTCAGATATGTTTCCGTGGATTTTTCCTTTTTTCTTCCCACGAAAACTGCCTGGAAGAGATTTATTTTCACGAAAAAATTTATTTCTGTCAAAATGATTTGAAGCATCGCTGTCATAGATAAAAGATTTTTCTTCAAAGATGATGCTTGAATTGCAAGTTTCAGTTGTAAATAAAACAATTTCACTCTGACCTTGTGCATGATTTGCATGGCTATCCTTTTCTGTAAATTTTCCTCCTAAACTCTGCCGTGAAGTGAAATTACTACCTCGGTTCCTTCAGGTTCTATGGTGAGTGGTATCTCCCACTGTTTGCCCCACGTCATCTAGTTTGGCTGCACTCCTAGAAACTTTTAGGATAGCTTGCCTTGAAGTGTGGACTGTTTCCACATCTAAAACAGCCACTATTTTAATCTGTAAGACCTGTCTCAGAAGTATCTTGAGACTTAATTTTTAATTCATGATCCAAAAGACGCGTCTTCACAAAGTCCATTTTTATTTTTTCTACAGTTTCCAAAGCAGTGATCACAGTATCATAATCTATCTCCTGGAAGTGAAAGAAGCAAATGACATATTTTCCACTTTCATCTAGTATGGAACCTAAATCACTCAGTTCTCTGATAATTTTATCAACATTAAGAAAATGGTCTTTCAAACCTTTCACTTTTTAAGTTTACTAGATTTCTCCATAACGTCAATTTAGGAAAAGAACTAGATCTCGCAAGTACATCCTTTAAGGCCTGAAGCATTTCTTTTAACGTTTTATAATCTTTAATAATATCAAGATGTTTATCGGAAAGACCTTGTGAGTTATAATGGCTTTTTCTTTTGCATTATTAATAAGAAAAGTTTTTTTTTTCAGTTGACATCCGCATGATGGTATAGAAGGATCAATCCCTAATTAAAGATTTCTTTGCTGCTACATCAGTTGGAGGGACACTTACCAAAACGTCAATCATCTGTTCTTTTTCAAGGATTGTATTTATCCTAAACTTCCAGTTCGTGACATTATTTGACAAGTTTACAGGAACCAGCAAATTAAACACGGACATTTTAAACACGGCACTTTTAAACAGTACTAATTGAAATTATTAAACTGATCACGTATAACGTACTAAATCTTTTTCCAATAGAATTCTGGACCCATAACCTGTTAATTGGTTATTTTAATAATAAAATACGACAAACTTTTTACGGGGTTGGGTAACACGAACAATAAGGTTACATGCACTACCAATATGACAATAAAACTCAGCAATAATTTTCCTTAACAATAAAGATATCAGTTCCAGCCTCTTGATTAAGTTGGATCTTTCAACTTCTGCAGTACAGCTGTATCGGTGTTAATCCTTCTTTTTTTTGCCGTAAATTCAAATACTTGGAGATTTACATTTCTCCTTGACATAATATTTGACAGAAGAATATTGCTCAGAGTAAAGGAACCTCTGGAACTGGGTATACAAATATGCTTCCAACAAAACAATGAGAAGTACTATATTTTCATGAAATATATGTGAGATTCAATTTAATAACTAAAAAAGCGTGTTTTAATATCTTGCTTTTTCTCGGTTAGGCCGCTAGTGGCGACGTAGCGTAAATGAAATGACGATGAATGGGGAAGGCTCTCTGATGGCCGGACTTTGAGAGCTGGAAAGTGAAAGAAATAGGCATCACCTTCCCTTCGTCACTTCCCTTACGCAACATCGCCACTCGCGGCCGAACCGAGAAAAAATACGATGTTCAAATACGTTTTTTCGGTATTAATAACCTCACGTATATTTCATGGAAATAGTGCGGTAGAGAAACTCCTCGGGAATAAACAGCGCTTTGAAAAATCACTCTAGGACCATTTAGGACCTTGTTCAATTTTTTTCAAAAACACCTCTTTTTACGTTTTCTCCATTTCCGGGAAAATTTATTATTTTTGCTTACAATTTTTAAGGCAAATAGAACGTAACAAAAGCCACTTAATTTAAGCGCCAAACCAAGTTCTTGAAACCATTATAAGCCCTATAATTAAATGTCCAAAAATGGCCATATTTTAATTTTTTCCGCGAAAATTTGTTGGCCATCTTCAATTTATTTAAAACTCATTTTTTCCTCTTTTGAAATTATGTTACGCACTATTTTTTATTTTTAATGAAAACAAATTTTTTTCATTTCTTAAACGTGAAAAAAAACATTTTTGGGATTTTTATGAATTTTTTCACCTCATCACTATATACCAATTTTATATAAAATATATACAATTTGTTTCTACTATTTTTTTTTCTAATTATAACGTTGAGAAAGTCTATTGAAAAATTATTTCAAAAAATAAACTATCTCGCCTGGACTACTAACAATTTATGAGGGTCAAATCGTTTACCTCTTAAGAGGTAGTTAATTTCGAACTAGCTGCCGCTTACACTAGCATGAACTGCTTGTCACAATGGCATATAAAACTGTACTATAACAAGACGCCCTCGTTTAAATTTGAAAATCTTCCGAAATAGTTTGTTTGACATCCTTCATCTTAGTTCAATGTTTACTTGAATAGAGATAAGATAAATAATCATGCTGCTTTTGAAAATAACAGATCATTTTCTTGGTTCTCTCTGAGTAACAATATTCTTATTTTCAATTGATTTTAGTTTAAATCAGTAATAAATGAGTAAGTCAAAATACAGGTATATAACGATTTCGTGGAGATCTGAGTTGAGTAACGGGAGTAGGTATTTTCGTTCCGGTACTTCTACTCTATGCAGGAGGATACGTGCGTTTTTGTTTTCAAGAAAGAAAAACGGTTATGAGCATCTGATCACGGATGAGGAAAAAAGGTATTTATATCTTACCTCTTATTTTATCTTTAAGGTATTTATTTATTTTTAAGGTATTTATATCTTATCTCTTATTTTATCTTTAAAAAAAATTAATAATCCATAGCATAGATAAAATGCTTTAGAAGAGATTTGCTTACTAAAGATTTGAAGAATTCTTTCGTATTTTGTGAATCCCGAAATAAACACATCATCTAAGCATGATGGTTGATCAATACAAAAAATACGGTTTGTCAGTGTTGAAGTAAAGTAATTTGTTTATGTTAGAAATCGATTTTATATGCTAATGTTTTTTCACAAAACAAATTCCACGAATATTACTGTTGCATCGTTGTTCCGCAAATGGTTCATCAATGTTGCCTCCAGAAGGCTCACTGACCTAATCCAGGGAAGGAGCTAATTGATTATACCTCCCCCCTTCTCCAAAATGTGCAGGTTTCCAAAAAAGGTAAATCCTAACGTGGGCCAGGGTTCGATTGGGAACCCTTCACGACTTGTAGTGGTACAGAATTCATTATAATTTTTTATGTCATACAATTGGAGTTATGATTTTATAACCGGGACGAAGATCTACTCCCATCCCACCGAAACAATCTTATCTGACCCACTTAGTAAACCTACTTATATGATTATAACAGTGTTGCCATGTCAGCCCTGTATTTTATCCCCAAAACTCTCTAAATTTTCCCCTAAAATCACCAGCTTTAACCCTATTTATCTAAATCCACCACATTTAACCGTAAATGTTTAATTCTTATTTTTCTATTAGTATGACCAAAATTATTCCTAGTATAAGATAAGAATAAATGATTAGAAAAATAAAAAATACACCAGAGGGTGAATAAAATCCTAAATCTAGGAGGCAAACTCCAATCTGGCAACACTGGATTATAAAGACCTATTAATTTCCACACTTAATAAAAAAAGACTATTTAATTGTCCGTAGAACTATAACAAATGCCAAATTTTATCTTTCCCTAATATTATAATTAATATTTACTAAAACTGATTTTTTCTTTATTTGTTGAATTATTTTTATAATACATATCTTACCCCAGGAACGCACTTACCCCTCACCTCGCCGTTGGAAAGCTAAAAAATTTAGAAAAATTAATTTATAACATGTAGAAGTTTATGGAGAGTGACGAAAAATGCATAAACTGAAATGATTGTTGTAGTTAATAATTTCTACTTTTATGTTATTTAAATATTTTAATGGTAACTAAATAGAATATCCACGGAAACTTTTAAAATTTCACTAGCCCTACTTGTGCACAAATTAATTTCTACTCAAAGTAGAGTTTTAAGTGTAAGTTGTGTGATGTGCCCACCGCACCAGATTTTAATAAATATGATATGCGCGCGTTTTAAGTGGATCTGAAGTTTTATAGAAAGTTTTTTTTTTTTTTTTTTACAGAACATTTAACTTTAATCGATTTAGCCTCAGGATTTCCGTTTTTTTTTTCTGAAGGTTATTTAAAAAAAATAAATAATACCTAAATAAAATTAAAAAATATCTCCCGAACGATTTTTTTTAAAACTTTTAATATATTTATTAATTTTTTTGAGTTGTACATTTCATTATCAGAGTTTGACTACCAAGAAATGAGACACCCTGTGTATTATTATATTAATGTTGATATATATTCCTATATTAAGTTTACTGTATTAAATAAAAATTATTAATTAATATGCCAATTTTGTAGACGTCTAGAAGAATTCTTGGCTTCAAGAAATGACTACATGGGTCGAGCTGAAGTTCCATTTTCGGCTTATTATGTATGATTTGCCTGCGGATCGTTTTTGGCTAAGTATGTACTAAATATAATATTATATACTATATTTTATCTAAGGTAAATTACATTAATGTAATATGAAAAGAAAATGATATATAGAAAACTGTTTTCATCTAGTCTTTGTTAAGTTGTCAATTAGTTTTGAATCGATTGTATTGATTTGCATGATAGTGCGTTTTTGCATGATAGTTACTCTGCTCTTCCATCCTATAAAATAACCCAAAGTGTATAAATAATGCATTTGGGCTCACTTGGGTACGCAGATACGGAAGAAATATTTCGTGATGCCTAGATTTTTTTTCCATGCTTAACTTCCTCATTTTTTTTTTCAACTGATCCAGTCCAAATAAGATAGGATATTTGAAATAATTAAAAAAACATTTCTAAATAAGAAATTTTTTATTTATAAATGAAATTTGTATTGAGAGGATGTGTTTCAATAAAATATTTGACAAATGCAAAATTTTTATAAATTAATAAACCATCAGAATAAGAATATATATTGGTAAAGTTATTTTTCGAACAAGAAGAGGATCCCACGGGTGTCTCATAGATGTTGATGGAACTTTTTTAGGTGAATCTAGACCTTAAAAGATTGGACTGTGTAAAAAAATTAGGAGCCAACGTGTCCCAGGACCCCCGGAAAAAATCGGGAAGTTTTTTATGTGCAAACAATTTTTTAATTTATATCTATGGCTCCAATGAATATAGAAGAATGAGTTAAGTACCAGAATGTCACTATTTCTAAGCGAAATAATAATATAAAAAAAAAAAAAATAAGGCATCAAAATATTCAAGTATTATGTTTGGTAAGATTACTAAAAACGTCATCAAAATAGTGATTGTTGGGAGGTAAACGTTAGTTTTCTCAAAAATCTAGATCAGATTTGGATTTTTCATCCCTAATGAATACACAAAAAGTAGTTTATTTATAAAAAAAAAAAAAGTGAGGTTTTTTTCAAAATAGTTTTGCATATTTCTTCTGCTTCAGATGTACAATGTAGGAGCTTGAAATTTTGCGCTCTGATAAATGCAAGGTGCTTAAAAAAAAAGTGGACATTTTCTAGGATCAGTAGAAATACTTTTTTAGAAGTAAAAACAACAACATCGGTTTTTCATTTTTAAACCGGTCTTTCAGTATGTCATTTTGGTCCGAAAATAAATCTTATGTCCTTCTTTTAATCACTACAGTTTACTTTTTGAAAAGCGTTTTTAACCTTTGAAATAGGTCAGTTTATTTAGAAGTTATAGCTGAAAATGTGAATTGTCATAAAATTCTATTAACTCTTGGCCGGTGTTTATATTCCTCATTATCACAATCTGTTATAAATAAAGGAACATTCCGTTATAACTAAAAATAACGTGAACAAAACATTTCTTTGTCGTTTCATTATACATAAATATGGTATGAACTATTCTGCTTGAAATATTTTTAAATTAAACTAAACTTATTTTTCTACATTCATCAGAACCAGAGATATAAAATAAAATGTGTTTAGTACATGCAAACTTCCTGATTTTTTTCCCGGACTCCAGAGGCGCGTTGGCCCGTAATCTACACAGTTCATTTTTTTAAGGTCTAGATTCACCAAAATCTAGAAGACACATGTGGGATCCTCTTCTTGTAAGATGAAAAAGAAAAAAAAAGTGTAAAATCGATTATATAAAGTGGCACTTCCGATTAGTCGATTTTGACGAAAATGATGCTGTAACATCACATGCATGTGCTAACCTTAAATACGTAATTTCAGTAACGTACAACTTTTCGTTTTTGAAATAGACTGTTCACATGCACACACCCACACAGACCATTTTTCGACATTTTCGATATTATATTTACCATACGATAGAAACATTTATTTAGTTATTTACATAAAATATCTTTGAAATGGCATGCAAACAGTAAAAATAAAACATGTGCTACTTATACAATAATAACAAATCCATATATTACACACATCCACAATGAAAGCACAACGCAAACAGTTTTGTTTCTGAGAAAACTCTATTACTGTTTTCACCACTTTTTAAAGTTGAGATTATGAATGAGTGGTTTTTATTTTATATGGAATTGATAATTATGTATTCATTTAATATATGAGACATCATTAAATCTGATATTGAAATTATTGTATTCGCTGTTTAGATGGCTTTCCAAATTAAAATCAAGACAGAAATCAAGTATTTGCATATGCAGTATTGCAATGGTCAATAAAGGTTATTTCACGAAAATAAGGCATTTTGGTCAACATGAATGTACGATTTTAAATTGCTAGTTTTATCATTTTTTTTTTTTTTTACGAACCCATTCGAATATGAATCCATTCCATTCATATTGATCCTCCAAAGCAGCATTCATTTATTTGCTCGAATAATGTTATTTAGCTGATTCATTAATTACTGTTGACAAAGGACTAAGGCAAGGGTGCAAAGGATTGAGAATGTTAAAAATATATTATCAAATTTCTACAAAAATTCTTTATTTAAACACCAGAATTAAAACATAATGAATCTCCCATTAGAACTATTTTAAAATTAATAATTAATTATATTAGTAGCTAAGATATATTCTGCTGGGGCTTCAAAGTCATATTAAACAAATTTTGGTATAAGTATCCCATACGACGGAATAAATAATACGTTTAGGAGACTGGGCACATAAAACAATTATTCAGAATTCAGGCGAAAACTGCCTCTAAAATGTTCGAACGAATTCTCACAAATAGCCTCCCAATAAACATTTCAGTGGTAATTGCTTACGAAAATTTCAGTCATGTAAAGAAGCGTTTTTAAGTGGTTCTGAACACATTGAAATAATTATTATCTGTGCAAAAATTGTTTGACTTTTTTGAAATTTCAAAATTTTGGTATTCTTGTAATGATATTCAAACGGAAATTGGGTGATAATAAACCTATGTAGAATTTTATGTGAAAACTACAGTTTAAAACCATCTCTCCGCCTCAAAATAATAAATAAATAAAATAAGATTTAAATAGGAGACTCTCAATTTTACTGTTACTGAAGTTATTGAAGCAAAGGACTGAGAACACAACGTATTTTTAGAAAATGGTACATCAATATAAACAAAACAACTTTTTTTGTGTGAAAACATGCAATCGTTCAGCAACGAACTACGTTAAAAAAACTAAGTGCATTAACCTTCTTCTAGGACTCAGGTACAGGAAAAGGACTGAGAAAATGAAGCGATGTATTCACGTAAAAACAAACACGTTGTACCTTGCACAATACTGGGAAGCTCTTCTAAAAACCTTGAAGGTTATGTCTCCTTAGGCGGGAACTAACAGTAATGCCAACCAAAGAATTAATACAAGTACCTTCTTGCCGCCAAGTTTAAGTTTCGACAAAGGACTGAGGCCCACACTTAAAGACATACACGAAATGCACTGTCTACACTACATTTTTATAGATTTAGCTTCAGAACTCCTACATAATAAGTTAAAAGGGTTTGCACTAAAAATAACCAAGCAACCAGCGTTTTCAGGTCGGAGGTAAGATTTGCAGATAGCCATAAAGGGGAGCCCCGAAAGTAGGGACATTACAAAAGACAGAAAAAATGCTGACAATTTTTTTAAAATTAACTTCTGATGACTTATTAATGACAAAAGATAATTGAATATGTAGCATAAAATAGATAGAATTTATCATAATTTTAATATTTTTAATAATACGTCATCTAAGGGTGAAAAATTTGCAAAGACATGAATTGACCGAAGTTAGTGAAATGACTCATAAATATCAAGGTAACGCACTTTTCCGCTGTTCGCACCCAGGAGCAAAAAATCCTAGCTATGCCACAGACTACAATCAATTGATAAATAAATTGCCACAATTCTCATGCCGGAGAATACCAGAAGAACGAAAAGGCTCTGGATGAGGGATCATCTTAAATAATTAGATAAGTAATCTAAAGCCATGGAATGGGCAGCTCTGTACTGTTTTTCCGCGTGTCTATAAAGTTTTTTTCCCCTTTATTTTACCTAATTTTTCTTGTTTGTTTATCCATCTGCTGATGGATTTAATAATTGAAGGTGCGGATGTATAAATAAAAGTGAAAAAAGATAGAAGATCTTGTAGATATATATATATATATATATATATATATATATATATATATATATATATATATAGAGAGAGAGAGAGAGAGAGAGAGAGAGAGAGAGAGAGAAATAAATATATAGAGAGATTATCCCTTACATCCTTGGCTGGGGTGGATTTCTTTAAAGTAGATTCTTTAATGGATCATTAAACGAAATCCTGGCTACGCAACGAAAACGTGGGGGATTACAAAAGGCATGGGAGCATCTCCCCTTTTCTCTCTCCCAACTTCACCAAGTGCTGCTAACAAGATTTGATATCTACAAGCAGACGCAGCTTGGACATCGTTCATAAAAAGTTATTTAGCTGTGGCTATCTAAAAAAGGATCTAAATATGAAACCCATTGCCTAAAAATTTTTGATATTTAAAAACAAACTCAGAAAATGAAATTATAGCACTACAAAACTATTTTTAGGAACTTAAAGAAGATTATTGGGTGTATGTAAGTGGAGATTATACTCCAGTATTAAGAATACATGTTTACATGACTCATCTTTTTCATATCTATAGTTCACGAAGACTAAACATCATTACTGATTCATATTCTAAAAATTCATAATCACTATCAATGTGAATGGGATACACGCCAACTCAAGAATGCTTCCAAGAGATTAGAAACGTGCAGCAGCATACTGTACCGTGGCGATAAGATAACAAAATAACTATATTTTTATAATCTGTATTTTTCTATGGCTACTTTTGAATGTATTAATTTAAATAATAAATCATGGTTAATACCATCTCAAATCTCACATTAATAAAAACGTTTGATTTTCTTAGAAATCTTTTTTATAAAGGCGAAAATTGAAAAAATTTCAAGACAAATTCATTTCATGAATTTTATAAAAACATTTATTATGGCTTTTGCTAAAACTGAATTTCAAATTGCCTAAGGCCTAAAGTTCACAACATTCGGCTACCATGAGGAGTTAATCCACAGAAAATAGGATAGTTTTTATAAATATAGTTGTTTTTGCTTAATAAGTACTTTTGGGGAGGGGGAGGGTAAAACGCAAATAAAACGGAATTTGAAAATAAAGGGAAAACGCAGTCTAAGTTTTTACATCCTTGAATATATAATTTAAAAATAAAGCGAATTAATACAAAAATATGGTATTTTTATGGACTTTTATGCAGTGGCGGAAAATATTTTTTAATCTTTTCATAAATTAACTTAGTTGAGTTATTTGCTTTAATAAAGATTAATGTTAATTTTTTGATAGTTCAATTCAACAATAAAACCTTATTATTTATTTTTAATTCAATCTGAAATGATTATACTGATGGATTTGTTTAAGATTAATTAATTAATTAATTTGCTTAGGATTAATTCCTCCCTGTAACATAACAGTCAAATTATTTGTTTACTAACAATCTATTTTTTATGTATAAAAACTTTTGTTAGGAAATAACAACACCAATTTAAGATCAATTTAATAATAAAGTGTGAAAACATATTTTTTAATTTATTTTTTAGAGTGAAAATGATTTACAACACTGCATTTATTTTTGTTTTGTAATAAAAAAAGTTACTGTAACTGAATCGAAGTCTGAAAATTTTAGTTACGGCTTCATCTTATTTACATTTAAAGAATGTAAGTATGCAGACTTAACATACATCAAACCTTAAAGTGGGCATTATATTTAAACATGACTGGGCATTATATCTAAAAATGACTGCCACTCTTGCTGTATAAGAAATTACAGAAGAGCACAACAATGTGGTTACAAAACATTTTAGTATTCTTTTTTTCTTTTTATTTTTCTGTATTTATTCAAAAGGATACTTTTCTTTTTAATATATTCCATTTCAAGTTATGCTAATGTTATTTTGAAAGATATATTTATTTTTGATAAATATTATTGTGTTAAATTGGCATATACATACGTAGTCAAGCTTGGATCTAGAACATTTATGTCTTATAAGCCAGTAAATATTCACAAATATTATAGTTGTATATTATTGAAGTGTATTATTTATTTATTTGTATAGCTCCATAATATGATATGTCACGCTATTTAAAAGTATAAGACACTTTCTTCTCGTCATCAGTGGCGTATTCTTCAAAAAGTGGCAATATTAGGAACTCACTCTAATTTGCAGAGGAGTGAAACCAAGATCTCAAGAGAAAGCGTGAAAGTCAGTGTTCTAAAATTGAGAAACTTGGCGAAGAAAGTTTTAGATAGTGTTATGCAATAATTTTATTAATTTATATACTATTTTATGCTATTATGAAAAAAAAAACAGTGTGTGTTAAATTTTTAATGGACAACGCCAGTAAAAAATAATAGACATCATTATTGAAAGTACTTAGAAATTCACGTACCAGTTTTTTTTTTATACTTAATTAAATTAAATTTCTCTTTGATCGTATACTGCTATCACTGCTTATGTTAAAGATCCTCTCTGGTTTTTCAATTAATTTTGTTTACATCTTTAATTGATTTGGATTTCAATTCAGTTATAAATAAAATGAATTTTGTTCCGAGTGACGTGTAGGTTTTTGGTTTTAAAAATAATTCTTTCTTTGATTTCGTTTTAGGATAAATTTTATTTTATTATACTAACAAAATCTGTAGTCTGCAACCCTAGAGCATTTAATTAATGCATACTGACATTTCTCATAATGCTACCTAAATATAAGTCAGCATAATAAGATATTGCAGAATTTACTTCTTTTTTTTAATATTTAAATTGTATAGCTATTTACAATGTTTTGAACATTTTAGCTATTAGATATTTAAATAGTTTTTATATAATGCCCAGTCATGTTTAAATATAATTTATTTTTAAAAAACATTTTCCGCTCTTGGCATTACTGATTAGGCTATGCTATCACCTGTAGTTTTACTTTGACACGCCTTCCATATTTTGTGTTTAGGTGCTGTAGTTTCGCTAATCATGTTTTCTATTACAGTTTAATTTTGAGTGACAGTTCATTGATAACTTTATTTCGTATAATAGGTATACTGTGGACTTATAAAATGGCAAAATCAAGTGATGAGAGAAATTCAGTTATATCTAATTTAAGAGCTTGTTTAATTAGTTCCCAAGGTGGAATTCGTATGGACTCGTTGAACAGTAATATTTATTTATATTTTGTGATTATATTAAAGAAATAAATTCTTATTATAGCTGAGAAAATGATTACAAAACACTTTATAAGTATTCTTACGAGTTATGACATGTCCTAGTTTTGTTTAGTTGACACAGTTTAAAGTTCACTGTTTTTTTTTATAAATTATGAGCCTGAATGTTTTGACATGATTTGAGTCAATTGGTGAAGTGGAAACCTTAAAGATTTCCTTAGTATTCAAAATTACAATTGTTGCATAACTCGCAGAAACTCAATAAAATTTTGTCTTTGGCTCATCGATTATTTCTTGAACTACATTTTCATATTAAATTTTATACACTTATTGGCATCTATTATTTTTTAAAGCAGATTAGTTCATCAGTTGACACTTTTGGTTTAAGCTTTGTCATAGTTGTTTTGTTTATATTGTCATTATAAGATAATGTTGCAATCCGAAACATTATTTGAATTAACATACATATTGTTTCACTATACTCTAATTTATCTTATATCTAAAATCAAGTATTTGATTCAATAATGTATATGCTTACATATTCAATTTGATGTTTTTTTGTTGACACGATATCTGAACTGATATTTTCCAGCATATGCATTTTTAATGAAAAAAAAACTGTTGATGGAATATTATTTTCACTTTTGATTTTTGATGGCATTTAAATTATGTAAGTGAATAGTGAAACACATGTATAATTTTGTTTTGCGTAAATCAGTGGGTAAATCAACAATTAAAAGGTCAATTGGCGTAATCTCAAAAGAAATTAAAGATGATTTTTTTGTTGAAAACGGTCAATGGCAAATGGGCTTTTTTTTTTTTTGTGTGGTGGCCCCCAATGTTCTTTATTACTGAAAACACTAAAATTAGTTTGTAAAAATTGTAGAAAAACAGTTTAAAATTTTATTTGTATCCCTGGAAAGCTCAGTGGACTAACAGACATTAAACAATCTCTTTATAAAAGAGGGTATAACTTTACAATAGGGGCGCGTTATCACCGATTCCTCCCGAACTTCACCGGATTAGTATACTCTAGCGCCATTCATGCTAACTAACTGCTTTGCATTCAATTGTAACGTTCGTATTCATTGGAATTATTACTGCTTTAATTAGATATTATTTAAAATTATTAGTGTTGTCGACTTCCGCTAATTACGTTCGCCTAAAAAATAAACCAAATACCAACATAAAACTACAAAACATAAAAAAAGATCATCCGAATCGGTCCAGTAAAAGCTAAGATGTAGCGTTTTAAATTTTATATACTTCTTATAAATTATTTGACATGTTGCTATGCACTGCGGTTAACCTTAAAACTGTACATTTCCTGGAATTCCAGATTTGTATTTGAAAGATGTGCGTGCACAAAACTTAACATAAAAGAAAAAAAATAACAGTCGAACTAATATTAGATGTAGTAAACATTTTATGTATTTGACTTAAAGCCAAAGCGGTAAAGACAGTCATGTGAGAGTACAACTTTACAAAAGGGACGCCTTATCACTGGTTCCTTCCGAACTTACCCGGATTGTGCTAACTAACCGCTTAGCATTATATTGTAACATTCATGCTCATTGAAATTATTAAAACTATTACTGCTTTAATTAGATATTATTTAAATTTACTAACGCTGATTATGTTCGCCCAAGAAATAAACAAAACAGCAATAAATCCTTTTCAGTTGAGGTCAGGGTCTTACTGTAATTTCAATTATTACTGCTTTAATTAGATCACAGCTGTCGACATCCGCTTGCTACACTTGTTCAAAAAGTGTACAAACCCCAAAAGTTCCTTTTCAGTTGAGGTCGGCTCCTTAACGTAATTTAAATTATTACTAAAACTTCCCCAGAAGTTGACAGCACTAACAATTTTAAATAATATGTAATTAAGGCAGTAATAATTTTTATAATTCCAATGAATACGAATGTTACAATAGAATACAAAGCAGTTGGTTAGCACAAATGGCGCTAGAGTATACTAGTTCGGCGACCTTCGGGTAAGTTCGGGAGGAACTAGTGATAACGCGCCCCTATTGTAAAGTTGTACCTAAAAGGAAGAAATGTACGATTATCCAAAACGTCGCCTAAGTATGTAGGAAAATATAGGTGGTTTTTGAAAAAAGGGCATATATTTTTTCTTGAAAATTAAAATCTTATTACTCTTGAAAAGTAAGAGGGTCAGGTAAAGTTTTCATTTTGAGGTCTACGTCCATTCACCACCTCGATATTTTGGTTTCTTAAGTTGAATCCCATGCCAAGTTGACTAAGTACATTTTGTCATGAAAAATTTTCAAAACTATCTATTTTCTTCTAAGAATTTTTTTTTTAATTACAGAGGATTACATGCAAATTATTGGTGAATTTATTCCATTTAAGAGATTAGGCTTCAACCAATTAGAAGAGTTCTTAAAGTCTATACCTGAAATCAGTGTGAAACGTAAAGGAGGAGAAGTGTATATTGAAGCTAAGGAGTCTCAAACATCCGCTCATGTAACTAAACTAGTTGCAAAACAGAAAAGATCTGGAAGGAAAAAATCTAAAGTAGGTACCATGTAAAGGATTCTTTGCTTGTCATTCAGGTGATTCTCTATTGATATAATGCCCATTTCAATTAATCATTGTTGAAATTGGTTTTCCTATATTCTTTCCATCATAAAATCAAAAAAGATATTCTGGTACTACCTTACTTTAGTTCCCATATCATAATGGATGGTACAAGATCTTTGAGACTAGTTGTATTTTAAATGCCAAAGGCGACAAGGGGATATATTTGTCCCCAACCCTTTTTTTCTTCCTATTAATAATAATGAATAACAGTGTTAAACTACTTTTATACAAATGCTTAGATTATATTATGCACCTTTTTTGGAGGCGAACGTTCATATCTTGCTAGGAAATAAATATCGAAATTAACACGATTTTTATTTTTCCGACCAATGATAATCATGATTTCCTGTACTTTTCAGATTATCAAGCACAATAACCGGGAATAACTATAATTATAAAGCTAGGAATTCAATTAAAATAATAGTGATTGGATTGAGGAAACAAATAGGAAAGTTAAAACAGTTAATATCAGGTTAATAATGTTACAAGAAAAATTAATAAATAAAACGATCAAGATTAAAGAAAAGTAATAAACAAAATCTGTAAATTCCATGTATTTTGAGTGATTTGTGTGACGTAGAGAAGTTAATAAATGTTTGAACTTCTTATAATAATTGTTATTAAAATCCTAATATATCTGATCTCTGTTCACTCATTCATATTATCCGTTTTTATTTAGCTAATCAATTATACTTTGATCTATCAAAGCCTGCAGCCATATAGCACCTATAGATTATATTACGCGCCTAGATGCTCTCATTTCTACTCTGTCTTTGCATGAGAACATTATTGCATACATTCATTAATGGTAAAAATCAAGTAATGAAAACTTCTGTAATGCAGTAGTAAATTTATAATATGAGAAAATAAAATAGTAATTTATTTGTTGCATATTCTATTAAATGTCTGGAGATCAGTTGTCTCTGTCTACTTTCGTACACACTTGGCATTCATTGTATAGTCAGGCTTAAAGATCTTGTACTACTCGGTATGTTGGGACAGCTAAAGTGAAGTAGTACTGATATTTTTCTATAATGTGTTTGAACATAATAATAGTTTGTTTTGGAAAGCAGAAGAATGTTAGTGACAAGCAGTAATGTTATGCTAGAGCAATTCTATTAGATTAAAGTAATTAGGAATTAATTGAGATATATGTAGTGGACAAATATTAGCTGTGATGATGTGACTAAGCCCATTTTACTATGTTTCAGGCTAGTAGAAATATTCCTCCTAGGCATTTCAGAACAGCACCACGTTTCGCTAAAAGAATCTATAAAGCTCCTTTAATTTCAGCACCTGTTTATAATCCTCAGAAGCAATGTTATTTGCCTTTGAAGATAAGTGTCGTAAGTTATTTAATGCTATCAGTGTTTTGAATATTAATTATTATTTTCTAGGATCGTTCTGTAGTCGAAATTCGACCAAAAATACAATATTATGTCAGTTTTGAGATTTATTTATACAATTAAAAGGAGCAGAAACATTTTGTTCTGCTATTGTTTGAATGTAAATTAAAATTAAAAAATCAAATTAATTATAGTTCAAAATAGAATTGATAAACCCGTTTAAGAGATAATTAGATAAGGGACAGACTAATAAGATAATATAATAAAAGATAGACAGACTAATGGCCAAAATATGTTTTTTTTGGACTTTAGGTGCTCTGAAATGCGAAGAACTGTTAAAAACTGCGAAGAACTGTTAAAAACTGCGCATCCAAAATTTAACATGATTACAATACAGCAAAACTTAGATTATCCGTCAGTATAGCCACTAAACTTAGTAGTTGGTGTAGAACACCAAAAAGATGGTGTTTTAACTCGTGGTGTGAGAATTTCAATGGAAATTATTAGTAGAACAGTAGTTTTCTACTTTTTATATTTACTTAACTTACAGTAATACAAACAATAATTTAATAACATATGAACCATATACTATTAGATAAAAATAATTTGAGAAAGTTAAATTAGTTTAAAAAAAAAGACAACTACATACATGAAAAAGTTAATTACATACATTCGTAGGCTCAAAATCTTGTAATTATTCTGTTCAACAGGAAGTAAAAGAAGGAGAAGGAGAAAAAGGGGCTATAAGAAAATTATAAACTAATTAGTTTTAAGGAGTCTCAGTTGTGACTTAGATGCTATGAATATCACACTTAATTCACAAATTTTTATTTTTCATGGGTCTATAGTATTGATTATAGTAGTGATCCGCTTGAATTTGATTATAGGTTAAGGTATATTTCTAATGGTATTTCTGTAATCCACTCCTTCGCATACCACCTCGTCCTTGGTCCTGATGGTGGTTAATCGGTTTTACTGTACTATCCTGACCTAGAAGCGATAGGAATATTAAAACATGGCTAAAATGTTCAGTCTTTGCTAATAATGGTTTGATTTTGATGATTTTGTTTGTTTTGTAGGGAATTTAATTATCTTTTAAGTGAGCATTTGCAAAATAGATGAAAAATGTATTCTTTTCGAGTTAGGCGCAAATAAAATGTGTTTTCCGTCACAACTTTTTTCCTTCTTATTCTCGGGGATGTAGAACGTGTATGGATTTTTAAAGGACTTTAAGTAGAAGACTTGAGACAAGTTTCATCAAAATCTTCTGTGCCATTTTGGTGCTACACTCTAGGGAAGAAATGGTTTTTCGGCTATTGCGCCGCTGCTATAATGCACAGAGTGCTCGCAGCTGCTATAATACACAGAGTGCTCGATTTGGTACATAGGCACAGCGGATCCAAACCCTACAAAACAATAAGGAAAGTAACAAAATCAGTCTCTCATTCAAGAGATGATCATGGAAAAGTCAGAAACAGAAATTTATTAACAGAAAAATATGTGAACAATTTTTATATTGTACACATCTACACGACAATACCTATATAATGATATGTCTATTTCCTCCTACTATGCATTGAGGGGAATAATCGGGACAACAAAAAAACTGTTTGCCTATCAATATATAGATTTATTGTTACATTTTGTTCATGATTACTTTTAAGTTCGTACCCTAAAAGTTGGAACTAAGAGGTTCCTCAAATGATATGTTGTGCACTTGAAGCTGGTAGTTCCTCTTTCCTGTCGCTAGGAAGCACCTAATAAAACAAAATTAACATTGTTACGTTCTCACCCTGTTTTACATATTTAATGCAGTATAATTTATTGTTTATATCTGATTTCTTTATCAACTTATTGTAAAATGAGTTGTAAACATGAATCTAAACAAAGTGCTTCATCTATACAGAAAACAGAAAAAATTAAAAAGTTTGTTCTAAAAAATAAGTCTTATAAATTTTTACTTTTGTGTTAATTTTGTGCTTAGAAATGGTTCATGTTTTCAAATTCTTCCTGAGTAAGGGAAGAGATTTTTTTTAAACAAATTTTTCATAATAGTATTACTTCATTTTAGTGACCATAATGACTGATTTCTTCTATAATCACCGGGCTTATGTCCAGTTTCTAGATGATTGGTTAGACCTAATAATCAGGAGAAAAGGTTAGTGGTGGATTGAAGTAAACCCAAAATTCCAAGCCTAAATGGGATTAGGCTGTTTTTTTTTGTGGTTGAATTATTCACAAATTATTTCTTTATTATTTCTCCTTCATGATTCACTGCTCACCATTCACCAAAATAAATTTTATTTCTTAGCATTAAAATTGATTTTTCTATAAATAATAAAAGATTTCCTAAAAAACCTGAAATCGCTCAAACTTTCTGATAGTCTATAGGTATCCTTAAGTTATTCCATCACCCCCGTCATTTCCTTCCACAGGCTGCACGTAAGCTCCTTGCATCCTCCCTTATTTTCCCCTATTTTGACTATAATGGTATGGTATACGGTGACCTCTCAATGATACTTGAAGACTGGCTGAAGCAAATCATGAACTGCTTTATAAGGTTTGTCTTCAGGGCCTTGATGTGTTCTCATGTGTCCTACTTTTACATTGATTTAAAGTGGCTCTTCCCATCCACTGTTGACAATATTCCCATGGATCTTACATTTACCAAAGTATCAAAGCCCATCATCCTTCCTATGTCTACAATCTCCTTCAATTCAAATCCTCAATCCATTTACCGCAAACAAGATTTTCCATCTTTCTGACCTTTATAGCACTTCCCGCATACTAAAATATTTGAACGTTCCTTTCTTGCCAGCTCTATCACTCTCAGGAATTCATATCTTCCTGATATTCACTATGCTTTTTTCCTTAGCTCATTCAAATCCGTCTTTTTCAAACACATTTTCACTATCCAAACTTAAACTTGCTAATCAGAGAATTTCATATATTAATATTGATTTCATTTTATCAATTTCAGGTGTTAAAAATGGTTTTTAATGATTAAGTAATGGATGAATTTAATTTTATATATATATATATATATATATATATATATATATATATATATATATATATATATATATATATATATATATATATATATATATTGTTGCATCTAAAAGGCTTAAGATTCAGTTTAGTGAGCTTCCATTCTTTTTATTTTTTTTTTTTTTTTGAGACACAGACTGCACATTTATAGGAACAACTGAACATTGTCTTAGTCTCGGATGAGTTAAGTCCCGGAGTAGATAAATCCAAGTCTACATTAAAACATGCTCTATTAAGAATTTTAAATTGTCCTGTTTCACAAAATGTAAAATTGTATTTTATATTTTCTCACATTTTGATTCTTTTCCTGGTAACTATTAAAAATTTCATAGAAATACTAACTGTTGTTACACATATTTTAACCCTTTGACATAAATTTTGATATCCATATCTCAGAGATGTAGACAATGATGTCTATGTACACCCTATTTCTTATTTTAATATTTTTGTAATATTATTTCCTTTGTTTTTTCATGAAAAACAGTGGATGTCTATAACTGTCTATTGCCTTTTAGAGAAATTGAAGCTGTGAAGTAAAAATGACGGTTAAAGCCATCCCCAATGTTTTATGTTAATTTGCCAAAATGAAATGTAATTTCAATTTGTAAGTTTGAAATATTTATCAAACTCCTAAAGATTTATTAAATTAAGCATTTTAAAAAAATAAGCCCAAAAGATCAATTAATTTTTATAAAAATTGTTCCCTCAACTAGCTAACAGGAATATTCTTTAATTCTATTTAAAAAGCATTTCTATCCTATAAACATTTTTTAAAAACTATTTTGTATTTTTTTTCAGCCCCAAAACAATAACATCATTAATTATAATGCGCGCATAGTGAGTGAAGTTAACCGAACAAGTAATAAATCTAACTATTCGATGCCAGTTAATCAAAGCTGTGGTGGGATAATGGACAGACCTAGCTTGGCTGCACAGTTTTCTCCTAAGAATATTAAACCTCTAATTCCTCCTCTGATGTCTAATGGTAAAGCCTCTCTGTCAACGTTCTCTGATAGTTCCATAAAACATGACATGATGTTTCGTAATGAGGCTTCGCTTTCACCATCATCAAATAATTTGAATTCCTTCAAAGAAAGTATTTTCGATAGCCCAATAGATCACTCAAACTATATCAGTACTCCTACCCCTCCAGAAGAACCTTCCAAGAAGATTAAGCAGCTTGCTCAGGATGTGAGTAATTTATATTTTAGTTTATGAGGCCCTTTTTGTTATTCCCTTAAATATTTATCCAATATATTTTTTTTTTTTTTGTTATAGAGGCTTGATAAAGTGAGAAAAAATAATAAGGTAATAGTTGTGTAAATTTCATTTTATACCATTGTCAGGTTGTTGAAAATATTTAGTCTCATATTATTTGTTTTAATTTGATAGTTATTAGTAACCGTTTCCTTACAACACGGAGAAAGCACTTCACCATATCAAAGACAGTTATCAGCTTATATTCAAGAAAGAGGTTGGGAAGAAGCTGCTTACAAAATTTTGAAAGAAAACAGCGGAAAGCGAGTTTGTTACTGCACACTTTCCATTTTAATACCCAGGATGGCTCCAAATCTGGTAAATATATATCTGAAATTCATTTATATCTTAATATGAGGGTGGTCTGAAAAGTTTCCGACCTAACAAAAATACAAGATGTTTTTTCTGAATTTTTTTTTTATTTTTCAACATAGTCTCCTTATAACTCTACACATTTCTCCCAGCAATGGTCCCATCTCTGTAACCGGTCTAAAAAGTACTGGGCGTTTTTCTCTGCAAAATAATTGTTCACGAAGGTGATTACCTCTTCATTTGACGAAAATCTCTGTCCTCCGAGCGTAATTTTTAGGTGAGGGAACAAAAAGAAGTCGCTTGGGGCTAGATCTGGTGAGTAAGGCGGATGGTCAGCAGTTCAAACCGTAATTCGTGGATTTTCGCCATGGCAACCGCTGAGGTGTGAGAAACTGTACATTCCCTTGGTGAAACATGATTTTTTTTTCTGTAAATGTGGCCGTTTTTCCGCAAGTTCTGCCTTCAGCTTGTCAAGTTATGATGCATAGTATGCTCCTGTAATGTTTTTTCCTTTTTGAAGATAATCAATTATAATAACTCCATGACTATCCCAAAAAACAGTCGCCATCACTTTCCCACCCGAGAAAACAGTTTTTGCTTTTTTTGGAGCCGGTTCTCCCTTTGCAGTCCACTGTTTGGACTGTATTTTTGTTTCGGGCGTACAATGTTGTATCCTAGTTTCATCTACAGTAATTAATCAGCGCCAAAACTCGGATTTATTGCGCCTAAACTTTATTGCGCCAACAGAGCGTTGGAAATTTTCATTCGAACACATTTTTGGTCTAACGTGAGCAAACGCGGCACCCAATGTGCAGGCAGCTTTCTCATATCTAAATGTTGATTTAATATGTAACAAACACGTTCTTTTGGCATGTTCATAACCTCTGCTATCTCTCTCACTTTAATTCGGTGGTCGTCTAGCACCATTTGATGAACTTTGGCGATGTTTTTGTCGGTAGTTGCAGTTTTTGGACGTCCTGAACGTTCATCGTCTACAAAGCTCTTACGGCCACGTTTAAATTCAGCTGCCCAAAATTTCATTGTGGTAAATGATGGTGCAGAGTCTCCATACATAGAATCCAACTCTTTGATTTGCGTGGGCGCATTGCCTTTTAAAAACAAATATTTAATGACAGCTCGATACTCGATTTTGTCCATTTTCACAAAAACACTCACATCAACTCACTCAAAAGACTGTTACATAAAAACTGCACGTCCAAAATGGCAAAAAAAAACTTAGGTGAGTAACTCAACTGACGAAATTCACCTACTTTTATTTACGAATGCTGCCATCTTCACGTTGTGGTCGGAAACTTTTCAGACCACCCTCGTACAATAATTACTAATATCAAGACCTATTGAATTCGAAGATATGATGCTGGAAATATAAACTATAACTAACTTTATCGTTGTTTGAAATTTAATTGATTTTTTTATATTTTATTCTCAATTCCTTCAAATTTTTAAAGGCTCCTGAAGTTGTAGACTGTGGTACTTTCCCTAACGATTTCTACAATGTTAACGAAGCCAAAGAATGTGTTGCCAAACAAGCTTTGGAGAAGTTAAAAAAACGGGAAATCTTCAATACTTTTCCTATTATTCAAGACCCTGCCCTAATCATTCAGAGGGTAGAAAGGGTAAGTTGATATTAATAAAAATAGTAGTATTATATTGTGGTTGCTTTGTTTTAATTTATAGATTTGATAAATATTTAGTAAAAATTGTTATGCTAATGTTGATTTAGATGGTTAAAGAGAAGGATACCGGTAAATGGGCATCAAGGATAGAAGATGAACATAGAACTTTGTTTAAAGAAATTTTGCCTCCTCATTGGCTTGATGTTGTGCATGCTTCTGATCAGTTCATTGTGGAAGAACTGGCTAATTCTTCATTGCTTATAAAACTTAAGGTAACAACCAGAATGGCATGAATACATACTTTAAAGGGAGGCAAATTTTTTTTTTTATTATTTAGGATTTCTTCACTTATGAAGTTTTCCTCAACCAAATTCCTCCTTAAGCTTCTGTCTCCATTTCTTCCGTCAATCAATATCCGGCCATGTTTTCATTTACATAGTATATGAAAAGCAAATAAATTTGAAATTATCAAATTTTATATTTTTATATGAAAGTAGAAATTTTTCTGGTTAACATGTATACTATGTGCACTTTATGAGTATTTCATTATAAAAAATAAATATATATATATTTTTTTTCTGTTGGCACTTTAGACCATGGAGATCCTTGGCCGCGCGATATGGTATTCATACATGGTAGACCACACCGTGATTCTCAATTTAGGTACACGGGGTAGGGTCATCACTCCTACACCCGGCCTATTTGAGTTGCCTCCAAGTAGGCTGATGGGCCTCACATACCCGGGAGGAGGGGAGGATAAATTGCTTGAATTATTTAATTTAATTAAAGCCGATACTGGGATTCAAACTCACAACCTTCGGGTTTGATATATATATATATATATATATATATATATATATATATATATATATATATATATATATATATATATATATATATGGCCGCGTTTGATATATATAGGTGGCCGCTCGGCCACCCTGACCCATATATATATTTTATATTACCTCTGCACCTACATTTTCCAGATAATTATACTTATTCCAGATAACAAGTCACTTTTTGGGGATATTCAAAATTTGGCAGATTTCGATTCAGGTGGGATAGACACGTGTTTTGGGAGCAATTCCGATGGGTCCGACACATTTTTGTTGTTTTCGTAATGCTGGCTAGTTACCATTTGGTTGAGAAACACTTTAAGTCAGTGAAGTTAAGTAAGATATGTGAATAGGTTAAATAATCAGAAGCTGAGTAATCAAGTCTGAATGTACCTTCATAAATAATTTTACCTTAAACACTTTTTTATATATTTATTGGTAATTATTATTTCTGTGAAGTTGATTGATTTGAGAAACCCCACAAGTTCAAGAAAATTTAAATTAAACAACATAATGACTTATTGCCTTAAATGGGAATATAATAAGTTAAGATTCGATCACATTTTAATTATCGGTCGTTTTGAGCTGCTTTTGGCCATTATGCTTTGCCCTGGACTATTTTTTTGTTGGTTTTCAGACAAATTTTGTCTCAATGACTTATGGGGTTTCTCCATACTTAAAAAAAAATTAAATATGTTAATATTTTAAACTTAAAACACTACTTTATTAAAAAACAAAATTATTATAAATTATTTAGATATTGGTACTCAAAATAAAAAAAAAAGACTCAGGATATATCAAGAGTCAATATTACTCAACAAAAATTTTTTTTGAAAGTCTTGCTTCAAAAGAATTTTGAGAAAACGTTCCTTATGTTAACATGTAGTAATATAGGGATTACAGCTCCCATTGATAGATTAAAAATGATTTTTTTTTTCTTTCTAATGGACTGTTCCCCTATAAGATGATGTTGCTATCCACCGTACCAGCACAGTGCACTAGCGGTAATAGTAGCCTGTGAGGAACCTTCCACTTCGAAATCTGCTGAGGTGTCGGGTAGAGAAATTCCAATGATATATTTGGCCATGGACCAATTAATTCGATCGTCTAGGAGCTGTCCAATACATGGCAAGCTAGTCTCTCTTTGCAAAAGGTACCAACTCCAATATGTCGTAGGATTATAGGTTCATTTTCCAGCCATCATTTCAGATAGACCTTGACATCAAAGTATTTGTCTACAGTCTATTGGCGTGTTGCTAGAAACTGCTAAGTCCGTGAATGGAAAACACGAAAATCTGTAGTAAATTATGTATTGTTCAAATTTATGGCTTGTTTTAAATGGAGATTAGTGATGTTAATAAACTGTGGAATTCTGCCTGGTAAAAGATTAGTTTTATTTTATATAAATTTCATAAAACCTATATTCAAATGATGGAAATGTAAATTACACGTCTCCTCCAAGCTCCATCTATCAACATTACTCCAAATATCCGAAGGATTTCCCGGTCAAACACATGGAGATTTTGTTCACTACTCTTGGTTGTAGTACACGTTTCCGTAGATTACCACTAGGCGGATTATGGCTCTATAAAGATGTAGTGTTGTTTGACGCGAGAGGATGTAGCCGCCAAATTTTTTTCTTAGACTAGTAGCACTGGTTTGCACATATTATTTTTCTTCCAATCTCAAATTCTGCACGAATATCCGGGGTTACCATTTAGCCTAGATATACAAAATAGGTGGCTTGTTCAAATGTGTAGTAACCGTCTCACTGCGCCCAGGCGTCTACTCTGTTACCAAGTTATCAAATTTTCGAGTGAATCTAAAAGTAAAAATTTTTAGCCTAAAAATGTTGCCTTAAAATTTTTTTAAAGATTTAAATAATCGCTCATAAATTAGGACCCCTTTGAACAATTCAAACCAAATTTGACTAATATGGAAGTTTTTTCTTTTTAAAAAAGTATTTTAACTCCTGATTAGTTTCTATTTTAGTTGAATGCCTGCATTCACCCAAAATCAATTAAAGACTAAATTGTTGAAGTGCCTTAATCTTCAAGTCTTATTAAATCAGCCCTGAGCCAAAGTGCAACTTAATCAGGAATTAGATTGAATCCTAGAAACTGAAAAAAACAAAACAAAACAAGTATGAAACAATCTAAACTTTTTTTGAACAATATAAATTTACAAGATATAAGTTGAGAACAGTAATAAACTATCATATAAGATGAAACTTTAAAAAAAAAATTATCTGCCGTATGTGTTTAGATGACAGAGAAAAGGCCACGAATCTTTTGATGAATATAGATGAATGTGAGACTGCAAACCGCTATATGTAGAATGTCCATACTAAGGTAGCCGGATAAGTAGAGACACAAGATCCTAATGGGTTGAAGAGAAAAGGATTACACATCCTTCAATATAATGACAATAATCCAAGTCTCGGGATATCTTTGAATAAAACTAAAATATTACTATCTATTGTAATGTTAATAACAGATTGCTATCTTTGCATCCATTAAAATATGTATTGAAATATTAAAATTCAACTGTAATTAAAATTAAGTTGAGGATGATTCTGTAGACAGAAAATAATCTACTTCTGGATCTTCTTCATTGGATTTCTCTGCTTACGATATTTTTCCATATCTCCCATAGTTGACAAATTATAAATTTTCTTTTCCATCTAAAATAAATCAATACTATCAATTAAATTTATAACAAATAATATTATGTAGGAACATAAAAATATTGCAAAATAGCTTACTTCTAAATTTTCATAATATTTCTGGCAGAAAATGGAAATTAATGAGGAAGTATCTCTGTGGAGGAAAAAGAAAACTAGAATTAAAAAAAAAATACTTACATGATTGAATAATATATTAAAGTATTTGGAATGACAATAAAAAAGGAAATTTAAAAAATTACCAAGATTCATCCAATTTTTTTTTTCACCAAATGTTTTAGTGAAGGACAAACTCTAGATGGTCACTGGTACAGACGTACTAATCTTTCTCTATCGCCTATTTCAGTGTTGGTAGAGTCGTAAACATATTTTTTTGCCTTGTTGCTTCCTATTTGACATATTTGGCTCTGTTGCATGTGTACCGGTGACTTATAAAGGGTTAACAGCTGTCATTTGTTAATGAGATATATATTTTATTTTAATAAGCAAAATGGACCTGTAAAATTTAATAATCAATATGCGTTAGAAATACTAGGCTTTTTCGCTTGATTGAAGTACTTAATTAATATATTTCCACTATTTTTATATCACTAAGATGCTAGACAAAACATAATAATTATTATAATTAAATTGTTTACTTTGTAGGAGAATGCAGTTCCATATCCCATCACAGTCGACTCAACGATCGCTAAATTAGTTCTTCCAGAAGATAATACTTGGGATGTGTTTGTTACTCGAGCTGTTTCAGTCACCGAAGTCTGTATAAGATTTATAGGTGATGATTACAGTGTAAGACAATTTTTTTTTTTTTTTATTTGTTTTTGTTTACTTTGAAGTTTTATTTATTTAAAATGAGAAATAAGAAAGAATTACATAAAGTGGTATTATTCTACCATTATAAATTATTTTGTTGGATTAAAATAGTTATGTCTATTCATTAGGTTATTTTTTAATTTTATTGCGATTTAACACTTTCCTATCCTATTAAGACCAACAGAACCGGTTATCCTACAGGTTACTAACCTATTCTAATCAGAATGGAACGGTCGAGATTCATTGCATGGGGCCGCCACGAAATAAAATTCAATCCACGTAGGCCGCATTCGAACTGAGGTTGCTAAGGTGACGACAACACTCGGCCACCATGGCTTCTCATTAGGTTATTTAAGTACTTTTTTTTATTGATTTTTTTTTTAAATTGTTGATCAGACAATCCGTTGATCTTGTGATTGTTGCAAGAAGTGAGACTGCGTTAAAGGAGGCGCTACATGTTATATTAGACCAAGGCAGTAAGATTTGGCTCGTAATCAACGAGGATAAAACTAAATATATGATAATGTCGGTGGACCCAAACAAAAGAGCTTTTGGCGATCTCTATCAATAATTTCAATTTTAAAAGCGTCTCAAACTTCTCGTATCTAGGCTCACTAGTAAACAATGAAAATAAAATTATCCCCGAAATCGAAAGAAGAATCATGCTAGGGAACCGCGCATATTTTGAAAATTTATTCTGCTCAAAAATACTGTCCAGAAAGACAAAATTGAAACTTTATAAGACTCTTGTAAGGCTCGTAGTTACCTATAGCGTGGATACCTGGTGCATCTTTGCTGCAGATAGCAATAAGCTAAAGATATTCGGAAGAAAAGTAATAAGGAGAATATACAGTTACAAATTTTGTCAATGGGACCTGGAAAATCAAGGGCAACGACGAAATCCAGAACATCCTAAAAAAGGAAGACATAATAAATTACATAAAAGCAAGTAGATTAACATGGGCTGGTCATGTCATATGTATTAGCGAAGATAGAGTGCAGTGGAGGATCCTGGAAGCAGTGATTGATGCTAAAAGAAGAAAAGGGAGACCCCGAAGCTGTTGGGAGGATGAAGTGAGAAAAGATGCCAGGTGCTTGGAGTTAAAAACTGGGAAGAGGCTGCCCAGGATTGAAGAGGGTGAGCTAATCTTGTTCTGCAGGCCAAGAGTCATCCCGACCTGTAGTGCTGTCGAGTAAGTAAGTGAGATCAGACAATATAAATACAAAATTGGACAGAAAATTATTCCCAATTTGTTTAGAGGATTTTAAAAATATCAGAAAGAGTTAATAAAAATTTTTATTGCTATCAGTAGTTAATACATTGGGAGTATATTTTACTAAGTTTTGAACAACATAATAATGCATATCCATAATAAAAACTCAAAAAATCTGTTTTTGTTATAACCAACATTAGACACAGGTTAAGCCCCAAGAGTGTTTCCTCTAATACATGTTGCTGATAGATCACCTATTGTGTCTATTGGTTTGGTCTGAAATTTGAGTGCTGGCTATGCTTTGGAATGATAGGGTTCCAACTACAATGGGCCCATGCTGCTGCGTGGATTAATGGGAGTGGATTAACTATTTAAAAAAAGTATTGCATATTAATAATAATAAGAGGAGGTACTATCATAAGCTGATGGATTTTAATTTTTTTAACAGATCTTTATAGTTTAAAGTTCATGATTAACAAAAAGTTTCTTAATTAATGTCATTATTTATGTTTAACAATTTAATTTTCTGTCAAAATAAGTTAAATAAATGCAATTATTATTATCCATCATATCCATGCAATCATTATTATCCATGATTATATTCATGATTAAAATCCATAAAGTTATCCATTTACTATCGTATATAGGTGCAAATTAGAATCTAACAAAATTAAATCACAATCAGTATCGCAACTTTGAACTGATAAAAGAGTTCATTCAGACCAGTGCGCGATATAACAAACTGGGATAAAATATTTTTTTAGAGAGAAACAAAGTTGATATTCATTTTTTGCAGACTGAAAAACGCTCAGATACGAATTTTCTTACCTCTGCGCCTTCAAATTTTATTCGAAAATCACGTAGATTGCGATAACTTCAACACGTCTCCACCGATTCACACGAAACTTGGGAGAGGTTTAGGGCTTTATAAACTACACGAGATAGCATAAACCCGACCTCCGTAAACATGTTCGAACAGGAGATACAAAATAAAACGTTTGAGGAGTTTTTATTTATTTTAGGGTACCTTTTCTTCATTCCGAAGGCATAAATTCTAACAGTGATTGGTATGGGTTAGAGATCAGAAATTCAGCTTTCCAATGGCTGTATTAACGTTGAATTTGGATAAAATCCTGAGAAATTATGAATGCTTATGTGAGCGCCGGGTGTCAGCAGGAATAAAAAGTCATCCAGAAAAACCAAGACGTTTCGCTTTTTTTATTTTTATGAAAATTCATATTTAATGGCTTTATAGGAATATAAAAACTAATCTGACTTGCTTTTTCCAATATAATTTTTTTTAGCCTATTTTACCGGAAGCGTCTTTTAGTTTTTGTGATTTTTTATGCATTTAAACTCATTTAATGGGCAATATTTTTTTTAGAAGTAAAAACAAATTGATTGTTATATATGAACTTAGAAATCTACGCAGAGCAAAGGCAGCAAACAATAATATAAATATTGTTTAAATTACATAAATGTATTCACATTATTTATATCTTGTGTAATATTTAATGGTTGTTTAATGTTATTGATTCTAATGGAAGGGATATCATCATATTTTCTATTTATTTCTATAATTGTTATATTTAAGGTAAGTTTGTTAATTCTTGGTATTTTATATTTTTTCAATTTATGCCATATGTTGGTTTTCTTTTTTGAAAAATTAGCTTGTATTATTTCATTAAAATTATTTATACGTTCTTTATAAAGGTCTTTGTTATTATCTGAATAATAATTTTGTTTCATTGCATTTTATATAGCTGCTATTTTTTAATTAATATACCTAATTTATTATCCAAAAAGTTTGTTTTCTTTCTAAATTAAAAATATTATTAATTATAGAAATATAATATAAAATCTTACGGCGACTCAGTATAAGAGTGGTAAAATCCTGCAAGAAAAGCAACAAGAGAAAAGAAGGGAGGATTCGGGTGAAATCGGCTATCTTCGCCTTGGAAAACTCTTTTCCCCAGACTCTAGTAGCCAATAAGACATAGATTGCGGAAAGCATTTAGTGGTAGGCTTTGTTGTAGGTAACACAACCAGTAAATAAGAAAATGTGCCTCATCACTGTATAAAACTAACTTGCGTCTTGTGGCAAGTTTTAAACATTAGCAATCTTTTAAGGATGTAAGTGAAGTTCTTCATGGATAATTGAATGCTGAGTACGGCTAGAAAGATGGTTACATAACTGTGAGCAGAAGATGAGAGAGATTTTAAAACTGGCCTTGTGATATGATTGTTTTCCTGGTTCTCAACTCTCCAATCCTTATACAGAGCACTTCCACATTTAAGAAAGTTCTCGACCCACAATGCAACAATTTCCAATTAGGAAAAGGATTTTAAGGGGTGATTTAATAGCAAATATACTTTGCATACCGTATCACAATATTATATCGGTTTTTAAAAAATATAGCTTCGACAACAAAAGCAATTTGAAAATTAATTTAAATTTGTTTTAATTTTTTTTTTTTTTTAATAATCCTCAAACAAGGCTATAATTGACTATACTACTTATTATAAAGGTATAAAGTAATCTGATCTAATTTGTTCTATTTATATGAATTTTAAACAATAACTAATTATTTGTTATATAGGGATTGCTGGACAGCTTAACTAGCGACATGGAATCGTGGTATCAACAGAAAGAACATCTGGTTAATCCATTTCTAATCGTGGGAGAATATTACGCATCCTATTGCAATGAAAGTTGGGCGAGAGTCCTTGTCCTGAAAATAAATATTGATGATATTCATGTAAAATTTATTGATCATGGTGATGATGATGTCCTTCCAAGATCAGTTTTGTATAGATTGGAACCAAAGTTTATGTCGTTACCGCCTCAGGTATTATAAAAATAAAATTATGTTTTAATGCTTAATTTTTTAAATTATTAATAGTGGAAATTATTTTCTAAACTTAGTTCATAATTTTTTTTTTCCACAGTATTGAGTTATATGTATTAAAGCTTAGATAACATTTTCTATACAGGTGCTCCTCACTTTATGATCGAGTTCGGTTCCGATGACTACGTCATTAAGCCAATTGGTCAATAAGAGAAGAGTTTGTGACGGGATCATAAAATTGCAATAGTTATGCAACAAACTTCAAATTTATTCATAAAAAGACATCCATATGCTCGTATTATCATTTGTTTGTTTTGTTATCAGGAGTCTCGGTAAGGGAGATCGGGAATCCAGGTGTGGGAGATGACGTTGAAATAGAAGTTGTACCTTGAAGGGCTGAGGTCCTGGATGTAATAGTCGAAAAGAAACTCATAAATAGGGTTTGCTTTCTAATCTAATCTTCTTTTTACTTCCCTGTGCGCAGTAAAGTATTGCAATCGCAAAAAATTTCGGTTTTCAGATTTCAATGGAAATATCCATTTTGGCCATCCGTGAATCCATTTTGACTAGTTTCATCGTGACATCTGCACGTACCTTCGTATCTCGCATAACTCAAAAACAGTTAGCCGTTGAAAGTTAAAATTTTGTATTTAGGATTATTGTAAAATCTAGTTTGGAACCTCCCTTTTTGGTCACTACATGACTAGCGGAAGTGGAACTTTACTTGAAGGTCATTATTGATTTTCATAAAAAATATAATGCAAAACTTCTCAAATTTGGTATATAAGAATTACATATTAATATAAATAACATAATAAATTATGGTGGAAATTGGCAAACCAGAAGTGGTATTTTACTTGAAGATCATATTAGACTTTCATCAAAAATTATATTAATATTAAATACTGAGATCATATGGTTCGGTAATCAAGGTTACAAATGCGATTTTTTTCCCCACTAATTAAACATTTTTATTACTTGTTTTAAGTGAAAAATACTTGTTTTCCTCCCCATTTGTGAGATGAGCAAGTCTGTAGCAGGAGAATAAAATATAAGTTAAGTGGGTTCTTCTGCTTAAAATATCGAAACTTTCGATTTCCAATGCTTTATCTCATGACATTGACAGCTCTAATATTGTCATGGAACATGAAGAAATCTCTTGGGAACGACATTTAATAACGGAATGAAACCTCCAGAAATAAGAGCTTTTGTGTGTGTGTCAATAGATGAATGTCGCGACGCTGTGTCGTTTTTGAGATACTGCAATCTTCGGAAACTAGTAACCAAATTCAGGATCACTTTTTGAGTCACTGATTAATAGTTTAATAGATGTACAAGGAAGTCATGTGTTATCCACATCAGATATTCTTCTTAATAAATTTGTCTATAACAATTTATTTAATAGTTCACTCATTCCAAGTTCAACTTTATTAAAACGTTCAGTATTTGGATCCATAGTCTCAAGTTCTAACATAGCTTAATTTTGGTGAACACACCTGCTATTCCATGTACTGTGATTTCACTTCTTCAGTTCATTCCTCTTCTTCATCTTCCAAATCCTTTCTTGCTTCCAACTCTATTGAATCGTTATTTTAGCTCTCTATCAATAAAATCCACTAATAGAGCAATGTCTACTTGTCAAATCAGATCGCCAAAAATGTCTCTTATCTCACGAATAAGACATTTTCGTTGCTGAGTTATTCTGCCTTTAAATCCTGTTGATGTTTTCACCTCTTCTTTCAGTCTAAGTTTATACTTTAAAATTGTTGAAATGGTCGAATGAGCCAATTTCAAGTCATATCACTGTTTGCTACTAACTGATATTCCGGCTGAGAAAGGGGAATTCCCGAATAGCAGGTAGAAAATTGATTGGTTGTTAAGCATATAGGCCATAAAGTGAGAAGTAGCTGTACTGTTTTTAATAAGAAATTATATAATTTTTTTTCCACCTCTGAAATTCCAATATCTCTGCTCGTTTAGTGATGCCTGCTAGCCTACTGAAGGTGATGCAGCTACTAGAAAGATGATTCTCTACTGTTTAACCTTGTTTGGAATTGTGGTGCGGTATTTCAGGAATTCAAGGTGACCTGGAAGTTTGATCTGCCTCAGGAAAAGGCACAAATCTAGACCATTTGAATCATTCTTTAACCACTAGTATTCAATGTATGCTGGTGTAAAGGCACTAGCTCCTAAGAGACCTCTGTCTCAACACGTTACCTAGCTAATTGTAGACTATCGTTCTAACTTTCAACCACAATATTCCTTAAAGTTGATTTGTTTTTAATTGTGGCTTGTTTATACAACATTATTTTTAATTATAGCTTGTTTATGCAATATTGAAAGTTATTTATCACTTAAATAATTCTCTTATAATTATTTTCAGGCTATCACCGTCTCTCTGAAAAATTTAGAAAACTATAAAAATTGTAAGGAAGCTCCAGATTATTTGTTGACAAACATTGTGGGTTCATGTCTCATCGCAGTTGTTGAGCAAAGAACACCCTTAATTTCTGTAACGCTGTTTGATACCAGTCAAGAAGAAGCTCTAAATTTAAACGAGAAGCTGAAATATTTATTTAATTATAACTATAAAGAAAAAGTTAAAATTGAAGTAAGTGTAAAATTAAAAATTTTGAAATCTGTTAAGAAAAAAAATAAGAAAACGCTACATGTTATATGCATACTTGTTTTAGTTATTGCTTATTTTGGCAATGATTCAATTTAATCTTAACTTTTTTTAAAATCTATTTTCCATTTAAATTTCTAAATTACCAATATACTAGAAATGTTCAGTAAGTATCTTACCAAAAAATTTAGTACTAATATTAAAATTCCTATCTTCAAAATAAAATAAAAACGGTAAATTGTCTGTTAGGTTTTTTTTTAAATTTATTTTTCCTGCTTTTCCCGAGAAAACGGCTGAACTGTCTTAGACTTTTTTCTGTTGTTATGTAGAGCGGTAAGAAGTTTTAAAGCAATATCAACTTGCCATCCGCTGGCTTAAAACAAAATGGTGATGGATTAAAAGCCTACATATTTGTCTACTTTTCATAAAAAAACGGCTTAATTCAGACCAATTTAGAAGCATAAAAAGGTTTTAGCATATAACATTAAACTGTTATCCACAATCTTAAAACAAAATGGCAGGCATATAATTAATCCAATTATGGTGGTCTGTCGAGGTTTGATCGCCTCTACCCATAATGAAATGAATGAATAAATAATATATAAATGTGAAACAGAGTGAAGAATTGAAACAACAATAGAGCCACGATCTAACAAATTAAATATTAAGTTAAATAAATATAATCTAACATGCATACCTATTAATATAAATATAGATAAATATGGGTATAACAACTATAATATAAACATTCGCACGCATGGATGAATAAATTAGTCTACATTAGGTATGGCTAACTAATTAATAAGCACGCACACACATGTAAACAAATATAAATAAATAAAATTATTAAAACAAAATTATCGAAGTCAAACTAAGTAAATATGAACGTAAATTATATATACCTAATGCTAAAATATGTAGACGTCAAAATAACGAATATGAATGTAGGTCATTATAAATTTAAACATGTGCACATGAATATAATACAAATAAATAAATTATTCACGAATAAATAAAGTGAGTCCTGGAGCCGATCTACAGCCATTTAAATTGACTCATAAGACAAATTAATAAAACGGCCGTAGCGGGATTAAGTGGTGCTAGTAAGTAAGTGAGAAGGATTAGAGTGGCCTCTAAATTGACAACAAAGGACCTCTCACGTCTCTTTAAGCATAACATAGATTTCGTGACTGTTTTAAATAATACCATTAAATTTTACAATAGTTAAACATGCTAACTAAAAACATTAATGGAGAGGGGCATAACGTTATAATGTTCACGAATATTTTCTTACCCGGGACACCAAATGTTCAATACTGGGGGCCTGTACATGCCTTATGACCAGGGAACCCCGTTCTTGTATGTTGAAAAAGAAAGAGTTTGATAAATATTCGTTAACTGAAAGTAATTACGCCATCCAATGAAAAATAGTATAGGAGAGAAAAATCTCAAAAAGCTTTGAAGGAAATGAACATCCCCAATAAATTGATTCGCCTTATTAAGTTAACAATGAGGGTCGTAAGATTCCTGGGAGTTCCCATTTGATAAGGGATTAAGCCAAGGAGATGGATTTGCCTGTCTTCTCTTTAACTTAGTGTTGGAGAAGGTAATAAGGTATTCTGGAATTCAAACTTATGGCACAATATTTTCTCGATTAGTATTTACAAACTAATGTATTTCCTCTATCTCTTTGTTAGTTAAGGAAGGCAAATAGTCGTAAAGTTAATATATTGAAGTAATTTTTTTTTTTATACAGGAAGATGGTATACACCAAGCATCTGTTAGTTATATAGACGATAATGGAACTGTCTACATTCAGTTCGTTAGTGAAACATTGAGTATACTACTGAATCAAATGGAATATATTGAAGATGGAACTTATGACAAATATCGTATAAAAGATTATAGCCAACTTTTTCCTGATAAAGTGTACCTTTTAGACCAAAATAGTGAAAAACACAGGGTCAAGATTATTAAGGCTACGAGTTTAAACGGGCAGGTATCTATTTTTGATTTCTTTTCTTAATTTTTTTAATAGTTTCTGCAAAAATTTCTTTCTTCTTTTTTCCCCCCACTAAGAAGACTTTGTAGTTTATTTATAATTTTTGTTTTTCAAAACACTGTGGCAGACGCTGAGTGGTTGGAGCAGGCAGCTGGCTGAGTCGGCAGTGGTAGGGAGCGTCGCCTCCCACTCCTGCCGGCCGGCTATAAATAGGCTCGCTCGCCTCACTGAGCAGCACTCTCAGGGCTCTCCTGGGCCACTCCTGACCCAGGAGCGGCGCAGTGCCTTGACTGCTCTAACATCCGCGCCGCCCATCCTTCTCCTTCAGCATACGGCCTTCTTGGTTGTAAGCTTCTAATAAAAATCTGTTATTTTCTTACCTTGGCCAACTTTTCTTTTTTACCCCATCCTTTCACTGAAGGCAGTGCGGTCTTAATCGGCCAAGTCTTCAACCCGCCAGTGAGGCTCTGATAGGCTAAGGCGGGGGTTCCTATCTCGGAAACGGTGCGGTCCTAATCGGCCTAGTTTCCAACTTACCGGTGAGGCTTTAATCAGCTGAGGTAAGGTGCTCCTCTCCTAAACCGAGACAGTGAGGCTCTAATCAGCCGAGTCTCAAACATGGCGTGAGGTGCTCATCCACCGAGCCGTGGGAGCTATCTTCGGGTTACTCACCTCCTCCCTGAGCGGATTGTACGAGCACGCATAGTACCTGGGCCCTTCTGGTTCTAGAGGGAATTAGCAAACGTAGACCCAGAGTACACTGGTGACCCCGACGTGATCTTTCACGACGTGATCTTTCCCGACGTGATCAACTGTCACCCGACGTGACGTTCACGACGTGATAACGCCGTTACCGCCTAGGGAACGCAACCCGCAAGACTCACCTGTATCAGCGGCCTTACATACTTAGAAAGCACCATGATGTCCGACCCTCCTCAACCACAGGACGAAGATATGGACGCCGCAATTACAAGGCAACTGTTGGAAGACAAACCCGCTCGACTGCAACCAGGGACTTTTCCGCCTCCACCGTCACACACTCCGCATCCTGAGCTCTCCGCGTGTAGAGGTGCCATTAGTCGCCTGCCAGCTTTCTGGAACCGAACCCGCATCTAAGGTTCGCGCAGTTCGACCGCGTTTTCAACTCATCCATAATCTCCTCGTCTATCATGCAGCGGTACTATCTGTCTTACACATGGAGGTCCTTACACAGGAATCGGACATCATCATCATCAGCATCATTAGGAACCCCGGCAACACACTCTATGAGACCCTTGAGATCACCTGCTCAACAATTACGGCAACACGGAGCATAGGAGAATACAACAGCTTTTGGAAGGAGCAGAATTGGGCAATCAAAAACCCACACAACTCCTCATGCAACTGCAGATGCATGGAGTAACATCATCGGTGACACTATGGCTACGGAACCTTCCCCGCACGATGCAGGAAATTCTGGCAGCTACAAGACTGGTTGAATTATCAATCATCTTCGGCACAATGAAGATGACCCCAGTCTCACCACTGACATCATTGCCGCCAACACCTGAACCCCCAATAGCTGCAGCGAGCAAACAGCCGACACCTCGCGCACTCCTGCCTCCGCCAGAAAGACACTGGTCTGCCGTCAGCCTGATATCAACCAACCGTAGAGGATACATCCAAAAGAAGACCATAGTGTTATATAATTGTATTATATGTAAACAGAAAATTGTAATATACTCCGTATTGTTGGGGGGGAATGGTGTGGCAGACGCTGAGTGGTGGGAGCAGGCAGCTGGCTGAGCCGGCAGTGGTGGGGAGCGTCGCCTCCCACTCCTGCCGGCCGGCTATAAATAGGCTCGCTCGCCTCACTGAGCAGCACTCTCAGGGCTCTCCTGGGCCACTCCTGACCCAGGAGCGGCGCAGTGCCTTGACTGCTCTAACATCCGCGCCGCCCATCCTTCTCCTTCAGCATACGGCCTTCTTGGTTGTAAGCTTCTAATAAAAATCTGTTATTTTCTTACCTTTTCTTTTTTACCTCATCCTTTCACTGAAGGCAGTGCGGTCTTAATCGGCCAAGTCTTCAACCCGCCAGTGAGGCTCTGATAGGCTAAGGCGGGGTTTCCTATCTCGGAAACGGTGCGGTCCTAATCGGTCTAGTTTCCAACTTACCGGTGAGGCTTTAATCAGCTGAGGTAAGGTGCTCCTCTCCTAAACCGAGACAGTGAGGCTCTAATCAGCCGAGTCTCAAACAGCTATCTTCGGGTTACTCACCTCCTCCCTGAGCGGATTGTACGAGCACGCATAGTACCTGGGCCCTTCTGGTTCTAGAGGGAATTAGCAAACGTAGACCCAGAGTACAACACCATTGCACCTACCATTGTTCTGTTTTTATGATTCCTAATAAATAATCCTTTTACTGCATCTACTGCGATGCATTCTAAGTTATTGTTTGTTTTAATTATATGTTTTTATTGTACACTCTTTTTATACATTATCCATTATTGGCATGGTGCAGGTGCTCATCACCATCTGTTGAAAATTTCCTTTTTCTAATTCCTTATCTTAATACCATTCTGCTACCCCCTTGGAGGTGGAGAGATGTCAGGTTGTTAAAACCTATTTTGAAATGGGTTAGTAATTTTTTCTTATTGTTTTGAAAAGTGGCTTATTTATAAATATTTTATCTAGATACAGTTTGTTTATTTTTCATATTAATCACATATCATATTTATAATTATTTTGATGTGTACTGAAATTTTTTTTCTAGGTTTTAGTAAACTTCATAGATTCTGGTGGTGAAGAATCGGTGTTTGTCGAAGATCTATATAATTTAGAAGAAATATCATATCTTCTGTCTCAAATTCCTCCCCAGGTAATTCATTATCGTTACAATTTAATCTAATAAGTTCTTATATATGGTATATGTATATCAAATAACTAATATATAGCCCTATCAAATAACTTCATGAATACCAGGACTTAAAAAAAATAACAAATTATAATATTTATGTATATTTATAGTGAAATCTCTATTATCTGGAATTAGTTCAACAGAGATGGCTGTAATATTGACTAAATTTCAAGTTTTGACTATATTAATAATCCTTTAAACAGCATAATTCCCCGATGAATTTTTTTTTATTCATTTAATTGAAATAAATTCAACTAGTATGTTTTAATTGGTTGTAAACTTATATATATATATATATATATATATATATATATATATATATATATATATATATATATATATGGCATTGGTGGCTATGCTTTTACCACTGCAGGGGACATTTTCGTTCTAATAATTATCTGTCAATCAAATTAAGATGTATCATCAGGAAAAAAATAATATTTTACTTTATTTACTAATTATTAATACAATTTTTATCATGTTAAGTCCGAATTGTACATTTTATCAGGGCCAAATACAGTATTTTATGGTTCCGATTTTGTATTAAATTTAATCCAGCTAATTGACGAAAAGCGCCTTGAATTTCTATTATTATGGTTGAATTTTTTCATGCCTTATCAAGGAGCGGAGTAGCTCAGTATTAAGGCACTATGTTATCACGCTCCCGGTCCCGGGTCCGAGCCCGGCTGTGGCAGATTATTATTTATTCTGTTATCAGCCGTGGATCAATAATTTATTCTGTTATCAGCTGTGGATCGAACCTGTGGGATCGGGAGACCCTCCTGGGGACCACCCAGCCTCTATAAATTCGGTACCCTTAATTGGAAGAAAAACCTGGCGGTTGAGGGTGTTCTTGGCCAAATCACCTCATTGTAAACCATCGACCTAGAAACCGTAGGTACCTTATCCAAGACCCTTCATCGGTTGTAGTGGTACAGGTATTTTTTTTTTCACTGTTCACCCTGACATAAAAAGCAAAAAATAATGAATCCAAGAAATTACGGTGTAGAACAACTTGGATATTAATGCTCACTGGTAGTATAACTTACCATTTACTGTGAATAACCCCAAAGTACTTCCCCAATCGGGACTATCACTATTTAGTTTGCTTCTAAGACACAAAAGTAAGATACAATTTTAGGTGAAATAAGCTCCAGTAGATCACACTTGTCTCTCATAAGAACAGATGGTAAAAATTCTTACCAGTGCGTGTTAAAAGGCTAAAGCTCCTTCATTCATTCCATTTTTAGTAACAATTGTATTAAAAGACAATTTTTATTATTATTAGAAGATTAAAACATCTAAATTCAAATTAATTTTTAATAAATTTTTTTGTTAATGTGTGAATTTTGAGACTGTTAAAAGTTATTTTTTATATTATAATAGTATTCATTTGTAGATTAAAGTGTATATTTCCTATTGAAAATGTTTTCTCTTTCATCTTTGAACTCAGGTGGTAGAGATTATACTGTATATAAATACATGTAATATATGTATTCTATAAATAAATATATTTCACTTAATAAAACTTTTAGGCTGTTGCCATTGAACTCCACGAAGTCACACCTCAAGCTTTTACACCTGAAAGAATGACACGACTAAAGGAATTATTGTTAGGCGAATCTGTAGTAGCAAAAATCAGAAAAATACAGGATGATGTTCCAGTCGTTGAGTTATTTAAAAGAACTGTTCCTGAAAATTTGATGGCTTCTATTAATCAGACGTTGATTCTTGATAGTACACTGTGAGTGGTTAATGTTAAATTTATTTAATTATTAAAAAATACAACAGTTATATGAATTCTTTAACTTGTTTGAATCTTTTTGTATTTTAGGAAAAATGTAGTCAACAGACTGGAACACATTTCTTTTAAATCTACAACAAGGACTGAACAGTGCATTCAAAAAAACATTCTGCAGCAAATTAGTAATAATTTTCCAAGTGGTAGTATAGGTAAGTGTAATGGTTCACTAATCTTAGGATTGGACATTATTAGTTTGTTTTAATTTTAGGAACAGATTTTCATCATTTATTGTTAACCTGGTCAAGGCTCTCAGATAGCGTCCAATAAGAAAAATTTCAGATTTTCTTCTTCTGCGTTGCCATGGGTCTGACAACTGGGGAAGGAAAATCATTCTAGGGACTAAAGAAAAATTAAGAAAGTGAAAACAAAATTTATGATAAGAAATAATTCTAATTTTTTTTTTTTTTGTTAAATATTAAATCCACTTCATTGTTAGTTGCTAATAAACAGTAATAAAAAGAATTATTCGGCCATGGTTATTCTAAAGATTTATTATACAATAGTTTTGAAATATAAAATAAAATAATGGAGATTTACGAATGATAATCTCAAGATCATTACTTTTCATCAGACGTAGAACAGCTACGGTTGGTTTTACAGTTCAATTTCCACCTTATCCTGCAGTGCTGAAGATATAAGTTTGTGTTGCATATATGAATAATATAATTAGAAAATCTTCTTTCCTCATGTTGACAAGGCACACAGGAGAGTCTTTTCTGGGTATTTTCAGCGACAGTCGTGATTTTATAGATCAATTATTTCTCTATGAAAAATGTTTATAAATAAATAGCATTAAGAAACAGTAAAATGAAGAGAATTACCTTTCTTGATTGCGGCATTCTACGAGATCAAAACAACGCCAGAAAAGTATATCAGGTTCTGTGAATCACACTGACTGGAAGCACATGAGTTAGGAAGATAGAAGGGATGGGGGCGCAGTCCTTCCACGGCATAACAAGAGAGACTTAGAAATGTCCATTTGTGATCTCTCATATTGGGCCGCGACTAATGCCAGGTTAAGCTTAAGGATGTTTCTGTAGCATTATGGAGAGACTAGAGACCTGGTGGTATGATTATTTGATAATTTTTTGTGATTCTATTGAATTACTACTTATCCAAAATCATTACAACTATAAAGAAAGTGGGGTAATTTTAATTCTTACTCGACGAATTAGCTTATTATATTGACCTTAGTATATTAATGTTAGATTTCTTCCCTAGAGTCTTTTTCAGTATTAATTTAAGAAAGGAAATCAAAAACAGTCATTATTTAAGGGAAAAATGAGTTATTGATTAAAAAAAGTTCTTTTCCTTGTCCCACATATATGTATTGCAAGGATATACTAGGTCCATCATGTTCCACTATTCTGGCAGCAATATCAAAATAAGTGGATGTTAAAAGTCCATTTACTTCAGGGTTTTTTTTTTTATTTCCATGATTCGATTATAAAGAAAACAAAAATGCATTGATTTTCTTATGAGTAATGTTAATTTATGATTTTTAGAACGAAGAATTGCCGAGAATCGGCCTGTTTTACCAGATATTGGTGAAGAGTTTCAAATATTAGTTCAACAAACTGCAAATCCTTCATGTATCATGGTAAAACCATTTATATAATTTTGTTTTTAAAAATATCTTAATGTTTTATTATTGCTATTTTGCTCAATTTTGATCGAATTCTTTATTAATTACCAATCATCATTCATATCTTAGCTTTATAGTTTTTTGTATTTAGCTTCTAGTTTTCACAAATCTTGTCACTTGTATAAGATCTGATGTGCTCATCGGTTAATATCTACAGTAAGTCCTCGATTAACGTTGAGGTTAGGGTGTTATGAGAGATTTAACTTTATGAGAGATTTAACTAAATTCGTAATTATTTTTTTGTAGGTGTTAGTATTAATTTATAACAAAAAGAATAAAATGAAAAGATTGATTTCTAAATTGTTAATTACATTCAAAAGAAAAAACATATTCCTGTATCAGAACATTAATTAGATAATATGTGATTGTAGATGATAATTTTACTTGATTCAACACCATTGTTTCCGTTGATTGTTGGTACATCCAATTTCGTAATTAAAGAAATACTTTTTTTTTGTTTTTTTCATTTTGCTCTGCATTCTCACAACATTTTATTATTTGCAAGGTTTAAAATTTATTAAAAATAATGAAGATCCAACTGCTAAATAACTATAAATATAAATAGAAAATGAACAGAAGGGGTTCCATGAACTATGATACCAACAAATTAGATGGTACCTGTTCACATGGACGACGCAATGACTTAACACCCTGGCGTTGAATGAGCATTTTCATCACCATGTGAGATTTTCTCTCACACTCAAAGTTTTTACTTTTTGCAAACAAATATCAATTTCTAAACACTAAATAAAATTATTATAATGTTTTTTTAAGGATAAAGGAATAATTAAATTATAAAATAAATTAAAATATTTTAATTTAAAAAAAATTACTCCAGCAAGCAATGGATGTTTTACCGTGTTTTGCCTTGCTTTTATCCCGGATAGAGGTATTCCACAGCTTATATATTGTGCTTTTATATGTAATGTTTTGTCTTTATATGTATTTTTACAAAGAAAGACACATATTACATAATTATTTATTTACAACAAAATTAGATGAAATTTAAAAGGAAAGCTTGATCACATCGTGATTTGAAAATCTTTCGTCCTTTATGAGGAACAAAGGATAAGACTTCAAAATTTGTTCAATTACGAGTGCATATACATACTATAGATACAAATATTTGTGTATCTATCTTATGTAATTTTTAAGATCACAAACATACTACAGTATGCAGATAGTACACTAAAATATTTGATACATAAATAAGATAATGGAGAAAAAAAAACAAGAATAATGTATTTATGTACAAGAACTGGTCCTTGAGGTTAAGTTGTATTACCAAGGTCAAAGGTGTTACGCGAGAACTCGCTATAAGAGAAACAAAATTTGTGGTGTCTCACAACGAACTAAAATTTAATATGGGTGTGCAAATGTCTTCCTCTACTCTTTAATTCCACCTAGGAAAAAACTCAAATTCCCTCTTTTGTTTGTTTTGAGCGGACAGCAAAATATTTGAAGGTGTGAGATAAAATATCACACATTGAGTTTCCCTGATAAGGTTTTTAACTTTGTTGCATTGCTTAATTTAATTGGGACTCCTGGCCATACATGCATTAATATTTTTTTCTGGTCGTGTGTTCAGGTGATCTCCATTAATTTTCTCTAATACATTGTTTAAAAGGGTCAAAACTTATGACCTATATTTCAATTTATTGAAATAAATATGTTAATAATGCAATATTAGTGATTGCATTATTCATTATTTCTATCTATTGTTTAGATTCAGCCTTTGGATTATGTGAACGCTATTCACAATCTTGAAAAGGAAATGTGTGAATTTTATAATAACCTGTCATCTGGCTTGGATTCAAATATCAAAGAAGGAGGCCTATGTGCTGTCAGGGATAAGAGCTGTTGGTATCGGTACGTCAGTTTTCTATTTACCATTTTTTTTTTTTTTTAATTATTATAATGGAGCTTATATGTTAATCCGTGGTTTTCAAATTTTCAGAGCTCATGTCGACAAAGTTATAGACAGCGAAAGTGTATCAGTAAGACTGCTTGATTACGGTAGTCTATCATTAGTATTAAATACTGACATAAAACCACTGAAAGAAAATTTTACTAAAGTACCGTTTGTTGGATTTTGTTGTCAAATTTCTGGTGAGATTATTTGTGTTTATATTTATTTCCTTTTTAATTAAGATAAAGTAACTGTATTAACCAATTATTTACAATTAATATTTTATTGGATTAGTTTTATTTGTTTGCACTAACCGATCCCAGACAAATCACTTTATTTTATTTTAAATTATCATCATAATTTATACATTACACACAGTTTTTGTGAATATTCAATATCTTATTTCATTTTTTTTCATCATATTAATTTTTAATTTTAAATCAATTGTTTAGGAATAGCTGCAAAACATGGAGATTGGAATGTAGAAGACTGCTTAGAAACAAGAGTTCTTATAGATCATAGGAAACTTCTTGCTCAAATAAAAGGTGTTCACTTGAGTCAATCGAGTCTCGGAGGAACTATTTTAGAACTGCAGCTATTTGACCTAAACAACATGACAGGGAATAAGGTAGACATAGGAGAAGTTCTTATCCAGAAAGGTTGCGCCATACGTGAAGACCGCAAGATTTAGACAGATGTACCTTATCGACTGTTAGCTTTTTGAGATTTATTATTTATTTATTTTTATTTTTTTATTTATTATTATTTATTTAAGATGTTATTCTGGACGCGATGCAACACCCAGCAGCCGACCATTTGTTATTCAAAGTGCTACCGGGAAGAAATTATATCCAAAAAGATCTGAAATGCTAGTCTTTGTTAAATCAAAAACCATTCTTTTGTCATTTTTTCATTTTATCATACTAAAATGATTTTTTTTTTTCCCTCATGCTTGCTGAAAAATGTTTATTGATGTCTTCTATGTCATTGTTCTTCCATAAAACAAAGGCAATAATTTTGACATAGATTAAATATTATTAATTACTAACACTTTTTTATTATCTTTTATTGTAATATCAAAAAGTTGTTGGTTTTATTTATTGGACGATGCCTTAAAAAGTTGTAAAAAGAAGCAAGTTATTAAATACTGACTGACTTAAATCTGTTATCTTAATTCTTAAAGAGAAAATTACTTTAAGGCTCTATTTATCTATATTATTTGGTAATATCGGGATCGCTTTTGTACAATTGTGATTAATCTATTATGTTCCTTATATTTATCTATATACTAATATACTATTTATGTATATTACAGATAAGTATTATTATATTTATTTAACTAAGCATATTTTTGTATATCAATGCTTTATAATGGTTGTGATAGGTGGGTATTATTGTTATGTATATAACTTTAATCCTATGGTAGAGCAATGTTTTATCCACTCGTCCCACCTGTATTGGATTTTTTTTTTTAATAGCAGTAATTTATATATAATACCCTATGTGATTTATTATTAGCTGGGTTATTGAATGTCTCGTAATCTAATATCGAGAATTTGTTAAATGTTGAAGTTTTTTGTTTTGTTTTTCTAAGTCATTTACTGCTCAACTTGATCTAATGGACTGTTTTCATACGGATATTTTTTTTTTTTTAAATTTCATGCATTCGTTGAACCATTCCCATTGAAGATTATCATTTTATTTTTATTTTTAGTGTAGAAGAAATTTAAATACTAAAACTTCATTATTTTCCATTCCTTTTTTATTTTTTTTAATTTGATATAAATAAAAAAAAAAGATAAATTATTCTAATTGAGAGGTCAAAAATACAGGGTTTATATAATGCATGTAAAAAGAAATAAAAGAAAAAACTGAAAAATTAGAGCAATTATCCTGTGATAATCTATATTGTGTTGGTGCAACACATGAACTAACAAAGTTCGAAAAAATGTGCCTTTGTTTCTTATATGACCAAGTCAGTAGAATATATCTTATTTTGTTAATAGTATAAGAGTATCTTATTTAATTTGTTATACATTATTTTCTTACAGAATGTTGTTTAATATATTGGTTAACAGCATTGGCTTTGTTTTATTATAACCACCTCATCCCAATTATATGAAAGATATGTTTGTACCAAGTAAAGTGTTTTACTCAAAAAATCACTCCTTTTTTTTATTTTCACTTTTACTTACCTATATATGAAATCGACACAGTATTTTAAAAAGGCTTAAGCCCCAAAATTTGAAATTTAGGTTTCAATTTATTATGGAACGTAAAAACCTCCACTATCAATTTCCTCAGCTCATAATATATCACAGAAAAAAAATTGGAAATGGTCTGAAAATAGACTACTGATGAGGTAAGCACTAAGTACTGATGACTCTCGGGCATCATTCTGGTCTTGGCCAGTATTAAAAACCTTAACAATATATTGTAATTATAAATGTTTTGCCACCTTAATAAGCTCCTACTGTACAAGATAAAGAATAAAATTTAAAAAATATAAATATTGTTATTTGGGGGAAAAAATTTAATGTTTCCTGAAAGGTCCCCTTAGTACGAATAACCAAACCTCAAAAAATGGTCTTTGTGTATAGTAAACCTAGCTCAAAAACGAAAAGTTGTATGAAACTAAATTATTTAAAATAGGTATATGCCTGGGATGTCACAGCAACTTTTTCACTAAAATCGCCTGGCCAGAAGTGTCTCTTAATATTATTTATTCTACATATTTTTATTATGATTCTAACGATTTTGATTAAACTCATTATATCAATGTATAATTAAATGGTCTTTAATATTACCTCATTAAATAATCAGACATTGCTTAAAAGCCAAATTTTCAAAATGGCTTTCTCTATCTAACCTTATTACCTTTTATTTTGTTTATTTGAAATAATTAACTGTCTTTCATTGTTAGTAGTAATAAAAAATGGATAAAATAAACTATAAAAGAATTAAGTAATTAACTAAAGGAGAAATATTTTCCGAGGTCGAAAACCAATTTCCGAAAATGAGAGTAGTACTACAGATGCATAGTATCTAAGCTGAAGATTTTTAGATGAATTAATATCTAACCTATAAAGTCATTGAAGGTACTAGATAAAAAAGTGATTATATTACTTGCAGGTAATAATTTCTACTTTTATGTTATTTAATGGATTTTCTATGGAGACTTTTAAAATTTATTTTAGCTCGACAAACCAAAAATACATAGTCTACCGAATTTTTGTACTACAATTGTTTAAAAAAATTGTTGGTTGTACTTCTATCAGAAAAGGGTTGAAGCACTGCTGATAAATAAATAAACATAAATAAATACATTGTTCATAAAGATGGATTTTCAGCACTAGAGAATATTTTAAAAGCCAATAATTCTGAAAAGTTACTCAGTATTTTCTTTTTTCTTTGAGATGCCTGCAATAAATAAAATGAAATACTATAAAAACAATAGCAAGCCAGTTAGATAAAATGACACAATGTCAGCCGATTTAAATGGTCCCTGAAGAATTGACTGCCTGTTCCACCCTGCAAACTATAATAATACTGCAAGCCTCCTCTCCTAGCAGTGTAGCTTCCGATAATGGGACTTGTTATTTCTTCTTCCAACAACACACCTGAATTGGAACCCCCTTAATACTTGGCATGCACAGCAACCCCTTGCCCCGATATAACAGCTTTGAAAGAATTTTATCAATTTGACAAGTAATGGAAATGTCAACTATGCTTTTTTGCAGAGAAATACATATAACTACAATACTAAATTCAAACTCGAATCGAGTAGATCCTATCAGCCAACATATACATTTCAGCTGACTAGCTGAAATTGACTCATCTCCATCCAGACTAGGAAATTGGGCATCAGATTTAATCTTATGATCTTCACTTACAAATTGGAAGATCTTGCCACTCAATACACCAGCTTCCTGTGGAAAGATTAATAAAAGTAAAAAAAAAGAAAGAAAAATGATTGTATAGGAAATGAATGATTAAAAAGTTTAGAACTATTGAAAATATAACAATGGATTATATTTCTTTAGCAATGAAGATAAGTCTCTGTTAATAATACCTATCCTATAACTACACAGAATTAACTTACAATGTATGACTACTATGTCTATTTAATACTAACTAGGAAACGAAACTTATATAAGTTTTAAAAAATTTACAATATAAACCATATAAAATGATTATAAATAAGGTTTATGTAAGTTTAGATACATCAGTCACAAAATTGAAAAAAAAATTTCTACATCCATTTATTAAATAAAACTATAATACAATCTTCATTTTTAAAAATAGGTAAAATTCTCCAAATTTATCAATAAGGTTGAAAGAACCCTTTAAATTATTATTACTGATTATCATATAAAATGATTATAAATAAGGTTTATGTATTTTAGATACACCAGTTCACAAAATTGAAAAAAAAAAAAAATTTCCACATCCATTTATTAAACAAACTATAATACAATCTTCATTCTTAAAAATAGGTAAAATTCTTCAAATTTCTCAATAAGGTTGAAAGAACCCTGCAAAAACATAAATAGACATAAAAATTAGGGGCAGAAACAAAAAAAAAAAAACAGCTATTTTTAGTTTAAATCCACATGATGGTATAGAAGGATCAATCTAATTAGGGATAAATTATTTACCACTTCTATAAATTTGTTTAATTGAAAACTAGTTTCGTATTTTAAACTTTCATCCTCAGTTCTAAAAACACACAAAAATAAGCAATTCAAAATATAGTTTGGTATTATTATACATATTAAATTAGATGTAATATAAATCAGTATTATAAAACATTTATGAATTTAATTAAGACAAGAAATCAAATACATGTTAGTACTACCAAGGTTTAAATGTATTATATCAAACAGAAAAGTTTTTACGGGTTTCTTCTCGCATTGAACTAACAATGAACGAAAGGTAGGTAGGATGTTTATAGGTAAACGGTTTAAGGGTCAGGGTTTTTCCAGTAATGCCGCTGAGTAATTGTTTTTTCTTTTATAGATAGGAAAAATTTTAAGATTGTACTATTGGAGATATTTATTTGGTCATTTCAGCAAAATTCTAGATTGGATTTGAAGGATTTTATTATTTCAAGTGCTTCATATATATTTAATTTGAGGCTGTTTTCAACATGATGTATTAATTTAACTCCTGAGTCTTTGATGAATTTATGATTTTTTTTTCATTTAAAAATCATAAATTCATCATTCAGCATTTTCAATTGCTTGTTTTTGAATTTTTGTGTGTTTTTAGAACTAAAGATGAATGTATAACATTCGAAACTAGTTTTCAATAATAACAAAATTATAGAAGTGGCAAATAATTTATCAATCCCTGATTAGATTGATCCTTCTATACCATCATGCGGATATCAACTGATAATTGTACTTGATACTAAGGATACTTACTTTGAGGAGGGTACGGCGGTGGATAAGGCCTGAAAGGTGGCGGCCTAAACATAGGTGGATATGGCATAGGGTATGGCATCATAGGAGGCGGGCGGAATATTAGGTGTCTATTTCTTGGTTGCCTCATCCTCGGGGGTGATGGTACCATACTCCTATCAGTGGTCTGCAAACAAATATTTACATATCAGACATAATAATTTACAAATGCACTAAGTCTTTTTACACTTAGCACTAAAGGAATTAAAATGTAAAACAAAGTTACTTTGGCAATTTCTTTTTTAGGATTTTCCTTTTCATCGGGCTTTTCCTTTTTCTCTTGCAATCGCATGCTCTCCTCTTTCAATCTTTTATCATCTCTTTCTTTCATTTTTCTTCTTATCATTTTAAGATATTCCCTTTCCTCAATAAATGTTCTAACTGAATAAAAAATTAAAAAAAGATAATTATTATTAGAGAATAATTAAGATAATTAAATAATAGTGAAACTAATTTTTATTTTTAAATGCTGGATGACTGACTGTGGTAAGAGATTAAAAAAAAAAATATTTTTCTTCATATAACTATATTCTATATTATTTAAATTTTAAATTCTAAAAAATATACCTCATAAACAAATACAATTTCAAGATATTTAACAAAATCAAATTTCAAAACTTATCTATTATTAATGAAATTAAGTTTATTCATCAATTCCAAATGCAATTTGAGCCTCTTCTATATATAGAAGATTTTTCAGAAACCTTCAATTTTCATCATAAAAACTTTGGGTATAACAAATAAAATTTCAAAAAAATCAAATAAAAATGCTGGTTAAAATACATCATGGATCGTCAACTTCTTATTTTTAAAAATAGATTTCTCGGTTAGATATATAAAGACATAAATGAGTATGCTAAATGAAACTAATGAAAAATATTACAACATACATAATGTTGAGCAAGCTGTGAAGATCGGAAGGCTAGCATGGGCCAGTTTGGCATTAACTGATTGATAAATGGCACATGGGCATTGTTGCTAGAGGAAGTCAGAACCTGACAAGGATTCTAGTGTTAAAAGATGATGGTGAATATCTGATTTTAGGCACATACACACTACTTATATTTATTATTTCAATCAAATAAATAAATACAAAAAAAGTGCACATAAATACCAGGTCATCTGATAAGTAATGTTAGTTTTTAAAAATCTGTTTGTTTATGTTGATATTATTAATCCCTCCTTTACAATTGAATTGTACTTATATATTTTGTTTATTATAGCATTACGTACTCTTCTATTTATCGTGTTTTTATTTGAGAAAGTATGTGCTGAAATTTCAATTAAAATGGATCTCCCCAATGATCACTTATGCCATGTAAAGCTTTGCGATAACAATAAATTCGATAAAGGAGAAAATACTGCTTCAACTTATCGGAAACTTGCAGAAATATATGGAGAAAAAGTCATTAGTGAACAGCAAGGCAGAGGTGGTTTGAAAAGTTTCGAGCAGGAAACTGCAAACTTGAACCTCGGACAGATCGACCAACAAAGCTTGAAAACAAACTCCTGCAGGCTACTGTTAAAGAAAATCCTGTAGTAACATTTGAAGAATTAGCAAAAAAACTTGGATCGACACATTCTACTGTCCACCATCATTTGCAGCTGACAGGAAAGGTACCGAAATTGAGAAAGTGGGTCCCTCATGAGTTAAGCGTCGCTAATTTGCAACAACGGGTAAACAGTTGCTTTTCTCTCCTCTCCCGTTCAGATCAAGAATCTTATCTAAATAGGATAGTAACTGGAGATGAAAAGTGGGTTTTCTATCACAATGTTCGATGGTCATGACAGTTGTTAAGTGCTGGAGAAACAACGAGAGAAGAAGCGAGAGAAAGACTTCATCCGAAAAAAGTAATGATGTCCGTTTGGTGGGATATGGAAGGAATCTTTCATCCTGAATTCCTTGATCTTAACCAAACTATCACTAAAGATCTCTACTGTGATCAGCTGGATTGATTGAAGTGGGAATTGAGGAAAAATGTTCCTCACTTATCAATAGACAAGGCATTTTATTCCACCATGAGAATGCCTGACCCCATGTTAAAAAACAAACAATGCAAAAATTGAAGGACTTTGGATAGGAAATTATTCCTCACCCACAATATTCTCCTGACTTAGCTCCATCGAATTATCACCTTCGCAGTCTCCAAAACTCATTAAGCGGCAGAAACATGAATTCAGTCGATTAAGTGAAAAACAAGGTGTGACTTTCTTTAATTCAAAATCAAAGGATTTTTTCATAAAAGGTATACAAAATTTGATTTCAATATGGCAAACTGTTATAGAACAAGATGGTAAATACATTTAAGATTGAACATGTTTCATTGATTTTTTCCTACTCCTTATATGCAACTACACAATAAAATACCAGCATTACTTATGGGATGACCTGATACATTGACCTGGGTGACCTGGTTTCTTATCTTTAATCTGGGAAAATAACTAACCTTGAAAATTTGATTGTAATTGTTTTTAAAAGGTGCCCAATGTCATTAAAGGAAACAACAATTTCTCTATGATGAAAATTTCTATATATCAATATCTAAGGGCACAACTTCTATTTATTGATATATTGGTTGCTCCCCTCCTTCCCTCCCCCCCTAAACAAGGGATAACCCTTGTTGGTTTTATAGAAAATATTGTGCTGAACAAAAAAGTTCCTATAAACATAGTTCAGCAAATGGAGTCTTGATAACTATTCAGGTCAAATAGGTGAAAAAAGAATACATTTTTAGAAACTTGTTGGCGATTGATGAAGAAACAACTCATTGGACAAAAAAAATCTCTATATTTTGTGAATTTTCGGAGTCGACAATCGTTATGCAACACAAATGGTGAATACATGAAGTGTTGCTTAGAGGTGGAGTATTCGATATTCGAAACATTTCTGTAAAACACTTTTAGATTTTTTTGAGCCAACAATCCAAAAACAACAAATGTTGTAAAACACAGATGCACCGACTGAATTTATTAATGCGATAAAAATAATAAATTATTTCTTGTAATAAATAAAATGTTATTAAATCACCACAAAATTGTTTATTCACTTATTGTCTCATGTTGCTTCCGAACTATCGAAGATAATGTTTCGAATATCCCATCCCCCAGCAGTTAAACAAGCAACACTACATGTAGTTACCATATGTTTTGCATAGCAGATGTCTTTTTGGAGACACCATATATAAAGATTCAACTGTAGAATTACAATAAAATGTAATACAAAAGTATGAAATAAAATAAAATCTCACCTCTTTGCTTTGACCTAGAATGACCCCTCCTTTCGCGTGAACGTGATCGTCGACGTCCATGAGATCGGGATCTGGACCTTCTGTCATAAGAATATGAGCGAGACCTTGAATAAGAGCGAGAACGAGAATTCGAGCGGGAACGATATGATCTACTTCTGCGATTCCTACGACTGTAGGAACCAGATCTGCTCCTGTACCGATCTTTACTTCTAGACCTTCTTCTACTTCTGAGAAATATTAAAATGGTTTATAATACCTTTTCTTAAAAAGCAACACAAGCAAAATATTATCATAATTATTAACCTTCCAGGTGAAGAATTTCTATCCTTCTCATACTTTTCAACATAACGACGTTCTGATTTGTGCTTATATTCATGATCGTCTTTGTGCCTGGAACTCTCTGATTCACTACGGTGCCCAGAGTAACGATCACTGGTGTCTTTTGAACTATCTCTTTCCTCTTTATCTTTGTTCTTGGAATGCTCTCCTCCAGAAGAACTTCTGTAAATATAAAAACTAAATGCATCATTTCTAACATAATTTAAAAAATATATATACAAAAACAAATCTGTAAGTAGGGTAGAAATGTCAGTTCTACTCCCTCTTTAGGAGCACTTTTGTGGTTTCGATTTGGACTTTGGGCCCTAGACCGACCCTGACCTAACTTTAACTACTCCTGCCTGACTCAACCTTTCTGAACCAATATATATATATATATATATATATATATATATATATATATATATATATATATATATATATATATATATATATAATTATTCCATCAAAAACACACATATAATTAGGGATTGATCCTTCTATACCATCATGCGGATGTCAACTGATATATATATATATATATATATATATTTTTTTTTTTTTTAATCGGTTTTAAAGTATTTTAAGCAATTTTCATAAGTGATTTTAGTTTTTTTAATAGTAAATTTGGTATTTTATTTGTTTATCCTAGATATTTTTTGTAAGTAATTATAGTAATTTTGGTGTTTTATTTGTTGATTCTAGATATTTTTATAAGTAATTTTAGTAATTTTTTATGTTTTTATATATTTTTTAGTAAATGTTTGGTGTTTTCTTATTGATTTTAGCAGATTTCAATGATTTCTGCTTCATATAATGCTCATTTCTTCTATTGTAACCGTCCTACATTGTAAGGACTTTCTGTTCTTATGCATCGATAATGCAAGGTAAGTAAATGATTATAAAAACTGTAAAAATGATAGTGATGAGTTAGTTTTTAGCTGGGACTTGATTTTTAGCTGGGACTTGAGACTGCCATTGTATTGAGGTGTTGATAAAGGAACTGAATACTTGTTCTAATACAAATCGAGACTCCATCAAATCAAAATTAATTCGCAACAGCAATGAATTTTTGAGGATATCATTCGAACCTATCCTCTAGTAGTAGACTACATTACAATATTTTGTATCCTATGATCATATATTTGAAAAATGCATGGGTCTATCCAGTTAGATGTCTAGGCCGAATTTGGACAGCATAAGAAAAGTTAAGCAGTTGAATTGAAAAAAGAAATTAAGCATGAGAGAAAATTTATGACAAAGCCATTGACAATAAATAATTACCGATAGCCCATCTAAGAGCAGTACTTTCCCATCACTTTTGTCTTATATACCTGATATTAAAAAGAACTTTTTGCCATCATAATAGCATTTTAAAGCCTGATTTTACATCCACACTTACTATAAAAAGCGGTTATTCGAAACTATATTAATGAAATGGATTTAAATTAGAAAAAAAACCCAATTTTTTAGCCGATGCAATCATCTTGCCGTAAAAGAAGAAACATATGAGATATAATTTTTCTGAAGATCCGAACTCACCATGGTAATTTGATAATGAGAGTCATCATCAAAGCAAATCTGATATAAAATAAAGAGGAAGTAAACCTCCTAACCAACCTTATTAGGAATAATGCTAGAAACAGTTCGAAATAATACTTTTTGTAATAAAACACATCTAACTATCATCCGAACATTAGAAACTTTTAAAAGAATGAAGTATACAGGATATAAATGTTTAAAGTTGTACAATTATAGTCTACTGAGGCAATGTTTAATGACTAATCGTTTGATGAACTATATGTAACGGGCTACGCTAACAGCATCTATGGAGGAAAAAATCTAATCCTTCTCAGAGAATATTATATTACACAAATAGATCTTTCAAACTCTACACATTAGAAACTATGAAAGAACATTTCCCCAAGAATGAACGAAACCAGACATAAATATTAAATATATGAGTAATATACTAATCACTAGATCAAATGAAAATACAGAACTTGCAAAAAAGAATAATCAAATCTGATTGGCTGACGGATTATTAGATTGATCCTTCTATACCATCATGCGGAATTGGTATCAATAAAATATAAATTAGGATTAGTGCTAATTAAGGATTAATTAAAGTTTACATCGTGTTTGGAGACCTCGACTCTCGTACTAACTATATTTCAAAGTTATGAAAAGGTATAAACTCTTTGGCCAGCGTAATACCATCGTTTCAATTTATTTATACATATATATTACCTAGATCGACCTTGACCTAACTTTAACCACTCCTGCCTGTGTGACCGACTCATTTTTTGGAGAAACCTATTATCAATAAAATATAAATTAGGATTAAAGAACTCCACAAAATGAGTTGGTCACGAGGGCAGAAGTGGTTAAAGTTAGGTCGGGGTTGGTCTAGGTTCTCAAGTCCAAATCGAGCATACCACCATAAAAGTGCTCCTTAAGAGGGAGTAGAACCGACATTATTACTCTACTTCTGTATAATGATAAAAAAAATATATCAAGCCTTGTATTCTATGGGAAGAAAAAAGAAAATTGTTTCTTTTGATTTCTATTTATTTACTTCACCAATAACTTTATTTTAAAAACAACTAGTCCAGGTTTTCCTAAAGTTCAAGTCACAACCCATCAGAATATTTTTGTATTCAAATACATTTAATATGAATGCGAAAAATAATAAACTATTTTCACATTAAATTAAGTTCTAAATATTTTTATACACTCTATGGTATTTCAAAACCACAATCTATAATAAATACCATAAACTTTTATTACCAATAAATAAACGAATAATGTCTAAATTTAAATCTATTGTGTCTTACTTCCTTCAACTGTTATGATCTTCTGTATAAGGTGGATCGTAAAAACAACGGCTTAGAATACCTCGAGTTCAGGAACCCCTGGTCTAGTTTTAACATTGATACGCACTAATTTCATCATCCAATACTCTCACCTAAAGTCTACTCAGATAGGAAAACCACTTTTTTTCAATGTGGATCTGATTTAAGTAACTTATCAGTGGTTAAAATACTTAGTGAAATTACTGAGCTGTCTAAGTAATTGAGTATATGATTTTACATTTTGCAAAAGATATATTTTGATTGCTATTGCAAAAATTGTATAACTCAGAAAAAAATAAAATTATTTTTCATTTTCTGTAAGCTATAACTTATGAAAAATAATGAGTGAAGCTCTTCATATGAGTCCCCTTTTTTGACCAATTATACCAGGACATGTTATATTCTCAGAAAGGACTTTTTTCTTACCAATCCATCCATTGAAGGGTCAGATCCTCACCTGATAGAGGGCGGGTGTGCCTTAAATGAGAATCCATAAACAGAATATAAATTTTCTGTTATAGCCTTATTCAATCCTCGGAGCGGGAGTGAATTAAGAGTATACTCCCACTAAGGAAATTAAGAAATACACTATTCATAATATAAAACATTAGTCTGTGTTATTCATATGCACCTTTACTTATCTGTTAACTAATTGGCTATTTTAATTTTAAAAAATTTTTTATACCTGGTTTCTTTTTAAAAGATATTTAAATTTTCACTAAACATATTAATAATTATTTGATGTACGCATGATAGTATAGAAGGATAAATCTAATTAGGGATTGATAAATTATTTGTCATTTCTCTAAATTTGTTTTTGTTGAAAACTAGTTTCAAATGTTATAGTCATCTTCAGTACTAAAAACACACAAAAATTAAAAAATTAGCAATTTAAATTACAGTTTAGTATTATTATACATATTAAATTAAATGTTATATAAATTAGTATTATAAAACATGAATTTAATTAAGACAAGAGATCAAATATATGTTGATACTCGCCAAGGTTTAAGTAGATTATATCAAATAGAAAAGGTAATATAATATAATATATAATAATAATAATATAATCTATTTAAACCTTGGTGAGTACCAAAATATATTTGATCTCTTGTCTTAATTAAATTCATAATGTTTTATAATACTAATTTATATTACATTTAATTTAATATGTATAATAATACTAAACTGTATTTTAAATTCCTTATTTTTGAATTTGTGAGTGTTTTTAGAACTTAAGATGAATTTATAACATTTGAAACTAGTTTTCAATAAAAACAAAATTATAGTAGTGGCAAATAATTTATCAATCCCTAAATATTATTAATTTTAATAATCCTGTTCTATTTAAAATAGCACTACAATTTTTCGTCATTTCCCTGTTTTCTATGCTAGTAATACTGACAATGGATAGGTTACTGATTTGGATTATTGATATCCAATCGAAGTAAGGTCTAGAAGAGAGTAACAGTCTTTGCAGTTGTCACAGTAATAATTTATTACTTATGAAAAACTATGTCATATGTTAGGTTTTTCTAATTCCGAGGATGATCCCATTTGCATTAGAAGGAAATGAAATGTTAATGTAAACATGGCCAAGAACCTTTTAATACTCACTAGACCTAATTAGTTTTAGTTCAAGTTTCTAATCCAGCTTGTAAGGCAAGACTAGATGAATCAAAAGCATCTATAAAGCAGTCATGGCTAACTTAGGGATCACATTCCTTTCTTCTTTTTTTTTTTAATGCACATGTAGCTTGAGCTTCCGTGATTAGAATATTGTCATGCCTTATATACAGAATCTTTATAATAAAAGATTTTATAGCCATGTAAATCAAAACCTCTCATTATATACAATACATCAGCAGGACTGAACAGGTAATGCATAAGCAAGATAAGAGACGATAAGATAAAATGGCGTTTTCAAGGCAAGAATTCATAGAAACACTGATGTTCAACCTTGTAATCAATAACACAAGACCTGTTTTTTAAGCAATTGCAAATTCAGTCCAATATGGGCAAAATCAAAAGCATTCTTAATTAGCATATTTTGGGATATCTGAATATATTTGAATATTTGACAAAAAAAAAAATTTTTTAACCACATACATTATTTTTATCTTTATTTCAGCTAAAATAAGTTTTAATACAAAGTAAATGTAGTAGAAAAACTTATGAACAGAAAATACCCAAATATATACTCAGCATGCTGTTATTATAATCTATAATAGATAGAAAAAAATAACCTAATATGTTGATTGTTAAAATAACATCTGTTGATAACTTCTTCGGAAATGTAGTAGAAAAACTTATGAACAGAAAAAAAACCCTAATATATACTCAGCATGCTGTTATTATAATCTATAATAGATAGAAAAAATAACCTAATATGTTGATTGTTAAAATAACATCTGTTGATAACTTCTTCGGAAAGGCTTATGTTTAACTCTTTTACTATATCTACATCTTTTAGCTAATTTTCGACTACAGATTGAAAACACCTCTTTTATTTTTGTTTTAATTTTTAATAATTTGAACAAACAGTATGTATTTAATTTAAAATTACTAAAGCTGGTTTCGTATTATTTTTTACAAACAAAGAAAAGTTTTTATATATAATTTTTATTAATTTTATATAAAAATGTTTTAAGCTCAAAAAAACAATTTATAAAGAATTTTTTCATGTATTAAATAATTATAATTTTTTCAAAACAAACAAATCTTTATTTTACCATTTTTTTTTTCATTACCTAAATAACCCAGCATGTATAGAATTAAAATATAACTATTATATCAATTAATATAATTTGGAAAAGAAAAATTTAATTAATATTTGGAATATTTCAACACTTCTTGTTATATTTTTTTATTTTTGCTTTCTATTATTATATTGTTGTCAATGAAAAAATATCCTATGTGCCATCAAATATCCAGTGTGATTTTTATATTTTTTAGTTATATTGAATTATTATGGTTTTTTTTTTGTTTTGTTTTTTCTGAGTAGTAAATATATTTGGTTCATTCTTAATAAATCCTATTTCAAGTTAATTTAGACACTAAAAGATATAAAAATTTAAACAATACCATTATTTAAAAATATATGACAAATAACTAATCATATTGCATTGTGTTGATTGAAATCAGAATGCAAAGTTGTCTGGGTAGATAGAAAATAAATCAGATCTGTTCCGACAAGTAAACATACATGGGTCACAAATGCCATGTAAATGTCCGTAAATGTAAAGATGTAAGATATATATAACATATTAGTACAAAGTTAAGCCTTGTAGATTTGGCTTTGAATCTGGTTTATACAGGACTGCAAAACTGCCTACAAATAGCTATATTTCAAATTATAGTGATAAATCAACTATGGCAACGGTATGATGTAAAAATTAAGTTTAGAAAATCACTATATTTTTCATTGTTCTGTATGTAGACAAAACCATTTCTAGAATTAATAATTTATATTAGAAATATCAATAGCAATAATCCATGTTAGGATCAGATAATAGATAAGTAAGAAAACGTGATGCAGGTATATTATGAAATAACTTGTGATTATATATGTTTTTTTTGGTCATTTCTCAATTAATTTACCAATAGTTGTGTTACAAGATTGTTTTTAATGATGATAAGTGATATTTAATCTTTTTGAATAGTAATTATTGGACAATATAGAACATTTATCAATCTATATAAAAATTCAACCTGCATATGTTTGAGTTCGCAAAACTCAAAAAGTAGTCGGTCGATTTTGATGCGGTTTTCACTATCATTTAGAGAATTTCTTTCTTTGGAAGGTTTATATACATTAAATTTTTCGAAATGCTTCCTTTAAGGAGAAAAAATATTTAAAAACTTGGTAATTTTTTAATTGTTGTCATGACAACTTCATACATTTGGCAAGCAAGATCACTAAGAAAACATTTTAACAAGAGTGAAAGCATCATTTGTTAATAAAATCGGAGATTAAGGGGAAAAAAAGTGTTAAGACGTAAAGCATTGCATTGAAGCATTGATGTGAAGCATTATTGCCGTTTTGACAAATTTATTATCACTTTGTTACTGTTTCTAGAAAATGTCTAAATGAATGAGACGAATTCATTTACAAAGCAGTCGACTACCGAGTAAATTTTTCACTTATTTGACCTTGGAATATTTAGTCAACATTAATATAATAAGAATAATAGTTATGGTCTTCTGTTACTCTCTTATTATCTTTTAAATGTGATACATAAAAAAACTTGAAATTTGGGAGGGTATTTAACTCGCAATTCTTTTTAGATGCCCTGCTATTGTACAGTAATTGTTGACAAAGTTTTGTGTGTGTTATGTTTTTAGACTTGAAAATGGATTAGTTCTGCCTGAAACATCATTAATTTAATTAATAAAGATGAACAAGAAGTTTGAAAGGTTATGAATTTTCCTGAAATTTAGCATCTTAATATCTAATTATTTCTTTATTAAAATCACAAGAACAGAAGACAAACGGAGAAGCAAAGACAAAGATAGATGAGGGAATGAGCAATGTTCTCTACTAATTAGCCTTTCTATGCACATACTCGTAAGACAGAGGAGTAATAAAAAAGGTAATATAATTATATAATAATTTAAAAATAAAAACTAATGCTTCAACATGAAATTCCAAATTAAAAAAATTTTGAAAAGAAACTTATGCTATGGAGAAGATGTGTTTATAAAACATTCCTATTTTTGAATTACTAAATGGTTCAAAGAGGGAAGAGAAAATACCAGTGACAACCCTTACTCAGGATAACCTTGTTGCAACATTGAGGTCCTGATTGCCATGACAACCTAAATTTAGATAAAACAAGATCTGAGTTTCTTCATGAGGACGAGGGTGTGGCCTACACTATACTGTCTGTGAAGATGTTTTTTGTCAACTATGTGTTAGAAATTCCATTCTATCCACAGGATCTTGCCCCATGTGACTTTATTCTATTCTCCAATCTCATATCAGCACTGAGATTTTGGACAGTAGAAACTATTAAAGAAAAGTGGCAGGGATCATGAACAGGCTTGTAAAAATCATTTGCACCACCTTTTCAACCAATAGAACTTTTACAAGGAGTAGCATATTGATGATGTAGGAGATAAAATGAAATTGTGAAAGAAAACCTCTAAAAGACATAATAGCATCATCAGTTTATGTAATATAAATTAGGCAAACAATGCAGAAAAAGAAGCTTCAAATTATAAATTGATTCTTGAAAATTAATCAAAACTATCAAAAAATTCCCTCATATACATATTAGATAAGTAGTATAGGTAAGGTAAAGGAATAATAAAAAATATAGATATCTGTGTAAAGCATCATAAACTCTGTTATATCAAAATTTAATTTTATCCAAAATAATTATGTATGTAATTGTGTATATGCAGAGTAAATAAAGAAAGATATTGTTAGTATACAAAGTTAGGATAAGCCTTCAATACGTAACAATCAGGAATTATGGTGTGATTAGTAAGGTATGATTTGTATGCATAGATCTGGGCTGTTTCATCATTCTCTTTGAAGCTGGGAAAATATCAATTGATCAGTAATGGCGAGAATTTCAAAGAACAACTGTTGTTAATAGCTTATTGGTGGCATGTCGTTACTATGGAAACTGTGGTTCTAAAAAATATATAGATCCACTGTCAGAATAACTCAAGATTTATTAAAAAAGTATAAATTTGTTGGGGAGAGGGAGAGAGCGAATGGATGTAGTTAAAGCGAGGTAGTGAAAGAAGCAGCAACTAACCCCATGGCGCTACGGACCGATGTGGTCCTAGAGCTCCTCAACAAGCCTTCGCAAGTTAACTATATCTTGTGCTCTCACTCACCAGTTGCGGGTATTCTCCCTCTTGTCTGGTTAAGCCTTCTGTCCAGAAACTTTCTTGGGATTCTTCTTCCGGCAACATGTCCGACCCAATGCAGCAGGAGACGGCCAAACTTCATTTGTTTGCTGAGACCCAAATAACACCCATTTGCCTTCACGATTCGCTAGCTGGTTTCAAGAGCTGTCCTGTTTCCACAACTTACAATATATAAGTGAAGTTATCCACATTCTGGAAAGTAAATTGACCCATAAGTAACTGTTATTTCTGTTCCATGTCCTGCACACATATACTTGGTCTTCTCTTGATTGATACTCATTCCCATAGTTTCCACTATTCGGCCAACTTTAAAAATGTACTCTTGACAGACTTGAAGGATCGCATGGATACTTGAATGGATCATTTGCAAAGCCAAGTATTTGAACTAGGCTGCTAAAAATGGTTTCGTAAGTTTAGATTTCTGAATCAGCTCTTCTAGAGCCCAGATAAACAGTAGGGAGGAAAGCCCATCACCCTGCCTAACTCCTCTTCTGGGAATAAATTTTGAAGATAAGTCTGACTATACTCGAACAGTGTACCTTACATCATCCATGGTCACCTTAATCAGGTGGATGAGTTTCAGAGGGATTCATAGTTCACACAAGGCTGCATATAGTACAGGTCTTTTAAGGCTGTCCAAAGGCACTCTGAAGGAAAGAAGCAGCAAATATTGTAAATCTTCAATTACTGTTTCAAGATAATTGATACAACTAGTCTAATCATTTCTAATAAAAGTACAATTAAAACCGAGTGTACGAAGGCTCATTTAGCATTGTACATCACTAACTAGATGATCACTGCAAATTTTGAGTGATAATGAACTGTGCAAATTAAATTCAGTCTTCTTAATAATGAAAAGACTCCAGAAGACAAAACTTTTGAGACAATGACTTATTGGCATCTTATACCGATCTATTGTAAGCCTAATAATATGGTACATCTGACTCCTTTATACTAAACTCCTTCATCTGAACAGAACCTTATTGGGTTACAATTAACAAGTTGCTAATCATTGATTTAATAACAAGTAGAGGTGTCATCATAAATGGAATGATGAAGAGGTTCAGAATTTCGTTAGGCCCCATTATCAAATTAAATCATTAAATAATATTTGAAGTAAGAATTTAAAATACCAGTATAAGATTTTGTTCTGAGAAAAATATGATATTTACAAATAACATAACTAGTTAAAAAAGCTGGCCATACTCAGCGAAGGAGGGCCAAAGAAATAGATACTGATGGATATGTCTGATTCTCGACCTAAAGGTATCCTTGGAAGAAACATAATCAGCAATTTGCTTCAACCCCCTGATTTATCCCTAGACTATTGTCAGGCACTCATTTTAGTCCGCACTCATAGGCCGAGGAGAAACTATACAAGAATGGATCCCACCCTGAGAAAGTCCTCTAATTTTCTGTCAAGATCCAGATAGTAACCCTAACGCAATCATCTGTATGACAAATTGGAGAATTTTGGTATATTTACTTTTTTTTTTCTTTTTTGATTGTTCAATATTTTCCTGCAGATCTTTCAGAATAAGATTGAACTTATATTACTCCGATAGGCTTTTATTTCTTTAGGATAGAAAATAAACTGAAGTTTCTAGCCATAGTTTCCGAGTAAATAATATATTTTCAAATTTACCTACTATAAATTTATAATTATTTTCAAAGAAACCTTCAAGTTTTAGATTTATTAACCCATGAAAAAAAATTATTAGATATAAGGTTTGGCCAAGTTTGTCAAATAAATTCAAAAGATAATTAACAATAAAAATCTATTTAAAATTCATGAAAATTAATATCCACCTTCTGCTGCAGAATATAGATAGATACTTTCTTTCTCTTTTATAGCTTGATAAATAATAATGTTAATAACATTAATTTTTTTTTCAAATTTCTTCATATTTCTTTTCTGAAAAAACAAACCCAAGCAACCTCCAAGAAACATTGTCATTTTATTCTATAAGATAAAATAAAAAGATATAAGTATTAAAATTCACTTTGTTTTGCAAGATAATATCCAAGTATCAAACAAATATAATGTCAAAAAGCTCAAATATAAAATGTCAACAAATACAGAGTAAAATAAAATGGTTTTCCATCTTTTCAACTTTTTATGGCTTGTTCAACTCAAGTCATCAATATTATTTCATGAATAATAGTGAAAGTTATATTATATGAAATGAATGTATAAATATTTGTTGGGATCATATTTATGGAGAGAATTTGATTTTAAACATAGCATAAATTTTTGTTCTTATAATCTCAGATAAAATTAAGCAATGGTTACTAAACTGTGAAAATGAAAAACACATAAAGCAATTTTCTTGCAGGAATAAAGAAAAAAAATTCAAACTTAATATGTTTAAAGATGATAAATAAAGATTTAACATAACATAAATAATTTAGATAAATACTTCTTTTCTTCTCTCTTTTAAGTCATTCGACACAGCTAAAAGAGGAAGTCAGGAAAGAGAAATGAAACAAATAAAATGAAAAAAATAGCATAATACACCGAATACAAATCTCGAAAGTAACAAACCTAATTTTGATATGAGAGGAAATAGGAGAAGTATTCCGTTTCCTAGGTGAGATTTTTTCTTTTTTCCTACTTCTCTCGTCAGAACTTGGAGATTCGCTTCTAGCTTTCTTTTTGTCTTTAACTTTTAACGGAGCAGGTTCCTTTGGTTTTTCTTCAGACTTGCCCTGAGTAGACCACTCCAATAATTCCTTCCTTTCAAATATAGGCCGTTTTCCTTCATCTGTCCCCCATAACAAAATAATACGAATTAAATCTACCAAGTTCATAATCAAAACTGTAACCAATCAAATGGTCCTACCTTTTTTAATAGAAAAAAAATTCATTAATATGTGGTAATTATTAAAAACAAAGATGCAAGCAGTAATAGATAATCAGAAAATTATATTTAAACAGTGGCCAAACAAATAACTTTAGCAATGGTTGAAAGTAATAACAAGTATTTCTGAAATTTACCTGGAACCTCAAATATACATTTAACTTCTAAATTGTTAGTATTTTCATGCACAAATACTACACTTAAAATAAAAAATAAATTTGTAAAGTAATTCATACCTACTACTTATTTAATATAATTTTTTAAATTTAATACTTATTTAGAAATATTCAAATAAATATTAAAACAACACAATATACAGAGTTGCAAAAAATCAGACTGGACTAATTTCAATAAGATGTGTGATATCTTACAATTAAGATTCCTTAAAATTATGATTATGAACAGACAGTTGATAGAAGGATGTCTATATTATTTGGAATTCTGTTAAACCTGCTTATAATGTGTTAGCCTGCATGTAATTCAAAAATAAATTTTTTGTGCCAAAAAAAAAAATCCTAATTATCTTTTTACAATAGAGCACAGATTATCCAGAAATAGTTTACTCGAGAAATCATTTGAGGCAAGCAAATGATTAATGGAAAAAATACACCTATCAATATAGGACACTGTTCGTTTTCTTATATTTATTAACACATACAAAAAGTGTTTACAAGCAGTCATCTGGGAAATACTAAAATTCAGTGTTTATATTGGTCACCATTTTGTCCACAACTAAATCCCACTGAAATTTCACTTGCATTGATGAATTAGAAGACACCTACCTTTACAAGAATTGTGGGTTGTACTGATAGAAAAATATGAAAAAAATTCAAGATTTCGTCATTCAAAAATTCAAAACTATGATAGGCCAATACCATATCGAATATAAGCAATAAGAGGTAATACCTGTTTTTTTAAAATGTATTTATTTTATTTTTAATTTGTAGTTTCAACTAACTATATTCTTAATTATTTGTTTCCTATGATCATTTGAGGAGCTTATTTTCAAAAGGACACATATCTGACTTGGAAAAGTTTTTGGTAAGGTGAAAAAACAAATGAGTACTGATGAAATAATTATCCATGTTTTCTGGATATAGTATTAAAGAAAATAGGAGTAAAAAATAACATTCTAGGAATAATTTTTTTTCATCCAAAACAGCCATATTTATTTTGGATATGTGCTTTTTAGTCAAAGTCCTCATCCAAACAGCCATATTCAGGTTACAGATCTGATAATAGGAAAATAAAAGAGCTAAGTGTCGGTGATCTATAGGCTCATTACTAATGCAACTTGAAGTTGTGGAACAATATATTACCATCTAGTAGATATTATGAGGAAATTATAGTTTAAAATGATATTTATATTTCGGAAATGTGCCCTTTTGAAAAAAATCGGTAGCATCTTATACAATTGAACATGGATACGTAACCATTAAAATGCTTAGGGTCTCGTAAATGAAGAATAAAGAGAAAAACGAGAAAGGTTACATCAAATTAAAAGTTGTAACTTTAGGACATAAAAAAAAACAACATAAAAGTACTTAAACCACTAGTAGATAGTATCAGCTACTCCAAGTTTGAATCTAAATCAAAACCTAGCAGCCTCATTTTCACAATTTAATTATACAAGTGGCCACTACTGAAGCAGTGTCCACTGCCATGATATTTACATCATTTTTAGTCATTAATCATATTTTAAATCATGATTACTTATCATAATATCATTCTTATGGTATAAATAGTGTAACATGATTTTTATTAAAGTCATGTTACACTATTTATACCGTAATATTCAGTCATTAGTTACCCTAAAAAAATCTAATCATTAGCCAGGCTCAAGCCAACTTAAATACTCAACTTCGGTCACCTATTAAACTATAAACGCAGTTTGCCCAGCTCTGAAATATTAATTTAATTTGTATTATTATTATTATTTAATAACATGATTTATTCTTTTCTTTCTTCTAGTGATGGTTGTAGCGATCCTCTCAATCTCCAACTTCTCTTTTGATCAAGTCTTCATTTTTGTACAGGGTATATTAATCCTGTTTTCTTAAGTATGATAGAAATCATAAACGACTGATGACTTCACTACCTTATCCGACTTCAACTCAATCAAAACAATTGTCTAACAGGAATGAATGATCAACTTCATAAGCAAATCTATTTTATATAATTTCTTTTTAATCAATATGAATTCTGAAACTGATCAATTTGAACTTTGAAATTTATGATTTGTCTAAACTGAATTTAATAAGTAATACCAATATAATGTACCACTGAATAAAAGATCATCAACTCTTGTTTAGAATTTAGAATGAACAATGGAATAAAATTGTTTTTCTCATATCACTATCTAAAATCTAATTACCTCAGCAAGTTCTGTCTTCTTTCTTCAAAGGAATAAGTTTGGGATTATGACATTCAGCTCAACTAAAGCAAACAAAAAAACTCAAATGAATTATAACGAATTAAATGCATTTAATAATAATAATTAAATAAGATTAATATAAATAGAGTTAAACCTCTTATGTTCAGAGTGCAATCAGAACTGAGAAAATGAAAATGATGATGCAAAGAATGTTTGCTCAAATGGTAATAGCTATCGTTAAAAATAGTTTTCAGATGAAAGAATGCCAGAATAAAGAGGTTTGACGATACCAAACACTATGATCTAATTAAAAAAAAAATGGAGAAAGGTATTTTATAAATTAAATAAAACCTTGATTTATACATCAACATAAAAATAATTTTAAAGTTTATACAGAGTATCTAGTAGCTTGATGTGATTCCCAGAAATTTCCATATTTTTAACAAGTTTTCCCTGACCAAAAAAGCAAAATTTATCAAAATGATAAAACTTATTACCTCAGTAGGTAAGTACTGAAGCTACCCTTCCAAGGTCAATATTACTGAAGCAATATTATTTAACGTGGTAAATATATCTCATGTGTCAATATTATTGTTAAAATATACCCCTCAGAAGTTCAATATATTGATGAAATTCGATATTGACCGTTTAAAGCCTACCCAGCTTAATGCATTAAATAATAATGACTAAATATAATTCACTAACACAATTTTTTAACTATTAAAAGCACACCGAGGGCTCAACCCAACGTATAAAAACAAGAAAATACAGTACAAAAATAATTTCAAGTGTAAATAAAATTGACTTATTGGAATAAATTTTACTACAATTTTATTCATAAACTTATTTTACATAACAAAACAAAATAATATATGTATAACAAAATAATCATAATTGTGGGAATAAAATGCGTCCTGACAACTCCTTATCCTCAGCCTTAAGTGCGAGGAGCGAACCGGCAAACTTATAAGATGCCAAGTCTAAATTAGTTGAAATTTAAACTCAGAGCTTTTTGGAGCTAATATATTATTTTATTGTTCCATAACATCTCTAGTTCACTTAGCGACCCGGTGGATTGAGACAGAATGAGTAATTGTTTTAGAGAGAGGGACTTATGAACAAAGTTAGTGGAGTAGGCTTCTTGTAACTTCCGTGCAATTAGAGATGGTAAGGGGAATAACTACATCAACCTTCTCAATATTTTATACACTTATTGCTTAGTACTAATGGAAAATGTACTGAATTCAATGCTGCTGGACACCCTAATATTGAAAATAATTATTCAATTATTCACCTATTATTGAAAATAATAAACCAAAAAGACACTTTATGTTTCTTAAAAATTCGATATCATATCTGATCTTCATATATGTTAAGAAACTGTTGATTATATCAATTTTTTTAGTTTAACTATGAATTTCCTCATTGCAACTGTTTTCACGCTTTTTTCTCAGATTCTCTTACTTTTCAAAAAATTCTCTGAATTTTCCCGTTATTGTTGGTCACTAGACATTCTGTAATAATGTTCGTTCTAAAACCTGGTAGTGATAACAGAACCAATATTTAAGATTTGATTGTTATGAATTCATGTAAGCATCAATTAATGTATTATTGTAACTAAAATGTCATTTTATTAGAAAATCAGAATTTCTTCAATTGCTTTCTAATGAAATGGAAGTGACCTTCAGACAATACTAATTGCAATCACACTATGTTCTTCAATGTAATGGTCAATTTCAGTACATAACTGCACACACGTGAAGACAGGCAAGAGAACAGAAGACTGACTTTGAATTAATCATGGCCTATTCATCTCACACGGAGCTATCAGAAGGTTATAAAAATTTAACCAATCTTTTCTCTTTGAATAAAGCTGCTCTCAGCTTATAAGAATTTTAAGAAATGGTCGAGTATTTTAGAATAATTACTTGGCACTAAAATAAATTCAGAGTATTTTCAAATTAAACGTCAGGTACTTATGAAGAAATATAATTGGAATTTGCTCAACCTATCCTGTTTCAGCAGGAGACAACACATATTAATATAACGACCATGATGAATTAGGAAGACTTAGGTGTCAGTCATTGTGCCAGAATGGATATGCATGGAGAGGAAACCAAAGTAGGACAGTACAATATAACGAGGGCATTGCAGGACAAAGATAGCAGACCAAGGGCCAGTCAGCTTACGGAGTTAGAATCTGACTAAAGCTAAAGCTGAGAATAAAGCTGTCAATTCCTCGTACAGTGGTGATGACTGAGGAAACAAGATCTTCAGTTGATCTTGTCAAATGCTGAGCTAAATATACAGATACTTATTTTTAAACCAACACAGGTATTACAATAATTTCAGTTAAAAGTTAAAAAAGCTATAAATTATTACACAGTTTATTATACGGTTTATTATTTCCAAATAGTTCTATATCAAAAATACCAGCCGTGTACACTCACATGACTTTTCTTATCACTTAGGGTTAAAGTCGAATACAAAATATGTTTATATCTATATTTTTGCTAATATTAATTCGATTAATATTTTTATGATTTTTTTAATGTTTAGCTTTGTAGACAATTAAATTATATTTTAATTGAGCATGTGGAATGTTCCACTGTTGGTTTCCATAGGAACATTTGCAGAGAAGGTACTTTATAAAACATGCCTACAAAGTTTAATACGTTATATCTCTACAAATAGTGGTCCGATTTGGCTGATTTTTTTTTTGTAGGGAATTTAATTAACTTTGTTTAATTCCAAAGTTTTTTAAATTTAAATTTTTTGAAACCTAAAACCTCAAATTATGAAGAGGTTGATTTATTTTTTTAGACTTTAGTATAATGATTCTAAAACACTTCATATTTTTTCTTTATCTTCATAAATGGCTGAGTCATGGGCCTATAAAATCTCTGATCGGCCGCAATTTTGTTTCAAAATGGCGGATGGTAAATTGAGATCTGAGATTCATCCTGGGGTAAACTGTGACTTTGAAGCCAAATCTCAAAAAAATCGGCCTCATAGTCTCGGGAAAAAGCCAAAGACAGCAGACGGAGAGATTTTCGATATTTGCATATCTTGAAATGTAAAACCTCAAATTTTGAGGGCTAAAGACTAAAAAGTAGGAGCTTTAGGAGTTGAATAACTAAAAGTAAATCTAACACTTATTTCAAATTTTGATTTTATTAAAGATTTTGTTTTTTGGATTTTACAAAAATGGTTATATTCTACTAAAAGGTACAAAATGGAAAATAATGACATCTTCAAATTTAACAGATTCAAAAATTGTAATGCTCTCAGTAGTCGGTATTGCCTTCTCTAGTTCTAATTAAGGCCTGCGCACGGTCAGTTATGCACATGATGGCTTGGTCTAGGTTTCTCCATTCATCCACAGTAGCTTACCTGATTTCTTGGGCAGTCTGGAAATGTTCGATCAATGTTGGACTGCTCTGTGAAGCATATCCTAGACATGCTCAATGGGGTTCTTGTCGAGAGAGAAAGATGGACACTCTATTCTGTCTATGCCTGCCTCACGAAGTTACTCTTGGATGATAATCGCCCGACACGGGCGAACATTGTTGTCAACAAGGAGAAAGTTTTGTCCATAATTGTTTGCACAAGTGTTACTATGAACTCCAGAATATCTCTCAGGTATACCTGAGCATTCGGTGCACAAGTTCAGTTTTGGTGTTAATGCCAGCCCAAAACATAACTTAGCCACCATTTTGCTGAGACAGAACACTGTGTTTTACTAAACGAGTTGGTCTGTCAGAGAGAAGTGTTTCATCTGTGAACAAACAATTCTTCCACTCAATTTTCATGGTTTCTTGCCCATTGAAGGCGCTTTTCATTGCTCTATTCAAGGGAGGTGGGGCAGTGTAGAGATATTATAGCCAAAAAGTTAGCTTAAGACAATAAAAGGATCTTCATGGCGACTGGTTTTTCATGGTCTACTACTATGAAGTCTATCTTCAACCGAACCAGAAATCAAAAATTGATTCCACCACTTTACATAGATTTGTCCTACATTTAATGGTTTAGTGATTGTTGCTCTCTCAAAGCAACAATTCAATGATGTTTTTCTGCAGATATAAGGTTCTTACTCATCATGAACACTAAATCTGGACTGCAGATAAAAGCTGAATTGGCCGGTTATCATTTCTTCATGAAATGTCTTGTTTTGGGTCCTAATCTGGTGTTAATCCAGAAACTTCTCATTGTTAACTATTCTCTAATGCTGTGCTATTGGGTTCAAAATCCATCTTTGCTGTGGCAAACTGCTATTAATGAAAGAAGGGGTCACAAAACTTTTTTGATTACAGCTTATTACTATTTAACTAAATATAAGGGGCATTCTAAGATCCTAAGATGCTACATGAATTAGTGGAACAGGCATTAAAAAATAGATAATTAATTTAACTATTACGCATTATATCTTCTGAAAACCGACAACCTTTGAGAGACCGCATCTCATTTAATAGTTTTTATGCAATGGATTCATAAGATAATGATGGTGGTAAATACCACATCTCATACCATGCCTGGAACTCCTTCAGTTGTCCCGACCCAAGATGGCAAATCTCCAGCCAGTACTAACATTGTAGAGTGTCTTTAGGTCATACTATCTCATCATCTCAGTTTTAGACTTAAGATCTCAGCCAATAACCTTCCTGAAATAATGGTGTCAGGCATGTTCATCCCATTAAAATCGCAGGAATTTAATTAACAGTACAATACAAATATTAGAATATAATTTATATAGCTCCGCATTTGTTTTCCTTCTCTTTCTATCTCCATTTACTAGAGGATCATAAATTCTTGTAAGAAATGATCTCCCACCCCAAACACTTTTTAAGTTTCTTTATATAATTTTTGTTAAAAGTCAAACATCGAAACCGTAAGTTATAGCAGAGCATACAATTGTTTTGTAGAGGCCAATCTTCATCGTTCTTGAAATGTATTTGCTGTTAATTAGGCTGTAATAACATCTGTAGGTAACTGTTATGCTTTTCTTCATATCTTTTAAGGAGTCATTTAATTCTGCTCCAAGGTATACTAGATAACTGCTGACTCTCTGAAATAGCTTGAACCCAATACAAAAGAAAAAAAACATATCACCACAATCCCTATCAGGATATAAACAATAAGTATTTGATTTTCTTCTCATTAATTACCAGACTGCAACTCCTCACTGAGATCTCAAGAGCAGAGATAACTCCTTTTAGTGCCTGTTCAGACTTTGCCATTATATCTTTCATCAACATGCCCAAGAATTTTAACTGACCTAATGTTATATCAAACGTCTGAATGCCTGAGCATCAGAGAAAGCGGGTTTGGTAAAGGAATTCACAAAAAAATATATTAGTTGACATCCGCATGATTGTATAGAAGGATCAATCTAATTAGGTATTGATAAATTATTTGCCACTTCTATAAATTTGTTTTATTGAAAACTAGTTTTGAATGTTATACATTCATCCTCAGTTCTAAAAACACAAACAATTCAAAAATAAGCAATTTAAAATATAGTTTGGTATTGTTATACATATTATATTAGATTAATATAAATCAGTATTATAAAACATTTATGAATTATGAATTTAATTGAGACAAGAAATCAAACACATGTTGGTACTCACCAAGGTTTAAATAGATTATATCAAACTTTTTTTTTGTGTGTGTTTTTAGAACTGAGGATGAATGTATAACATTCGAAACTAGTTTTCAATAAAATAAATTTATAGAAGTGGCAAATAATTTATCAATCTCTAAAAAATATATTAGTTTTTCTGTTTGGCTTTAGAAACTTTTTGATCATATCCTACCTAAAATTAAGCCACTACACCTTTGTTCATCTTGGACTTTATTTTCCGATCCAGTCTGCAGTGTCTTTTTTTATTTCATAATTTGGTTTTATGTTTTATTAAAGATTAAATACATTAAAATATACTTACCATTAATTGATATACTATAAAGATGATAATTTTTCTTCTTTCTTCTCTCTTCTTAAAATTTATATATAAATATATACTTTTTCAATATAATTTACATATATAATTCTTTAAGATATAAAAACAGGTCTATTTATGAGAAAGAATGAATGTAATTATTTAAAATATAAAAAATTTCAAAAAGTGAGACTACAGAAATAAAAGTGAAAAAAAAAATATAAGGAATTAAAATTTTCTTTTTCATTTTCAGTAATACTGTTTAAAATAAACAATAGGGATACAACTTCAACTTTTTAAATTTCAAAAATAACAATTTACAAAAATTTAGCATTTTCGTTAAAAAAATAAAATCTGCATTCTTCTTTCTTTATTCTTAAATATTTTATACAAATTCAGAATGAACACTTCTAATCTAATAATGAAATTTTTTTATTGTCCTAAAAAAATAATTGACATTAGGAAACTTCTATAATAAAAATCAATGCCTGGCAAGGAATAAGATATTTTGCCTGGTTTGCCTGTCCTGTCAAAAGGATTGACATGAAAATTGAAAAATTTTAAAAAATAAAATAAAATAGTATTTTTTAAAAGCAAGAATTAAAAATTGTTTCGATTATAAAACCTATTCCTTCTTATCCAAAAATTTCTTCTGTTCTTGGAGAAAACAAAATGACCTCTAAGACTCCTTCCTCAGAACTAATGCATTTATGTAAATATTTTCAAAAAAATAAAATAAAAAATTATCATAAAAATAAAATATAATATAATATAAAATAATAATAAGGAAATAAAACTAACATGATTTTCCGTTGAACTATGATTACAAAAAATAAAAATGGTACAAGAAACATTTTACTGAACTACTTATAGTATGTGCACTTTTCGACAGTAAATTTTGAGCCCTAAGGTCCAAATGACAATAGGGGATGTTAAATAACCAAATTGGTAACTAGTCTTCGATTGATATCACGAGGCACACCTATCTTCCCACTTATGTGAGTATATTTCACTATCAATAACATTTTTCTTTTAAATTCTGTTTTAAGTATTAACATTTATGGTAATTTTTTTCAAGTTAAATTTTAATTACATTCCTTTATCTTTCATGTTGACTCAAAATTCCTAGTTTTTTCTTGATATTTCAAAGTTTCTTGATTAGCAGACATTCAGGTGATTTTCAAGTTACTACACTTGTAAATATTTCTTTCCTCTATGTATACACATATAAATACTGATGTATATACATATATATAGATCTATGTATATACTAATGTATCAGTCATTAATCAATCTGACCCCTTGTATTACTTTGATTCATCTAAGTTCTACAATACCAATTAAAAATAAAGAACAAATATAACTTTCCAGATACTAGATTTATCATAGACCCAAATTGCAGATTGATTTATAGAGACCAATAATCAGAATAAGAAACATAATAAATAGTTTTTGCCTCTTCTTTGTAACTATTAAAAAACAAAGATAAAAAAAAAAAATTATTTTAAAACATTGGGAAGAAGTAACTATATTCCATAAGATCATATTTGATTTGGGGATCCAATTGTAAAAAGCACAATATCAAAATACTATTTAAAAAAATAATAATCATAAAGCATACACCTTACAAAATTCCACAAAACACTATTAATTGTATTAGAAAATAGAAATATTTGGCACACAGCAATTAAATAGCTAAATATAACCTTATAAAAATATAAAATTAAAATTAAAATTTGATTATAGGAATATACAGTATATTTGATAAAGCCTAAAATAAAGCAGGCAATAACTTTTCTTCATAAAGTAAATCAAGAAACATGGCAGAGCACCAGGTAAAGGTCAGGTTAATTAATTACAACTTTAGGAACACAAAAGTCTATAAACTTCAATTAACTAAATATCATTTTGTTCAAAAATGACATACATACTTGTCTATTAGAGGTACCATAATTATGTAACCATTATCTTCCTTTTTAATTCTCATCTGTGGTTGTTAGGAAATCACGATTTATGCTATCACTATTTATTTCCCACCAGAATCGTTTAATATTGTATTGTATTGTATTGTATTTAGCTAGACAGTTCATTTCAATTTATTTTTCTTCACAATATCAGAGCAGACAAAACTCTGTACAAGTTCCCATCCTGTGATAATTCAAACATTTTTTTGGATGTACATTTCTTATTCCTATCAGCTTCCCCTTGTTCCGCTTACTCAAGAGGCAGACAAACCCTCATGAATTTAAGATATCTTAAAAAGTCTAATAAATAACCTGTGATAAGTAACAGAAAATGGTACTTCCGTATTAAGCGGTTGACCATATGCTCTATTGGTTTCTGTTAAAATGCACACTGTAACCTTTTTTATTATTTTTTTTTAAACAAAAAATTATAAAAATTTGGGAATCATCTTCCATGAAAGAAAATGCAGTAATGTATTTTCAAAGTTTTGGAATTATTCCATCGAAGAAAGTCTACGATAATGGGCATGACATTTCTACTACATAACTTACCTTAAGGCCTAAGCCTCAACTGTAAAGGATCCGTTGGAGATTTGCTTATCTCTTGAGCGAGCATAAGTCGACAGTTTGTGATCTAATTAAAGCAGTAGTAATTTTAATAATCTCAATGAATAAGAATTTTTAATGATGCCAGATAAATAAATAAGTTTTAGGATTTTTTTCTTTTTTTTTTTTTAAATAAAGAAGTTCTAATAATAAAAAGTAATTTAAATTAAATTTTTTAATGTGTCACATAAATTCTGATAAATTTCATATTTATTACGAAGACACATGTTATCACATCATGATGGCAGGTTATAAACTACAACAATAGAAGATATGGTCGATCATTTAATACAAAAGTACCCACAAAACTGCTGACAAGGTTTTCAAACAAAGAATTAGCAGTATTATCTGATTGTAGGACAAGTAAACAAGTAAAACCCCTGTCATAATGCCTCTAATAGTCTAGTACCCTCAAATAGACAATCAGTTTGGTGTAGTAGCACTTCAACTACCTGTATAAAATTATAGCAGATCTATAGAAAGAACACAGTTGCATCCAATACTTGATCTAGAGCGGATTTGTCTTGAAACTATCCACACTATTATTGATAGTTTGTTATAATAATCTATCTATCAGTATTAACAGGTAGAATAGATCAGTAGAAAGTAATGAGTATCAAAGAGCAAAATTCAGCTACAGTTAGACTGGGGCCACCTTAGCAGTCACCAGACTGAATTAAATATTTTTTAATTTGAAATTAAACGAATCACCAACCTGCAGATTCTACAGAATAGAAGATGAAATCGCATACAATATATATTGGTGCCATCTCTTACCAAGAATAATGCAACTAATATACTTTGCCTAAGGTCATATTGAGTATATCCTGCAAACCAGTTAATCCATTAAGTGTCTGGAGGATAGCAAAGGCTATGCGGCTGCCTTAAGGTAATGCACAGGACTGTGCCTGAGTAGGCATCCATCAACAGCACTCAGAGGAAAAAAAAATAATATGAACAGAGAAACTGTCAGATGCCACTTAACAGAGCAGAATAATAATCTTCTAATAAGCCACGGTTGACTCCTTTAAATAAATCCAATTCATAAAAAATATTAGATAGAACAAATATTTCTAAGTATTTTATGTAACCAATAATAGAAAAAATAAAAGTCATTAAATTGCCCAATCTACATACTTGCAAATATGGCAATTAAAACAAATATCACATAAAATGATTGCCTGAAAATGATTTTTTTATTCTTATTTAATTCTTTATAAAAATGTATCTATTCAGAGAAAATTAAAAAAAACCTGTCTTACTTAACTAGAAATATTGTAAGAAAGTAAAAGATCACATACCAGGCCGTCGAACAGGTGCAACAGTGGTAGGATCAAAAAGTATTTTCGGTTTTTCCTGACCTTTCTTTTGAGGTACTTTCCTTATAATATTCACAGTAATCTTTTTGAGTTCCTTGGCATCAAAGATTTTTTTCATGCCCTCATCCGGGCCTTTAAAAACCTGATGTTTTTCCTCCAAATCGTCATCTTCCAAAACCCTAAAAAAGTAGTTTGACAACAGAATAAAGTGTTTTCTAATCTATTAATGATTTTCATAATATTTTAATTACAACAACTTTTGAAACTTATTTTTTCACCAAAATTGTAATAAGATGGCAACATAATGTAATCTAAGATCACATGTCTTCATTGTATAGTGGCTTAAATTAAATTCAGCTGAAAAACCGTTGTTTTAGCTATTCCTCTAAAAAGTGTATTACAAATGTGATGAATCAACTTATGGAAAGAAGAGGAAAAAACAGGTCAGTCATTTCTTACTACAATAAATATTCCGATGAGAATATTTCTCATAATAATCTTTTTTAATCCATATTACTATTGAAATGGATTCTTAACAGAAATGGGCATAATCGTAATCATAAAAAATTTATTATAAAAAAAAAACAACACGATTATGATGAACTTTATAACGATTAAAATCGTTTAACCATGAAATCATGGTCTTTTAAAGGCTATAATCGTAATCGTAATCATGATGATGAGTAAGCCCATCTATAAACACTCACAGAAGGGGTGCCCACAGGCAATAGGTTCAAATCAAAATCAATCAGATACTTGCACAATTATAGCAAAACAAAAACAAAATAAATAAATATTAAGGAACTCGATAAAAAATAAATCTTAATAATAAAAAAACAATTAGACATTAAAAAATAAAAAAAGTTCTATCGACAAATTGATAATGCGAGCCGGCTGCAATGACACAAATATGTATATTTCAAATTCTCACCGTTTGTAGCTCCTAGAGCTAATGTTCAAACCTGACTCGAATCCCGGTGCTAAAGAAAGAGAAACTGAAATAGAGTGAGAGCGAACGAGAAAAACAGGTTTGTCTTGCTAAGACTTTGTCTGAAGACTGGGCTAAACCCATTAGATTGGTAGCCGACCGGTTTTGTGTACTTGTGTTAATATGTAATATATAGACTATGTACATACAAATATGTTTTGTACATTGCTTGGCCGCAACATTCCGTCCACCATAATTTTGATTACAATTTTAACCGTTGTCTTCGGAATGAGGGTACAAAGGAGCAAGATTGATTAAGCTGACCACCTACCCTGAAGATCCCATGGGGAGGGATTCAAAACCTTCCATAATTTGTAAGATAATATTTCTTTAAGAGTTGTTAGGTATTTTTCTTGAGCCAGTTGAATACAGGTTATTCCAGCTTTGTAAATTTCCTTCAAGCTGAAGAATCCTATAATTTTAATTTGAGTCCTTGTTGACATTATAAAGTGCGAAACAAAACACACAGAATGAATGAGTTTTGAAATGACGAGAATCTAGATATTGATGCAGGATATCAGGATAACTGGTGGAAAGAAGAGCTATTGCCAGAACAGCCTTGAGATCTGTTTCCTGAAATGTGAGATGAAGGGGCAACCTTTGAGGAGAACCAGCCAGCCAGGATAGGCCGGATCACTGGATAATCCCACAAGATGCACAATCTGCAGGATAATCTGCTGTATAATGCCAAGAGGAAAGCTCTGTTGTTTCCAAGATCTCTGCAATGTGAAGCCATCCCAGCACTGATGCTGAATCCTATAAAAGCATTGGCAAGATGTTACCAGAGGAGTAAGAAGAATGGCCCAACAGTGTTCAAAACGAGGAATGGACATAAATTTTTCTGGGTTAGTTTAGTTTTTGTCTCGAGAAGAAAAGTTTTAGTAGTCTGAATGTGAAGGTATACTGCAGCAGCATATCCACGTTCAGAAGCATCAGAAAATGCTAACAAATATAAAGTCCAACAGTCGATAGATGCAATATGTCGAGGGATTTGAACATCTGATATGTACCAAGGTGCTGCATGAGGGAAAGCCATCGGTTACTAATATAGGAAAGAACCAAATCATCCCAGGCACATTGCGCAAGCCAAGAATCATAGATTCTGGCTATAGTAGATAAAACGTCTCTTTCAGTGCAAGATGAAACTGCATCATGAATGCGGAATGTGAAACAACCTAATAACGGAAGATACTGCAAACCAAGAATTTTGTAACCTCCTTTGTTATCTTCCGGACTTAGTATGAAAGGAGAATCAGAATTAGGATCCATTACATCCTCAATTAGGTCAGGTCTATTACTTCTCCATTAACTTAGCTCAAATTATCCTTTTTTGAGCAATAAAATCAATTGTGATTTAAATTCTAAAACTTTATGCATTGTGTCTGCTCCAGAAACGTATATTATCCACATATACATATTATCCACAGATGCATATTATCCACATATACATCATTAAGAAGAACTTGAGCAGTCAGGGGATATTTATCTCCATCAACTTTAGCAAGCTGTTGTAGAGCTCTCATTGTCAGATAAGGAGCTGAAGCAAGTCCATTTACGGTATTTAATTCATATTCTCAGACTGGACGCATGGGGTCTGAACTCCAGAGGATGTGCTGAAATGTTCAACATTTAGGGCGTATCAGGATCTGTCAATATATCTTTACAATATCGACCTTCATGCAATGAAGTCGAAAGTTCATAAAACTGAGAGCTTAATGAACGAGATAATACTCTGCTGATGGTGCAATGTTCATATGCTCCTGAGATATGTAATCATTCATGAATTTTATATATTCATTCCTAAGAGAAAGGTTATGATGAAGTTGGTATTCAAGACTTTTAAATCGGTTTTACACCTGAACTTTAGGACTTTGAAGCTGATCTATTGTAGATTTAAAAGGAAGTTCAACAACCAAACGCTCACTTAGGACCTTGATGATGGTGTGAGGGCTTGCTAGTACTAAGATGTGCCTTCGGGGTTTAGAACTAAGATGTGTCTTTAAAGTTATCATTATACCCACATGTAACCCTAAATAGTCATAATATTCTAATATATGTGTACCAAGTTTCTCCAATTTAGTAAACTGTGCATGATGTGCATAAAATTTGTGTCACCTCACATCTGGAGGTTTACAAGAAAATATGTACTGAAGAAACGGCCATCCCAGAAAGAAAATTAATAGTTTCGATATGGATTATCATGAGGTTATGCAATAGTGGGTAACATGGTTGATTTAATATAATTTAAAATAAATGTAGCTAGAAAAATAACAAAATTCACAGATCTTTCTTTGGTAAAACAAACAAGAATCATTACACATTGCAAAAATGAATTATATTAAACATGGAATATAAACTGCATTGAGAGATTGAAAAGTTTAATAAGTACAAAGAGAATGTATCTCTTTACCTGATATACCTAGTGAATGATATGATAACAGTAATCTTCTGTTACTAAATTAGCGCTTAGGAAATAGTATACAAAATGAAAAACCAACAATTTCATAATAAACCTTTAAAACATACATAAAAATAAATTATCAGCACGCAAATAAATTAATTTAACAAACTCAGTGAGATAATAATGTCAAAAGTAGCCAAATTTCCACAAATAAGTAGCCAAATTAGTAAGTTAAAAACTACAAAATTCATCACTTTAAATCAATAGATCACTAAATGAAATGGCTTTACTCTGGAATACAAAAATAAAATTATTACAAAACACCAAATGAAGTATACAACTGATTAAAGATATATCAATAAGAATAATTAACTCAAAACACTTAAATCAATCCATGAACATGAAATCAACAAAACTCAATACAACAGAAAACAAGTCTAATAGACAATAGTACAAACCTGGAACTCAAAGGTCGGGGAGTATTGCTCCTAGATTTACTTCTGGATCTGTCTCTTGCATATCGTGACATAGGATTAATATCTATATCTCACCAATTCTAAAACAGGAGAAAAAATCACACACGTCAAGTATAGCACCATTCAGTGTGGTACAGGAAATGAAAACCATTCAAAGACTGATTAACGAAACGCGAAAATACCTAAAATAAATAGGCCTTCAAATCTTAAATATGTATAATTGAAACAAGCGCACCTAAGTTATGAGAAACATTGATAAAAACAACCAAACAAAGGGAGCTCTCAACTTTGAATTACATGAACATAGAGGTTATATTTTCACTGTGGAGATCGATAAAACTTAATTGCCTTGAGGAAATAATAATTTTAATTATCTATTTTAATATCACATGTTTAAATGATTCTTTGTGAAATATTTCAGTGCTATTTTGAATGTATTAAAACCTTTAAATCTGATTTGTGTTTTTCTTTGTAAATTCACATGTACTGACATTGGTTGGCAGTAGTTTCACTTGAAAGCCACATTTAGTTATAGATAGAGATCTATGATTATAGATAGTTGAACATAACATGAGTTCAAAACTTAAACAAAGTTTAAACGTCTTTAAAAAATGAACTAGAAAATAATAGCTAAATGCCATTATACTCGCGAGTAATCAACTCTTGCAATTATACCTGAAATCCTTTGACTTTAATGGAGCTGAACCAAAACTAAAATTATTTATTGTCAATATATTGTACTGGAACTAATAAAGTTAAGACCCCAATATGTTTTAATAACGGCAAAAAAAATCTATAAATTGCCTCGAGTTGTCTCGATTGGACAAGCCTAGTATAATAAACCTCAAGATTTTTGCAAAGTTCCTTTTGTAGACACCAAACTTTCTCAAGCCATGTAAGAGAAAGACTAAAGTTGGCGCGGCAGAAATTACATCACCTCAACTTTCCTTCTGGCTGAAACTACAAATCTATAAGGCGGTTATTCGACCTACGCCCCTCCCTGATGCATAGTTCTTCCGTTACCTCTTCAGTAGTATGCTTCGGAAACTGCAGAGTTATCAGAACTCCGTATTACGGAGGATCGTCTGAGGTACCACTCTTCGGAACAGCACCATACATGAAGAGCTCTCCTCGGTTATAGGACGCTGCCACATCAAATTCTTTGATGGGCTGAAGTTATTTCTCAATCCTCTATTTCGGGACATCGCCCCACCTCTCAGGCCTGGAAAGGGGCAAGGTACCATCCCCTTAACGGACGTTTAAGTTGAGGGAAGTGGCTTGGATTCGACTGTGTGACCCACATTTATACGACAACCTGCAGAGAAAACCCTCCTCATCCGTCGGAAGGAAGACACGGTGATCTGCCATTAAAGCCACCGTTGCACACAGCAGACCTACAAAACCGCCCTTAGAATGCCTTCGGCAAAAGAAAGACCTTGTCTCAACCATGCGCTTGTGGATTTTGCTAATTATTATTGGGGTAAGAAAAAAAACAGCAATAAACAACACAAAGTTCCCTCTCACTTTCCTTCAGACAACGTCCTCTACACAAGAACACCTTTGCCTGTAAATGCTAATCGATTTGCACTTCTCATTTCATCTATCTTTTTTAATACCCCGCTCTCGAATACCAATATTGATACCTAGCTCAAGATTCTTTTCTACCTTACAAAGTCTGAAGGCTGACCACTCCGCTTGTATCCCAACACATTTTTGCAATATTTGAAGGGAAATCCCTTCGCGTGCATTTCCTACTAGGTCTGTGTGGTTCGAAGGCTGTTCACTCTGACACATTCGATCGCTTTGCTTTCTACATATTTATATGTTCCCATAATATATCTGTCCGGCTACCTTACCACCCACAATATTGCCGTTTGATATTTGTCTATTAGACATCAACCACGATGGCTTTTTATCTCGACAGTGTATTTAATTATGATTATTAGTGTAGGGTATAAACGAAATCAACAGACCAAATGGTCGACCGCTTCCAGAGTAAGTGTTCTCATATTTTGTTGGTCACCTTTATAAAACGTGTTTTGTTTTAGTGAATTTCAAAGCACAAAAATCATTAATAGTCATGTAAAACACTTACTTTATAATAATTAAAATATGATAATATTCATGTTACCTAAGTTTGAGCTTGAATTTTATTATTCAACAATTTATCCTATTCCAAAGACATAGGTACATAGGTAGGATTATGACACACTCGGTATGTATACTCACCAGAAACTAACTCATACGACTGCTGGTGAAGGACAGTCTCGTCTTCAGTTGCGACATGTGCTGCATTTGCATTAGGACAATAGTTTGTTGTCTAAAAAAAGATATTCTATTATGTTTGCTAATTGGAAATAAAGTTCCAAATTAGCTTCTTTAGTAAGCCATCGACTACTGAACGACGAGGAGGAAACATTATCAAGGAACTTAGTTACCAGTGGCGTAGCTAAGGTTTCGTTTCGCGGGGGGAGGGAGGAGGGTCCATCCAAGGATCTCTTTAAAGAAACCGGACATGTAAGGAGGCACTCTCTCCATACAATATTTCTGTGCCTAGGCATATTATTTATAAAATAAAATTCAAATAGGTTTATAAAATTTTTGTTTACAGATAAGAATAACTAAAATATTTTGTAATTTGGGAGGGAGTCCGGACCCTCTGTATTCCCCCTTCGGCTATGCCACAGTTAATTACTATCGGGAAATGGTCACTACTGTAGGTCAAAAATAAATATTCTGAGTTAACCGTTAAAGCAAAAACTACAATTTTAAGATGTTTGTAATTAAGAATTGAATTTTATTAAATAAGGTTACTATAAAGAAATACATCTCCTCTGTGCTTTCGGATATAAATTTTGTATTTTTTTAAAAAAATGCCTTAAGATGAAACAGGATTATCAGGATTGGGACATTTCTTGTGTCGAGTGAAGTTAGATAATGAATAACAAAGCGATTTGACGGAAGAAAATTTAACTATTATATGGAGGTTTGACAGTATTTTATTTATAATAGATGGTCGACTGTGATGTGTATCATGGAATAAAAAATTAGAACTCAGTCAATATGTACAACGTATTGACTGAGCCCTGATTATCTAATTTTTTTTTTATCACTAATAGCTATAAATTAGCAAAAGCACACTTTGTTAAATATAATTAGTAATATCATTCAGAGAAACAATGATAGGCATCAAATTTACAAGGAAATAATCCGACATATGTCTCCTAGATTTTGATGAAACTTCTTTAGGTGGATCTAGGCCTTAAAATATTGGATTGTGTAAAATATTAGGGACCAACCCCAATAAAAGGTTCATCAAAATCTAGGAGAAGCATGTCGGATCCTCTCAATGTTAGTTTTTTAAGAGCTTTCTTTGCTGGAATAAACCTTTCCTGATATCTTGTCCAGCAGTGCATTTGTAATCATCTCTTGTCAAGTATCTCGTTGTAAGTTGTGTTGTAACCTTGCCCAGAGGAATTTTCAAACATGAAATTTTAAAAATCTGAGGAGGGATTTTTATTTTTTATTTCCGTTTATTAAATTTTGAGATCGAAAATGATGAGAACTGTACGTTATTACTAATTATTAATACTAAAATATATCATAATTGGACAAAAATATACCATTCATATGTGCTGATTCTAAAAAAATTAGTTATTCTTTAATATCTAATAAAGTCCCAGAACAGCCAAGAGTCATTTAATGAATGAAGAATTTTTATGACAAATTATTAATTCCTGACTCGCACTAACTTTTATACATAGTTTCCCTTGTTTATTAAATATTACTAAGGAATTGGCATTGTAGTTTTTATGAGGTCATTGTATGCCTTTTTATAGCAGTTACTCTGCTTTATCATTTATTACTACAGAATTAGTTTAATTTTATTTTTACTAAATATTTTTATTTTTTTTAGGCTTTAAAACGAACTCAAGATATGATATTTTCTATGACCAATGCACAACGAAGATTGACAAGTACTACAATGTTTGATCCGCCTTATTTAGATAGTCTGAGGCCTAAAATCCCATTGTATGAGCCATTGAACATTCAAATTAAGGGTTATGATTTTGCTGTTGTAGAGAACTACCAGAAAGAAATTAACAGAATTGCAAAAATTATGGACATTGATATAAGCGATGGGTACGTTTTGTGGTAGATGTTTTAATTAACTTTTAATAAACTCAATGTTGAAAATGCTTATTACTTAATTTTCATGACCATCCCTTTATGTATGACGATAAATTTCTTTTTGTAATTAAAGATTTTTTTTATATAAAAGGTTCCAAATTCTATAATAAATAATTTTGTTTTATTATTCTTTCATTATTACTGCCCCTAAAAAGATCATGCTGGTTTATAACATGGTAAATAGTACAAAAGCATCTGGATCTGATTCCTGTCTGGGTCAATAATATATATTTTTTAGCTATTTTGAAAAATTAATCTTGACACTTCCATATTATTTAGAACTGAGTGCTGCATTTAGGTACTATTATGTATAAAAATGGAATTTTAATTTTTAGATTTTGTATTGTTAATCAGCTTGGAAGGAAGCTGATCTTGTCTTCTGAACTGTTTTTATCCTGCCAGAAGCTCTTATATGAGGTTCCCATCATGCTCAGGTCCTAAGGCAATTTCTCTTTGTTCTTTCACAAGGTCCGACTCCATCTAGGGTTTTGTATTATAATTCTTTTTGGCCTTATTGTACATCTACAAACTTTCTGCTTGATTCTCTCAATTTTATTAGCTGAAATAATGGGAAAAGTTTTCAACATTTTGAGAAAAAGTGTAATATTTAAAAAAATAAATCAATCAAAATTTCATTGGAAAAAATGATAAATTAACCAACAAACATCTCATTTTAAAAGTTTAATTTGAACTTAATAACCTATATTTTCTTTAGTTGACGTCCGCATGATGGTATAGAAGGATCAATCTAATTAGGGATTGATAAATTATTTGCCACTTCTATAATTTAGTTTTTATTGAAAACTAGTTTCGAATGTTATACATTCATCTTCAGTTCTAAAAACATACAAAAATTCAAAATAAAGTTTGGTATTATTATGTATATTAAATTAAGTGTAATATAAATTAGTATTATAAAACATTTATGAATTTAATTAAGACAAGAAATCAAATACAAGTACCAACATTTATTTGATTTCTTGTCTTAATTTAATTCATAATTAATAAATTTTTTATAATACTAATTTATATTACACTTAATTTAATATATATAATAACACCAAACTGTATTTTGAATTGCTTATTTATGAATTTTTGTGTTTTTAGAACTGAAGATGAATGTATAACATTCGAAACTAGGTTTCAATAAAAACTAAATTATAGAAGTAGCAAATAATTTATCAATCCCTAATTATATTTTTTTATTTATCCAATACCCACTCTTGGCATATTTGCCGCACAGATCAATAACTATTGGATATCCTGACTGGTTCCTCATCTGTTGATGCTACTTGCAAAGCCCTACAGACATTCAAATGCTCTGCATCTATATCACCCTGCTGGCAAAGAGGACACTCAGATGAGTTAAGCACTCCAATTCCATGAGCCACCAGATAGTCACGTCCTGTAGTCTTACGGAAAAGGACAACACAAATGGCTCTACGGAGGCTATGAGAGATTGGGACCTCTGTGACAATATTTTACCAGCAGAAGAGGTAATGTACCTTATCCAGTCCTTTATGAGTGAATCAATATGGGCCTTGCTTGAGAGGAAAGATGCGCTGCTGTGGTAAAGAAGCTCCTATCTTGGCCAACTCGCCTCCCTTTTCATTTCCAACAATTCCATTGCATTCTCAGCTCCCATCGTCTAGCCAAATCGTCTAGAACTTTTCGGCATTTTAAAGTGTTATCAGTGCAGCTGTTATTCGACAGACTGTGTATGGTGGCTTGAGAGTCGATGAGAAGTACAGTTTTCCTTGAAGACTCTGCTCTCTTCAGGTCTAGAGCAGCGTTATACACTGCAGCTACTTCACTATCATAGTTACTAAATTGTTTGCCAACAGCAAAGCTTCTTTGGAAAAGCCTGCAATATTAATCAGCACCAGTTTTTCCGAAGCTTGAAAAGGAAGATCCATCTGTGAAAAAATATTTCCATTCTTCATGTTGATAGACATAATTTGGCCTGGGATATTCGATAAGTTCGAAATTCGGGATGGAGAGACTGTTGAAGATTTTCCATTTGCCCTTACATGGAGCCGGATCAGATGAACTAATTCCATATTTTGTTTCTAACCTTGATACAGTCGCTAAAGATGTTACTTGCATTTTAAGCCGATTTGTTGCTGATCTATACATGTTCCAGTATCTTCCATTGATTCTTTTATTTCTCTCCCAAAAGTGTAGACATGCCCTATCGTGCCTGTTCTCAAGTGGTTCAATGTTCGTTCGAATTTCCATAGCAGCAATAGGAGTGGATTTAGGAGCACCAGTAATAACTCGCATTGCCGCATTTTGCATAATGTCTTGTTGAGATGCTATTATAGTTGTTTCACTTCCATATTCCAGAATTAGCATAACATAGGACCTATAAGCAACAACAACTTATATTGTTAATAAGAACTTCATGAATAAATAAGTTACTTAGGCAATTCGATAAAAGCTAATATTGTCGTATGGATTTTTTTTTTCAGTTGGGGGACTCCAGGAGTAAAACATAAAATCCAGAAATTTAAACCAAACAGTTCAATTGTTAACCAAGAATATGTATTGATGATTTATGAACGAAATCTACAGGTATCATTATTTTATGTTATTTAATTTTTATAACCCATTATTAATTATCTTTTCCATCCATGAGAAAATCTAATAAAAGACTTAGATCTAAAATATCTGATGCGGACACTGCATGACTTCTTTGTATGCCTATTAAACTATAAATCGATGGCTCAAAAAGTGATCATTAATTTAGTTACTAGTTTCTGAAGATAGCAGTATCCCAAAAGCGGCACCCAGCGTCATAATGACACACACACCGTTATAAAAATGTTAAAACCGTTAGTATGGACATTGAAACTTTCATATCCATGAAAAAAATTTGTGATTTGTGATTTTTAGCACGATTCGTGTAAAAAAAACAAAACAGTTTCAGGTTTACTTTAGTACCACTTCCGGCTATCCAATTCTAAACAAAATATATTATATTATTTATATCGATACAAAAGTCGTATACACCAAATTTGAGATGTTTTGCATCATATTTTAATTTTTAATGAAAGTTTATTATAACCTTAAAGTAAAGTAGCACTTCCGGTTTGCCCGTTTTAACCAAAATCTTGTAAATTACTTATATTAATACATAAGTTTTATATACTAAATTTGAGAAGCTTTGCATTATCTTTTAATATAATTTTTGATGAAAATCTATTTTAGCCTTCTTGTAAAATACCACTTCTGGTGAACATGTAGCGACCAAAAAGGGAGGCTTACAACAAGATTTTACATCAATCCCAAATACAAAATTTTAACTTTCTGCAGCAAACCATTTTTGAGTTATGCAATATAGGAACAAACGTACATATAGGCGTCACGATGAAACTACACAAAATGGATTCAGGGATGGTCAAAATTGATATTTCCGTTGAAACCTGAAAATCGAAATTTTTTGCGATTACATTACTTCTTTTACTGCGTACAAGGAAGAAAAAAGAAGCAATATAAACTTGATCTATTTCTGAAGATATTTGAAATGTTAACATAAATGAACCAATCCAGTATCTTGCAAAGTTGGTACTTTTCGAAATAGATATCTGATATTAATTTGTTTTCAGGTAGTCGACCTGCCTTCGACTCTCGCTCCTATTTTCTTTCAACTGATTCAAGCTGCTCAACCTCAAGGAACTAATTTTGAAGTGCATGAACACTTGGAAGAGCATGAAATAATTAGGTACGTCCCCGACAAGGAATTGATTCAATTGAAGACACAGCTGACTGAGCTAGGGGGACCTCTTACTAAAAAGAAATAAGAGCTATATAATTTTAATATATTTTTCACTTTAGTTATGTACATTAAATGTAGTAATACACCAAGTTGGACTTTTTCATAGTCTTGTTATGCTGTTATTTTTTGTCCAGATCTTCCTATTTATGTAATATCTTACCCTTTCCATATTAAGCTCAACTCAAGACTGCTACCAATAAATATTGATTAAAAACATATTCCATGCCGTTTTACTAAAAACATGATTTGAAATACATTTTCTGATTTTAGATGAGTATTAATTAATATTAATAAATAAGCTTTGAAGATATTTGTAAATAATAAATAAATAAATTAGTCCCGTAACAGGTCGTGAAGAACCTAGAGGGCTGGAAGAGGTATCTGTTTTTGATGGTGAGATGGGAGGTAGTATGCTCAACAATGTACTCCAACCGCTTGGTTTATCTCTTGACTACTATTTGGTTCTAATTTTTTTTTTAGAGTTCAATTAAGCAGGAAGTTTACGCCAAACCATGGTCCCATCCTGACGAATTGACTCATTATCTTTCAAGAGAAAATTTAATTTAAGCCAGGATTTGAACCGGATTTTTTGTAGAATCTGTGACCAAGTAGCACCGGAAAATAGTTATTTAAAAATTAAGTCAATAATAAGGGATTAAGAAACTCTTTTTTTCTTTAGAAATTATAATTAATCATTTATTAACTTTCATAACAATCATTGAATCAAAAATATATATTACTGAAGTTTAACCATTTGGCTTACATTGAACTTTAAATTTATAATCGGTAATCAATTTATTCTAACATAGGATAATAATATGTTAACATGTATTTGAAAAACCAATCAATCAAAATTCCAACAAAAAAATAATGTAATAAACAAATTATTACTAAAAAATTCATACATTAAGTTTCATTAAATCCATTACTCCTAAATGAGTTAAAAAAAACAAAAATTACAAAAATACAAATATCTACAAACATGTAAAATTTACATAATACACTTTGTTAGGTAACATTTGATGAAATTAAATAATAAATTATAGAATAGAGTAATAAATGCCTTTCTTTAAAAAGTAAATAAAGTTATCTACAAGTGAAATCAAGATGATGGATTGTAGTAAAGCAGGGACCTTCAACACAATGTAATTGACACTACCCCTTTAATTTGAAAAACTTTGATAAAAATTAAAAGCCATAAATAGAAGGGAATAAACTGTATAAAAATAAAAATTAACCAGAGCATAACTCTAAAAAAAGACAAGGCCTTCTGAATTATCTAATTAATTATTATTAATCGAACGATGCATATATCATCATAAAAAATCCATAATTATTGCATTACTATCCTAAATTAAACAATTTACATTAGACCACCTACGTATTGAACTTCCATACATCAAAAATCTATTCAATTTTTCTCAAGTACTTCGAACATTTTGTAGACAAATTATACCATGTACGTAGATTTCTATTTATCGAGCAAAAATATTTACCTTAAAAAAAGTATGTGAATAAGAATAAAATAATTCAATAGACCTCCAAGCAAGCACGATAAATTTATAAAGTGGCATGGCATCTGAGAAAAATAAGATTGGATGAAAGTGAAGAACTAAAGATTTAAGATGTGCAATGATCTAAATAACCAAATTCATTTCTGAGAACAATCTGTAAAGAATATAAACGTGCTTTTTTTTTTTTTTAACAACCTTTTTCAAAAATAAATTTAAAGCTCCCTGTGATAGAAAAAGTAAACAATTACATATAACTGGAAGCACGATAAACAGATGATCAAAGAAAAATAAAAAGCGCTTCTCAAAATTTAATGGTTATCATTTATATGTTGAAAAATTGCCATTTTTCTGTATTTCAAAATATAGTTTTTTTTTCTTCTTCAAATAATCTTAAAGTTCAACACACAGAGATCCAACTGCTTTACTATACCAATACCATTTTTTGTAAAATGGTTCATTATTTTAAATATTAAATAGCTTTCACTTTTAAAAAAATATTTACTAATATAATATATGAAACTTGTTGATAAAATTTAATGGCTACCAACTAAAATTTTAACATTAAAACAAAACGTTAGGCTTATTATTTATTTTTTTATTTTTCCTCCACATGAAGGTACCCCCTCCCTTCCCTAGCGATAATTAATATGTAAGTTGTATCCTAAGCACAGCAATTTATCATGTAAGAAATATAAGTAACTAATAATAAGTATGAACTTAAAAAGGAAAAAATATCAAGAAAAGAGTCTAAACAAAGTATTGAAAACTTTAGATATAACATATTTTTAACAAAATAGAGAATAATGCTAACAGCAACAAGTTAATAACATTGAATTTAAAAATTAAACTTCAATGAGTCTTTTATTTGTCAAAAGCACAGCTTAAAAGTTCATTTAAAAATATTCAATAAAATAATAACTATTTACAATTGAATAAATATGGTAATCTTCATGCGATATTCCATGAAAAATATATCAAGCACCTAGCAGTGAAAAGCAAAAATATGATCTTTTAATAATTTCACTTTCTGCAATATTTATAAAATAAAGCAGTTATGATACTAACAAAAAAATCGAGGAATATTACTTAACAATATATGGTACAAAAACAATAATATACTTTTGATAAAATATGACCCGCCCTTGTCGCTAATTTAGAGATTTATTAGAACCTATAAAAAAAATTCGCTTTATTAACTACTGTGAATAAAAAATATATTACTAATTAATTTTGAGTTAAGTATTAACTAGCCAAAAATAATTTTTAAGTGTAATGTGATAAAATCTAACATCTTATAAACTTGTTTCTGAAAGGTGATGATCATGATTTTTTTAATTTTATTTTTAATTAGTCAATTAAGATAATTTTCAAAAAGTTATGATAGGTCCATGGACGGGCTTAACATTAAATTATTTTTTTTAGAAGTTACTTCTGTACAAAAATACTATTGACAAATAATTTCTATTTATTTGGAAAGATTAGTTAGCCTCTGAGCATTAAACAATTGAAAAACCCTGAGTCTGCTGTATAGCCTGCGTAAGTTTATAACGAAGCCTCTCCTTAGTAGAGTAGCGAGGGAGGTCGAGGATGTTGAAGCATGTATGAGCAACAGGTAGGTAGCGATCATCCATCGTAGGCTGTATTATGATCTGTAACAAAAAAAATATGGTATATTCAATTTTTATAAAAAACTGGTTTAGAAAGCAGTAATAGCTTAGGAAGAGTCTTTCCAACCAAGTGTAGCTCATCAAACATATTTATATTCACTTGATAGAGATTTGAACTTATTTTGTTATTAATAAAGAAAATAACATTTCGAGAACCATTCTGCTACATCAGATCAACAATCATACATAGTCCACAAACAATAATATTCGAGACTTTCCGAAATCACAAAAAAAAAAAAAGTATTGATAAGTATGCTGTGTAAAGGTGCATTTACACTGGGGATAACTTTGTTAATAACGCTTGTTATTAACATCTTAACATTATTTTTCAGTGTGCTCTGAAAATTTTTAATAACATTTGCTGATAATATTTTTCCAAATAACATTTGATTTCATTTACACTGATTCCTTGAAAATGTTAATTAAATTTCCCTATTGACCGGTATAAACAGTAGGGATCAAAATGTTATCAATATATTTGTTAGAAACATTGTTATTACCAATGCTAATAAGAATTCTCTATTGACCAGTGTAAACGGTAGGAAACAAAAATGTTATTAATATTTTGCTAATAAGAATATTATTGGTAACGTTTTAGTGTAAATGCACCATAATATAGTAACCCAATGCATATAGGCAGCACTGTTTGTAAATAAAGCATTTTTCTCTTAATATGTTAAGTCCAAGATAATTAAAGTTATGGATTTAAACTGTTTACACTTTATTCTACAAAATACAAAAAAATATATAGAAAAATTAAAATTGGTTACCTTGATAGCTTTCATGCCTTGAATCGGAATGCGATCACTGCCAGTCAAAAACAAAAGAAATTTTTTCTTCTCTTGTAAAGGCAACTCATGGAAAACTTCCCAGAAGAGTTGGATGGTTCTATCTGAAGTCGAATAACCACCACGATACTCGGCACCATTTTCTAATGCCTCCCAGTCGTAGTTCTCATTTCCTACAATGTAAAAAACAATTCTTCTAATTTACTTAATACAGGGTGTCCAGCGATATAGCATGAAAAAATTCAAGCATAATTCAAGGATTTCAAGGCACTGCACCATCGGTCTCAAGGGTGAAGGGTGAACTAGCAAACTTATTATAAGAAGACGATTGTAAATCGGTTGAAATTGAAACTCCGAGCTAAAAGACTGTTTAGAGCTAAAACATTTTATCGTTCCATAACATACCTAGTTAACTTATGTAACTTATAGTTATGGCTATTTTCTATTCGTTTCATAACCCCTAGGTTTTGGAGATGTCTGATATATGAGTTTATATATTTTTTCCCCTGCTACATTTGAGTACCTCCAGCGGCCCCCTTTTGGCCAAATGAGCTGAAAGTCGGTATGTATGGTTTTCTTCCAGGCAGAATGATACCATAAAAGTATGGGTAAATTTTAGTCAAAATTTCATTGTTTTTACCTGAAATTTCAGCATTTTTAAAGTTTTGCACATCTCTACTGCTGTATCAAAGCAGAGAGGCAGAACAATATAATAAAAGTAGAGATTTTTTCTTTTTTTCCTTTAATTTTTATTTTTAAGTTAATGTAGTCAAGCTTGACAAAGAAGAAATTATCATGATGACACGTTAGCAAGTTGGACACTTTTTCTCCTAGCAATTTATCTATGGTTACTGCTCCATTCCTATCAGTCATAGCATGATATTATAAAGCCTAAGGCTTCCTCAATAAAAGCCATATCTAACGTAGAAAGAATTTTTCAATTCGGACTGATAGTTCCTGAAATTAGCACAGTCAAACTTAAATATTAAACTAACACTAAGGACCCTGCAGTATATATGTATTGGGAGTACAAATTAGTTTATCTGTCAATAATATTCTGTTTATATCGCTTTGAGTTTCATACAAAAATCTTGTTTTTTACTGTGTTGAGTATGTCAAATTTTGTGTTAACTAAACAGCATTTGCGGAAGATTTTAGTTTTCTTCTTTAATTGGAAGATAAGTGCAGCTGAAGCGCATTGAATGCTTGTGCAAGTTTATGGTGACAATGGTCCAACTGATAAATCATGTAGAGAATGGTTTCAACGTTTCAAGAATGTAGAACAGACCTCGCTCTGGACAGCCAAAAAAAATTCGAAGAAGAATTGGAGGCATTACTCGATGAAGATCCGTATGTGCGTATACGAGCGATCGGTATAGGCTACAAATGATTCCTTTGAGCCAAGCATTATGAGAAAAACGGCTGAAATACGAGCAAAGACATGACAAAGTTATTCTTCTGCATGACAACGCTCGGCCTCATGTCACAAAAAAATGTTTGGAAACGCTCAAGTGGAATATTTTACCGCACCCATCGCATTCTCTGGACACTGCTCCTTCTGATTACTGGTTGTTCCGATGGATATAGCACGATTTGGCAGGCCACCGGTTCACTTCTTTCGCAGAAATAGAAAATTATCTCCTAACTTGGATCGCCTCAAAAGATATATATATATATATTTTCGTATATTCAGAACATTTGATAGAAATCACTTTTACTATGAAATACTGTGGGGTCCTTCTTGAAGTTTAGAGTAGAAACTGCAAAATTAATAAAAATTACTCTTTTTTTTTTAATACATCCTAATAAAATAGTCAAGACTAGGAATTTTATGATTTTAAACATTTACCGATGACAACTGCCATCAACTCCTGTGCATGAAAAAGCTGCAATACTCTGCCTCCACAAACTTTGTGGAACGCATCATGAAATGCCCTGTAATGCCGTTCAACACTGTTGTTCAGTATATAGTTGACATACAAATCAACGTACTCCTGCCTGAAAAGATATATTGTTATTCTCTGATCTGAAAATATTAAAAAATTATAACATACTTAAAAAAAATGGAAATACAATTATGAAATCTGCAGTTTGAAATGTTAGCAGAACATTATGTTATCGGAAAATAGTTATTCAATTAAAATAAAATATTGGTTCCACATGTTCTTAATGCACATCGTCACTTAGCAAAGCCATATTGATCAAAAGCATCTCAATCAATGTATCGTACACTCAATGCAATACTAGCTATGTTAATATTGTATTCAGGGTGTGATATGCTTTTGGTGTCTCCTGTAAAATTCATATAAGCCACATTTTGAATATTCATAATTAATTTGAATACCACATTAGAATATTTTGGATAGTTCGGATTCAACACTCAGAATTGAAACCCAGATGCCCAATATCAATATTCAATCCGAATTACAGATTTTAATTCGTTACTTTAAAAAAGCTTTTCTAAGAATTAGTCAAAAATGTTGAATTAATAGGGTTCTATACAAAATATTATTCACTTAATAATTCTTCTTTAAAAAGTGTTTTTTTTTTTTAAATTAGTCATTTTTTTTGAGTCATCACACGAAAGCAAGGAAATCCAGATTTGAGATATCACGAAATCCAATAATTTAGATTTGTGGGATAACTGAACAGTATAAGATTCAGATTGAACTTTAAGTCATAATTATAATTTGAAAGAAATTTAAAAAACTTCTTTCACAATAGAAGGAAATCAACTTTTTATATTAAATCATATTACATACCTATTCTCTTTGTTGACAGGAATTTCACTTCCGTTTGGTTTAAGAGGTTCAGTTCTTAATTCACCAAACACATCACGAGTAATTTCAAATCTGAATGGAAATAAACTTTCAAAATCATCTTCGTCATATTCCAGAAGGGACTGGAGACTACTAAAATTTTAAGAAAACAACAAGCATGTTATTAGTCAATATTTTTTCATCAAGATCATTTAAGAACTAGGAGAATAAAATATTAAATAAAACATAAAACCAAGAAGGGGATTCGAGTTAATGCAAATTAAATAAGATCCAAAAGGTAAGTTGCTACCGCACTGGTTGTTAGCATGAATAGGTAGCTCACACTGCACTGACACAATCTCTTCGTCAAATAATCACTTGTCATTAAGGGTGTCTAGTGATTGTATTTTTATAAATTCAATTTTTATTTGTCTTACCTCATCTGACAAGAACTTCCATTGGATTTTTGTCTTTTAAAAACTAGAGCCCTTAAAAGTTTGTAAAATCTGATTGAACATATCTACATTATATCTATTTAGAAGTAAAAAAAATATATGTGCATTCTACTTATTAATCGAATTGACAAGAATTTTAAAAGTAATTCTAATGAGAACAAATACATAATATTTGAATAAGTAGATGTAATGTAGATAATATGTAGTAGATAGTATGTATGTATGTTTGTATGTAGTATGTATGTATGTAGTAGATAGTATGTATGTATTTGAATAAGTAGATGTAATGTAGATAATATGTAGATGATACCATCTAATAGTGGTTTAAGTACTTTTATAAATATAAGTTCTTATGTTCTGAAGTTAGGATTTTTTTGTTTGACGCAAGCTTCTTGTTTTTCCCTTTATTCTTCATTTACGAGACCCTAACCATTGTAAAAAAGAAAAAATACATTTAAGTGTTTTAAGTAATAGAAAATTAGGTTTTTATCCAAGAAAAAGTTGTTAAAATGCTAGTCCACTACTAACGCAATGAGGTGATTTCCAAGGGTCCCCTATTGCTGCAAATTTGATGTTTAGGAAAAGTAAGTAAAAATCCTAATTACCATAATTGAAATATTATTAGTCATGAATTCAAAGCGGGATGATAGCTCAGCATTTTTTTAAAACCAAAAACTGGATACATTTTAGATCTCAAAAGTACTTTTAGAAACCATTGGGTCAGAAAAAACAATGAAAATTTCCTAAGCTGTGTCAACCAACAGTACATTTATCTTAATTCTATATAAAATTAAGAAAAAATCGAGAAAAAATTTAAAGTTTGAAATCAAAAAATTTGATTAAGTCGATTTGATCATAAATAAAATTTGGTATTGATAAAACTTTAAATTAAAGAACAAATTGGATAAAACTTTAAGAGAAATAGAAGCCTTCACCACAAAACTGTTCAAATTGGTTTGATGTTTTGATTCTAAGAGGATATTCGAAACATCTTTAACCTTTAATATTGAAACTGATCGAAAAAGTTATGTCTGATCTTAGAGACAGAAAATGTTATTTTTTCTTGGAATTACAGACCTTAATTTTTTTGTGTTTATCCTCTGTTTATTGTACTAAAAATTACACTTAAACCTAAAAAAAAAAAATTAATGTTTACAATTTGTACATATTTACCTGGAGTGGTTATCCGTTTTGGTTTGATAAGAATAATAGAAAAATTCTGATACTTGCAACAAGCTGTATTTTTATAGTACTGATTTTTAATAGTTTCTAATTAAAAAATAAAAAATTTCATGACTATTGTTCACTAACAAGATTCAAACACAGACATTACTTACTTTGCGAGCGTAGGAGAAAATTCCTTCAGATCTTGAAGGTTGACAGGTTCTCCAAGAAGTTTCTTGTAAAGAACTAAAGGGAATGGTAGATTGATAATAGTGAAATTGTAAATCGCTAATCCACACAACAAACCTGAAATTCAATTATAGTGGTGTTATTGTTTGATAAAATAATTTGAAGTATAATATTTATACAATAATAAATTATAAACAAGTATTACTTGTTTGAATATTTTTACATACTATTTTTTTTTTTTTTTTTAAAGTATTACTTGTCCAAATATATTTGGATGACATTTTACAGAAGGGAACCAACTCTCCTCATTGAACAAGTTTTGAGTAAACTCAAATCAAAGTTAAATGGCTTTGAAAAATCTGTAAACTTTCAAATAAGTTTATTTATTTTTTTGGAGGGAAATGTTCAGCCAATAAGAAATGTGTAAACTACGTTTCATATTATTCAGTCAATTCATTCTAAAGCGATGTAGAAACAAATTTTGTGATTAAATTTCACCAGGTTTTTATTTTAATTTTCTTCTAATATCCTATTTATTTTAACTTCAGTACTTACATATATACATACAGTCAACCATGTGGTCTGTTGATTTCATTAATAACATACACCAACAAGGGGTACCCAACCTTTTTATAATGTGTGCCACAACCAAGGGTTTCCCATGTTGAGGCGTGCCACAACTGTAACCCTACTCCCCTCCCTTCCATTCCTATACACCGTCACCTTCTCAATAATCATTTCTATGTAAGACGCTTGTTTTTTAATATATTTTTTCCCCTTTCGTATGTTTTCAAATCATATCTCCATAATGAAAAAGTTAATAACAAAAGTTTATTTAATAAAAATACTAATAACTAAATTTAAATTACGGTAAGGACCCGATCTCAACTGAAAAGGATCCGTTGGGGGTTTGCATATCTGTTAAGTGAACGTAAGTCGACAGCTGTGATCTAATTAAAGCAGTAATATTTCAATAATCCTCTAACAATAATTTTTAACACAGCAAAATTCAATGTTTTATTCCATTTTTACTTCCTTGTACGAAGTAAAGGAAGTATTGTATTCACGAAAATTTACGGTTTTCAGATTTCAACGGAAATATCCATTTTGACCATCCCTGAATCCATTTTGACTAGTTTCGTCGTGGCGTCTGTACGTACGTTCGTTCGTATTTCGCATAACTCAAAAACCGTTAGCCGTAGAAAGTTGAAATTTCGTATTTAGGATTGTTGTAAAATCTAGTTGTGAACCTCCCTTTTTGGTCACTGCTTGATCACCGGAAGTGGTACTTTACTTGAAGGTCATAATTGATTTTTATCAAAAATTATATTAAAATACTATGTAAAACATCTCAAATTTGGTAAATAGGACTTTTCTATCGATATGAATGTATTTAATATATTTTGGTTAAAATTGGTGAGCCGAAAAGGGTATTTTACTTTAAGGTCATAATAAGATTACATCCAAAATTATATTTAAATTAAATACATAAATCATATGTTTCTGTAATAAAGGTTACAAACGCAATTTGGTTTCCAATCTAATTAAACATTTTTATTACTTCTTTTAAGTGTTAAAATTGAGTGTAAAATACTGGTTTTCCTCCCCATTTGTGTATTTGTGTGTTAATAAATGGGTGTCGCGACGCCGAATGTCGTTTTTGAGATACTGCAATCTTCGGAAACTAGTACCAAATTCAGGATCACTTTTTGAGCCACCGATTTATAGTTTAACAGGCGTAACAAGGAAGTCATGTGTTGTCCACATCAGATATTTTTTAAAGGAATTTTAGTAATGAAATGAAATCCAAATTTAATTTTTTATCGCCTTATTAAATTCCCATAAATAAGAAGAAGACGGAGGTTATCAGATTCAGGTTATGAGGAACAATAACAGACCACGTGGTCGACCTTATAATACCTATTACCTATACCTAGTATAGTACAATTTAAATTAACTTTATAATTTATCAAGTAAAAATTCATCTTAATAATTATCTTTTAATAAAAATACCTAAATTGAAATAGTTATTTGAACAATATAAAATTCAGATTCAATTTTTAGCTCTGATATGAACCTTTAATTCCAAGACCATGCAGTTTTTTTTTTTTTTTTTTTCGTTATGAAATTACAACAATATTCAGGCCTTTTTCAAATCTATAATAAATTATTTACAATTATGTTATGCTTGGTCATGAATAAAATTTAGGAGATGAAAGTTGGAGGGGCGGTCAGAAATAAAACACAAGGTAAATATATGTTTGTTGATTTAGGTGAATGCTTTTATATATAAGAACAAATGCAGGCTGTTGCTATTTCACCAATTTTATTTATTTCGATGCAAATTTTATAAGTTATAAAAATAAAATAAATTTTATAACTTTAAAAATAAAATAAAAATAAATAAAAAAAGCCATGACTGAGATGGCTCCCTTATTCTTATTTTATTTTTAAAGTTTGATGCTGTATAATTCGACTTGGTCCGGATTGGACTTAAATATGGCATTATATGAATTTTAGATACTTTTTACAGAGATGCCTGAGGTTGGCCTGTAGGCCGAAAATTTGCATTGAAATAAATAAAATTGGTGAAATAGCAACAGCCTGCTTTTATTCTTATACAAGGTAAATAATTATTTACTATTTATTGTGGACTAAAAATTGAAAACGACTCTCAATAAAAATAAATAAATATAAGTGTTTGGGAAAATAAATAAATATAAGTGCTTGGGATTAAAGGTCCTCGACCTTCGAAATATTAATAAATTTTTAAGAAGGTTGATAAAAAATGATGAAACAACCCACAGGTGAGAATTGGGAATTTATATTATATATTGTCTAGAAAAGTTATAAATCAGTAATGCAAATTAACTTACCGACCAAGTAGTACATGATTTCATCCTCGAAGGAATCTTCCGAGAACCAAATAGCTCTTGTTTCTGGATCAGATTTAAACATTCCATACTTAGGGTCTAGAACTTCCCTTAACAGTAGCAAGAAAAACTCTTTTTTTACACCGCCAGCATCCTCGGCTTCTTCGCCAATAAAATGAATCTAGATTATTAAACAACATGAAGCTTTATAAAACATAATTTAACATGACAAATTTAAGAATGAAGCCAAGAGGCTTACGCAAAGAGCAACTGTTAAGTCAGTCATTTTTTTTTTTTTTAAATCTCTGATGTGAAGATAGTAAACTATGAGAAGACCTAAGGCATATCGTTTGAACTTGACAGAAAAAAAAAAAGTTAAATAAATCTCAAAATAATATAATTATTATTATGTATTTGTACCTTAAGTGGCTTTTTATAATCCTTTTCTGAATAATTAGCAAGCTCTCTTATAGTATCCTGAACAATATTTTCCCTGCTCACTTGCAATTCAAGAAGAGCTTGCACAGGAAATACAAAAGGAGAGAACAGCATCTGCGTTATAGCCTGTTGTGCTGCTTGTGAGACCGCAGTATGCATCTATAAATATAATTTTTACATCAATATTACATTGTAAAAAATGAAAATTAATGAAGAAAGTAACTATGATTGCAATGAAATGTGAGAGTGAAATTGGATACTACATTAGACTAAATTCTATGTAACCGCAAATTGTATCTGTTTTGTGATCTCTAAGAGTTCTTAACTAAATCTCTAAATCTTCCTCCACATACATTCAGCAGCCCTAAGAACTTTACCAGAGCTGCCACAGAGTAATCCCCATCCCAACTGGACTTGGCCTGCAGGGAACGCTATATCAGCCTTTGTACACTAAATCTAAGATTCCAATTTTCCCACATAAACATAAGTTTTAAGTAATCCAAAACCAATGGACGCCTTTAGCAAATTATTTAAATGTGCCCAATAGTAAAGCCTTAATTTTTAATGATATTAGTGCCTCCTTTACATATTCTAGCTTTAGTATTCAGTAACCAGTTATTTTTTATTAAGATGTTAAGTTTAGAGCTTTGAAAATATGAATTTTAATTATATAGTTTAGCCAATAAATAAAATATTCTGAATCTACTTACTTGCATTGATTGATCAGTTTGAAGCAACAGGGTTTTAGCTTGAGCGTCAAACAGAAATGGGTAGTTACAGAAAAATTTTCTTACATTCTAAAAAGGAATAAGTTTGATTTTAAAACATTTATAACCTATGTAATGTATTAAAATATGCACAGAAAAAAAATAAAATAAAATAAAAAAGTAACTTTATAAATAAGAACACAATACACAAATAAATTTAAATGTGGTAGCAATGAGCTTGACACAAAAAATAAATTAATCCTAAAAAATAAGAATAAAAAATAATTTCCACACCAAGCCTTATTTCATTCAGTTGCATTCTGCCTGGCACTTGAAAGTGTTTCATCCTTGTCTTCTTCAATTATTGTTTTAAACAGTTTTCAATATTTATAGTTTCTTCTATCTATATTTTTATGTATTCTTAATCTTTTTTTCATTTTCTTTTTATTATTTACGTTTATTAGGCAATGAGTAGATAGATTCCTAGCTCCTATGATTCGAACTTTCTTTTTCAGATTGTTGGAGGAAAGCATGCACCTGATCCTTCGACGTGTTGGAGGAAAACCTAATAGTTGAACATCACCTTGGCCAGATAACCTACTTGTATAACTATATGTCAAGAAACAGTAGGACATATATCCTTGTTAAGTAATAAGCCCATTGCAATGGTACAGGACGGACATTTTTATTTGTAATTATAAAATACTAGCTGTGCCCGATGGTTTGGGAACTTTGGATAAATTTGGATTAAGTCCGAAAATACAAAATAACCTTTTAAATATTTAACTATAATATGTTATTCAGTCTCATTTGTTCCAGACATTTTCAAGGAATAAGGTCAAAACGACAATAAATTTTTATAAACGACAATAAAGTAAAACCTAAATAAGTTTAATTTTTTTCCCCTTATCCTCCCATTTTATTTACAAAATCACGTTTTCACACTTGTTAAAAAGTTTAAATTATGGAAAAGTTGGCCAGGATGTGCGGTAAATGAAGAAAAAAACTAATAAGTGGAACTTATTTTTTTTATTGTGTGCCTAAATTGTAGGCCTTCATCAGGGCTAAGTAGAAAAAGCAGGATAACAACCATTAAAGTACAAAAATTTATTAGTATAGGACACATAAAAATATAGGACACTATTTCTCTTATGGATTCCGATCTGCACTTATAGATAATCATGTGATGTTATAAAGCCTTCCTCAATAAACAATCTATCAAACCCAAAAAGAACTTTTTAATTCATTTCTGCCCAAAGTTGTGAAAATGCAATATTAATTTCAACCTTTTTTCCTAAACAAACAAAATCATTTTTTGCAGTTTCTTTATTTTACTTTAATTTCCCAAATATTATTTATGAAAAAAATATTTTTTCACCGGACTACTATGATTTTTGGGTGTTCTGCAATTTTTTGAAATGTTCATTTCAGAGCATGAGTTTGAAAAGTGTAAAGTTCTTTACATATGTCTTGTTTTGAAAAAAATTCCACTAATAATACAATGAATGAATAATTTTGTATACATTTTAAAGTAAAGCAACATATACTTTAAAGAGTATTTTTTGTTTATGTGACCTCTTCCTGAGTTGCAAAAACGCAATATTTTTTTTTTCTAGGAACCTGGGGCACTTGTAATAAAATATTAAATTATTATACATTTTTTATGTAAAAAGGTAACTTGTTTACAATATACATTTTTTTTTATTTTAATTTTTTCATTTATTGGGCACAAATGAGTAAAATCAGACTAGTAGTTCTTGAAATTAGCACATTCAAACATACACTCTTCAGTTTTATATAATAGTATAGATTTATATGATTGATTATATTGTATTTTATATGGCACATATAAACAATATACATATAAACATCTCATTTTAAACATTAAATATATTATTGTAACATAGTCATAGTCATCATATTTACATTTATTTATAAAAATGTAGTCAGTCTAACCAGTCTAAAACCAGACGTGCCAAACTCAATTAAAGCAAGGGCCATTTATAGGCAAACAACGTAAGAAAGAACCTTGGCTTGGAGCATAGGCCAGAAAGTTGCGCTCAAGGAGAGCAAAGCCTTCTTCCTCTACATGACTAAACACACCTATTTTGTATCTTGTCAAATATACCATCTTGAATTTTTTTTACATTATTTCAATAACAAAATGTTATTGTTAGGCGCATGCACACTAACAAGTTCTCTCTTTAGTTGTTTATATATAATGCAACTGGTAAAGGTACATCCAGACATGTAACAACGTAACAAACACAACACCATCCCATATCATATTTGGAAACCACATCTTAACTTTTGAGTGTGACACCATTGTGTTCCATGGTAATGTTGGTACATAAAAGTTTGCACACAATAAAACTAGTAAAATTAAATTCAATACAGAGTTTTTCAATATAAATACCGTTCCTATTTCACAAAATTTTATTATTCTACTAAATATTCACAAAATTAACTAAAACTAATTTAAATAATATATTTTCAACAACTGAAGAATGGAACAGAGAGGTGTTACGAACATCTGTTACGGGCCCATGTCCTGTTGTGATGTATGTGCCATGACCCTGTCCTATTACGATATTATGTGAGTGTTACATTACAATTCGTTGATGCACGTCTGGACCCACCTTAAGATTCAGACTGGTGACATCGCATTTACAAATTTTCTTAAAATTATATTTTGAAGTAAATATTCAGGAATATTGATAGAATAATTAAAACTTATAAAGTAATTAAGTGTAATAATTCCCTCATTTGCTGCAACAAAGTCATAACTCGAAATTCATGATTTTTCAGGTGATGCTTATGAAATACAGTATAAATGTCAGCGATACTAGAATACAAAATAAAAACAATGTCACAATTGGCCTTGAGAACTCAGAAATGGCATTCTACTAGTTGAAAGTTCACATAATTGTAATTGTCCCTGTATTATTAACTCAAGAATCATGATTTACGAGTTATGACATTCTCGTAATGTCAGCTGAGCAAATTGATAATATTGCTATATAATTTTCCTGCTTTCATTTTATTTTAAAATATCCTGGGTCACAAAAAAGTACCTCAGGGGCCACCAGTTTGACACCCCTGGTCTAAACTATTTATAATTGGTGATAGTTTGTTAACATTAATGAACGATAAAAAAAAAATTAAATTCATTATGATTTAGTTTATACATTGCTTTAAAAATAATGATACAGTTAATAGGAAACAATAATCAGTTATCTAATTTGTGGCAAAAACTTTAAAATTTCAAAAAGAAAATTATAAACTTGAATGGTCCTATATTTTTTCATTAATATAATTTTTTTTGCATACTAATTTGACCATTAGAAATGATTTAAGGTAGGAATGTAGGGAAAAATGTTACGAAAAACTCAAAGTAAAAATTGCAGTTTTTGAAAATATCTCAAAAAGGATTCAATCAAAAATTATTAAGTTCATCTACATACCAAAATAGACAAAACAGCAAGACTAAGTAAGATTAGTTTTAATTTACTAATGTTATCACTATGCAATTGATAGTTATTTGATCGCCTATGCATTTTTTGTTCTCAGTTTTATTGAAAATAGTACAGCAGCTTAGACGAACAAAGAGAACATTCCTTATACAAAGAGAATAACAATAGAAACTTTGTTTGGACTCAGTGGCTGATAAAATGAGTTAAGCAGGAAAAAAAATACATTCTTGACTCTCTCCATAACCAAAGTGATTCAAATTAGCCATGACATGAATACTTACTCTTGAACCTGGGTCTTCCGTGGCCCATCTCACATAATCGACTCTAATGTCAACTACGTCGGGAAGTTCTGGTAAATAGAATATTTCATAATTTAATCTGTTCTGGCCTGGCTTGGCATTATTTATTTTGTTTAAACGAGCTAGTAGATCTAATGAATTAACCACAACCTTTTCACAACGATTTAGGTCCCATTGCTGTAAAGATTGATACAAAAAATTAATAAAAGAGAGAAAATACATTAAAAAAAAAAATTGAACACTACACTAAAGTATTGGTATCATTGCATCAAGAAGAAAACACATAAGCACATAAACACAAATACATTATTAAGCTATTTTTTTTCTTTTAATCATGACCAAAGATGATTAAGTAAGAACTTCATTTAAATGTTGAGAAAGAGAATATTATGACAAAAGAACTAATTTTTATAATAAGGAATAGTTACAAAAAATTTGAGCAAAAAGAATTTATTTAAAATATAAATAATAGAACAATAACATAAATAAATATCATGCATGAGGTAGTTAACTATAGATATAAATCTAGATGTTTGTAGGAGGGGGGCAGTTAAAATTAAAAACAATTGAAAGGTACTTCTTCCAACTTTGTAGGCCTATAAAAGACTCAATTTTCTTTGAAAAATCAAAAAAAATAGCCAGCACTGAAATTAATTATAGAATCATTAATATAGAAAAATACAATTTTGCAAAGTCGATTTTTCGGATACGTTAACTCTCAAAAGATTTTTGCTGAACAATGTTCATGATTGTATTATTATCATATCAAATAAATTTACAAAAACCAGGTTGATATTAATCAGTCATTATATATTTTTTAAATTATGATTTCAAAAAAATGTTTGTCGTCTCAGTTATAATCAATTCTTACAGCTATCATGGATCTCTCAATAAAGCTTGACATAGATAATTCAACTATTTGTGCACGAGGTCCACGACTAATCAACATACCATATAATGTCCACAACAAAATGGACCGAAATATTGGCAAACATTAAATAACCCTCAGCTATTGCAAGCTCCATTTTGCTCATTGCCTCCAAAATATATAGACAAAACAAAAATAATAAATAAAAAATGTAATATGTATTAAGCCTTAAACAGAGGATCTTAAATCACCTTTTAATTGTCACACAATGTTGATTGCTTTTATGAATGCCAAAGATTGTTTTATAAATAGTGAAATATAGTATTTTATCTTGGACACAATCTTATATGTCAGCAGTAAGAGTATCAGTTCTTTTTGCCTGCTCTTAAGCAAAAAGCCATACAGTATACTTCTGAAAGTGAAGGTCATCTAATTTTTTTATAATTATTGATATGGAAATAAATATTTAAAAATTCTAGTAATTTATGGTCTAAATTTTTTTAAAAGATTTAAAGATATTTTTTATTTTTTAACTAATCACAGTTTCAGTTAAGTAATGACTTCTAATTCAATAAAGAAACTAAACTTACAATTTTATTTTTTTTTTTAAACCTAAACCCTTCTAATATACTAGAGTGAAGATAACAATACTGCGAGCAGATAAATAGTGAAAATGAAAAATGTATTTATATTATGTCTAACTATTATAACAGTGCGAGAACTCTCGCATTAGATATCTATCCTTCTTCTTTCTAATACATTCGAAATATAGGCAAAATAAGGGAAACATGTTTAACAATGTAATATTAACAAGAAAGTTTATTTAATACACACATTTCGTGAAGCTGCATAGGTACCTTATAATGACTATATTGAAGTAACAGTTTACTTAATAAGTAACTAGCTTGCACTAATGGAAAATATCCCTTTAGTTTAAAAGTTAAGCAATAACACTCCACTATAACAGTTTCTATGTGAAGTGGCGGATCCAGGAGGCGAAGGGGGCAAATGCCCAAGGCCCTGCTCTCTGGAGGATTGCGCTACAGAAAAATTAAATAAATGACTTATACATTACAGACATATACATTTATAGTTGTAGGGGGTCCCCGGACTCCTCCATCCTCTTGGGGAGTATTCCATACCTCCCGGCAGCTCTCCACCTTAACCAAAGAGGGCCTCGCAATACCATATCACTCAGGGCCCAGCAAGGTCTAGCTCCACTATTGTCTATGTGTGGTATTCATATTTAACAGTGTTTTAAGGTGAGACATGGGAAAGAATATATAATCTCCTCTATCATTCATAGAAACGTTAAAACCACCGTTGGAGCTTTGAAATCTCCTAGCTTTTCCATCACTTTTATTTAAGTCATAGCAAGAATTGGAATCAAAATTGGGATTCGTCACTTCTCCATTAAATTCCCTTTCTTTTGACACCTCATTTGTCAAAATCCATTGCTTCTGAGAGCCGGAAAAGGGATCTATAGTACCATTAATATATAATAGTAATGATGAATTGATAAGTGCCATGTGTTGTATAGCAACCCAATGTATTTGGGAAGCACTGCTAGTAAATAAAACATTTCTCACATCATTAATATAAAATAATCAATAGGTTGAATAACTATTTGAGAAAATTTATCATTTGCTTAAAAACCACTGTTAGACAGACATGAAATCAAGGTAATGTTGATTACAATTATTCTTCATGGAAGTAGTGTGACTGCTTAAATAATGCTCATCAGTATATATTACTGAAAAAAAAAGAAGATTTCATAGACCTATGGGTTAGTAACCAGCTAAATTTGAAAAGAAAATATTTATCCCAAATAAAAATGGTAAATTAAATGGGTAACGCAACCCAGGGCATCACAGGAATCTCTTACAAAGAAAAATGTTAACTTAATACAAAACTTCAAAAATTACTTTCATAATTTCAAAAGGTTGACAGCGTAAGTTGCATGCAAGAACATTTCGGTGAGCAGTCATTATAACTTAGTGATATACATTAACACATCAACAGATATACTTTACCCCTTAGAATAGATCAAAATAGTAAATTTTATTTACGTAGTCTATGTTCATATATGGGGATGACCTCAGAAGATAAATTACAACACTTTTATAAATCCTTATTAATCTTTCAAAATATTCCTCTGGTGCAAAATGATACCAGTTACCTAGAAAAAAATAGAAGAAATAATGAATGGTAATACTACTGAACACCAAATCCTGAACCCGCAACATACCAAAAATCCAATTCACAGATCAATATGGGTTCCGGACTGCTATTCCAAATATTTTGATATATTCTTTTAATAAATCTGTCTATTCCCCTCCATTTATTCATTTCTGAAAACACTCCTATTCCGTCTCAGAATTAACACCGGTTATTCACTGTTTGACCCAATGTTATTTTATGGTAAGGAGAGATCCATTGAAATGCCAACTCTGTGAATTCTGAACAGGTAATATTATAATGAATCATACTCTGAGGAGCATCCTTAGAATAAAAAAAACATGGTCTACCTCGTCAGCTTTGTAAGTTCTGAAGTGACAATAATTCAATAAGCAGTACCACTGAATTCATAAAAAATTACTTCAATATTTTCTAAAATAAAAAAAAAAAACTTTCCTTCAGAGAAATTTGGAACATTGTATCAAAATTGTTTTTTTTCGATTAGCGTTCTGGGGGTACATCGGATCAAAAAAGTACCTGATATTACTTGGTCTTAAAATTTCATTTTAAGAATCAGTAAAATAAATTACCCCATCCCATTGCGGGAGAAATACTCTTACTGAATAACAAAGTTGGCAATACACCTTAAACTAACTTTGGTTAACCCAATCAGGATCCAAAAAATTACATTCCGATATTCTAAACATTTTAGAATTTAAAGGGACAGGTTATCAGTGACACCCTACATATTTGTTATCAAATTTATTTCTACTTATTTTCCCTCTTTCTTTTTTCATTTTTTTTACTTTATCTGTTATTATTTTTTAGAACTGTAATAATAATAACATAGATAAAGTAAACAAAACAAAATTTCTTTTTTCATTTTGTTTACTTTATCTATGTTATTATTACTTTAGTTCTAAAAAATATAAATTAAATCAATTGGCAATAATAACATTTGGCATTAATACAAAACAACAAGAATACTTCTTTTCTAAACTATTCCATCAGTTTGATCCGATACCACTTCATTTAGTCATTCATAACAAAATTGTTATCTTTCACAAGGAATATGTTAAGGGTGACTTTACGTCTTGAGCGAATGGAAATCAACAGTTTTGATCAACCTAATAATAACTATAACCATTAATAATATTAAACCTGTACCAGAACTTACTGATGACTTTACATTAATCACAGCTGTTGAATTCCACTCGTTAAATATATAAATAAACTCTCAACAGCGTCCTTGTCAGTAGGGATAAGGACAGTCGACAACTGTGTTTATTTTATTTTTAACCAAAACAGTCCCTAGCCAATTATCCCTATGAAGCGATAACATTACAAGATGGTTAAATTACGTGACAGAGAATGCAGTTGAAAAATAGTTCCTCTCTGGCAAGAGGCACATATTATCACAACATAAAAATATGGTAATAGAATAGCAGCCTGCGACCCTATCGATCGCTGTTGTCATTTTATGTATTGTGGGTCAGGAGTTGAGATTCATGAGTATTACCCGATAATTCAATTAAAATATACAATAGAACTTCTATTATCTAGTTAACTAAAGCTAAGTCTCCATGAGCAGAAATTAATGGTACATGAAACTTTGTGAGTCAAAATCTAGCTTTAGAATATTGAAACTGCTGCCATTATAATTACATTATTAAGGAAGAAGTTGGTTGGAGGGTGCCAACTTCTTCCTCAATTATATCTACGGTCAACAAAACTTATTGCAATAATTACATTACAATCTTTATTTGTTTATAAAAGCTATTTGTTAATAGGATTTAGTAATTCTAAGATTATTGGCCATTATCGTGTCCTATGGGAACAAGACCCTTTCTGAAGGTTTCGTTTAGTAGTTTTGGCCGTTGTTTTATGCAAAAGACCTTACTCTTTTTGTATTTGGAAAGAAGATCGCCAATATTTGTTATTATGCTAGCCATTTAAAAGTCTGAAATCTAAAAATGTCATTACCGTCCCAAAAATGTTATTACTGTCCCAAGTATCATATCATTAATTCCATTTATATCCTATTCTTTTTTAAATCAATGGAAATTCAACTTTTAACTTTCCTTGAAAAAGGAATTATAGTTTAATAGTTTTATGGTATACTTTATAGTCTCTGGTTTATATCAACTGAGTGCAGCAAAAAACACATGTCCCTTGATAGCTAGTCATTACCGCATACAAAAAGGAAACTGGAAGGAAATCAGTTAAAAATGGAAGCTTCGAGAAAACAAACAGTTGGAGAAAATTGGCGACACTGCGGGTGAGAGTGAAATCTCTAGAATCCCTTTTACAGTAAAGTCTTTTGCCAGCATCAAAAGTGAAAGGTGGCAACACAGGTTCATTCTTATTTGTCGTTACCATTACACTTTACTATAATTAGACAATTAAACTTATTTACTTATTAGTACTATACTAATACCTTCATGACTCTATATCAGCTTTGTGTTTCCTCCAAGTTTAAAAGAAAATACAAGGCTTTGAATGTTAAATTATCCGTGTCATTACCGTAACAAAACGTTTTGGTGACAGTAATGACGTTTTTGGTTATGGTAACGATATTGCTACTTAAAAATTTAGCAACTTGGTTGCTTCAATTTATGAAAACACTAAATATAATTAACATTAAATAGGACTAATTTTTTCAACTATGAAATATTGTTTTAAAACTTTTTTATAGATATCTAATTTAACTAAAAAAATTCATACACATTTTCTTATACCAGGAGAAGTTGGTTGGGTGGTTTGGTGAGTGAAGAAAAACACACAAATAAATCTTCTTACTTGTGTGTTTTTTTTCACTGAACGCATCCCTCCACCAACCAACTTCTCCTTAAATTAGTTCTACGGTCAACTATACTTTCACAATTAAACATTTTCTTATATATTACAATATTGTACATATTCGATTAATCTCCTCTACTTTCCTTAATTTTGAGTTTGAGAGCAGGATACATCAAAAATCCTTACCATGACACCAGTCATTACCATTACTGTAAGCGCTCAAAATTTAAATTTCAAATAAAAAAATTATTTTAATTCTGCCGAACGATTTTAATGTTAGGATAGTGTTCTTAGTACAAAACATTTCAAATGCAGGTTTTATTGATTAATTTTTTTTTTAATAAGTTTTATTGCTCAAAATGGTATATAATCTTAGAATTACTCTATTAAATAAATTGAAGTAAGAACCCCAACCTAAGCGCTAGTTACTGGTAGAAATAAATATATTCTCTTCTTTTTAGATATTAACATACCAACTATTTTAGCAGCTTCAGTTTTAAGGTTGAGAAAAGCAGCAGCAAATGGTCCCTGTATTTTTGCCGAGTGTCTCGCATTGTCAAACTCATGATAAAGTGGAAGACTAAGGTAAAGTCTAAGTGTCTCAACATCTGGAGGAGATTCGGCAAATTGTGGAATCAAATTTGCGACAGCTTCTAGGCACTGAAATGTAATTATCTATATAATTTAATAATAAAGATATTTATCTAAATATTATGTTATTGAATACCAACACTTTTCTAATAGAATCACTAAACCTAAAATTATTTTTTTTGAATGGTGTTTTAGAATGATTATTGATGCAATACTTAAAGAATATAAAGGAAGAAATAAAAACTATAATTTTTCCTATTTCACATCCCTCTATATAAGATTTAAATGTATGTTTTTCTTTACATTACAATTAATATGTTATAGAGTATTTTATTATGTTGGCATCTTTATTGTAATAATATTCTCGTGTGTTTAATAAAGCAGTATAATTATGGTAAAGTGCATGACTGTAAAACATATAACATTGTATTTTTTTTATTCATGTTAACTAATTAAATAAAATAATTTCTTGCTCAGTCCCCTAAAATATAAAACTTTGGTTACTATATATTCTAGTTCAGATTCCTAAGCACAACACTATTTCTGATAAATAGGCACTAGTAACAAATACTAAATAATAATTTTTGGTCAGGGATCAGTTAGGCAGTTTTAAAATAAAAGACAAAAAACAAAACAAGTTATTTGTTGTACTTGTGGGTTTAATAGTACGAAAAAAAAGCTTGATTATTGTATTTTCTTTTATTTTAAAACCAGGCATTAATAATAAAGAAAACAAAAAACTTTTTTTTTTCTTTTGATTTGAAACTGCTTGATTCATTGATCTCAAGCAAAAAATAATTATTTAAAAAACCATCACAGTCAATCAAACCTTCTGACTATAAAAAATAATCTACAAACAACCATTGAGATTAGAATTAAAAGTAATGGGGAATAAAATGAGACATGAAAATTAACCAAAATTGAAACTATTCTTTGTAAAATGTACTCACAACTTCTCTGACTGATGGATTATTAGCCCTACTGATAGCGGTAAAACAAGACTGTGCTAATCCTAAATCCAATCCATGATGCCTTGATGTACAACAAAAATGTTGATCTCTTGCTAGTAAAAATGAAGCATTTATACAAGCCTGGGAGCCGAAAACTGTTTCTAGATATCTGAAATTGATAGAATAAATGTTAGCTACTCCTATAAATATAGACTACAAACTTTGATGATGAGAATAAAATAAAATAAGTGTATTAATTAAAAATGAAAAATCGAATTAGGTTAAAATTTAAAGATTCCAAAACAAAACCTTGGGCCTCTCAAATAGCATTAAGCTGGTAAATACCTAACCAGCCAATGTTTCGCCAATTCAAGCATTAACAGGTCTGAAAACAACAAAATCACATTAATGCAGAGCAGAGATAGCACATCTTACTTCAACAACCTGATATAAAGAAACCAAATAGAGAGAGAGATAGTATACCAATCATAAACAGTTCAACATGTACAGGGTGTCACAGATAACCTGCCCTCCCCCTTTAAATTCTAGAATGTTTAGAATAACAGAATGAAATTTAGGGGATCTTAATTGGGTAACCTGAAGTTAGTGTGAGGCATATAGCTGACTTTGTAGCCTACCTGAGTATTCCTCCAGTGACTTTAACTCTGGAATTTCCAATGGGATGGGATCATTTTATTAATGGATTCTGATAAGATATGATATTTTCTTGGGCACTATTCATATGGGGCACTTTTTTGATCCAATACGATCCGATGGCGCTAATAAAAAAAAAAATTATACAGAGTTTCAAATTTCTCTGAAGTATTTTTTTTTAAAGGAAACTATTCAAGTAAATACTGTAGAGCATTTAAATTTAAAAATCACTTTAAATTGAGTCTACTTTCATTCCAGAACGCTAAATATTAGTAGTTTAGACGGGATAGTGTATTTTTTTTAATAAATTACAACGGAAATAAAAAACATCTTTGAACAAAGGACTGTTTATCGTTATGGCACACACAGTAAAGGTGAGGCAGCGGAGGAAAAGTGAAGAGGGCGGAGGAACGTTCTCTGATGGCCGGGCATCGAGCATTGCAGAGGGATAGAGAGAGCCTTTCCCCACCCTCTTTCTTTTCAAAAAGCTGTTGACCGACTTAAATTGTTTAAAAATCGTTTTTTCCGTATTTTTAAATGCTATTACATACAATTTTATTTCTTAAACAAATTTTTTTTAACATCTTAAACATGAAAAAACTTTTTTTCAGCACCTTTATGAATTTTTTTCACCATGTTGCTACATATCGATATTATCTGAAATATATAAAATTTGTTCATACTATTTTTCTATCTAAAAAATTATTATATTTACCCTATCGCACCTGGACTATAGTGGCAATAATAAATAAGAAAACAGCAAAAAGTATTATTATTTAAAAAATATTTATAGGATTATTGTTATTAATTGTATTTGTTATAACTATTGGATAATAAAAATACATTAATAAAACAATTAACCAGAAGCTTGTCCAAAACACTTTTTTTTTTTTACTTTTAACACTTTTTGCTGTTTTATAATTTATTATTGCCACTCTAATACCTACAACACTCTCATGACTTTAATTCTTTACAATAGTTACTCGAATAGTTTACTAAAAAAATGCTTTCCTTCAGAGAACTTTGTATAAAAACCGTGTTTTTGAAATCAGCACCCTTGTGGCGCATTGGATTAAAAAAGTACCCTTTATGAATTTGTCTTAAAATTGTACTTCCAATCAGAATCTGTAAAAAAAAAAAAAAAATCTCATTTAACTGAAAATTCCAGAGTTAAGAGTGGCTGGAAGAATAATATTCAGTAGGTTATAACGTTAGTATAGGGCTCTCCCAAATTTTGTTTTGATATTCTAAAAATTCTAGAATTTAAAGGGGGACGGGAGACAGGCTACCTGTGACACCCTTTACTGTAAATCTCGTACAACACTTTATATAATCAACTATTGAAGTGAGATTTGCTATCTTTAATATGCATAATTGTCATTTTGTGATTTTCAGTCCTGATGATACCTAAATTGGTAAAAAGTTTCTTGTTTACTGTTGTTTGAGAGACTTGAAGCTTTGGTTTGGAATCTGCCAATAATAACCTGATAATTTGTTTTCCTTGTTTTGTTTTTGCTCTCATTAATTACATGAACACTTACGTCAATACTTCCTGATCAACAGCTGTTTCTTCTGGGATGTTTTGACATTCTAACATTTTTTCAAGTGTAACTGTCCAAATATTGGCTTCTTGGCGCAGCAGTCTGTAGTCTGCTGATCTTCGCTGTTAATGATTTTTTTAAAATGAATATTTGCCACATAATTTTAAGTTGAAATATATATATATATATATATATATATATATATATATATATATAAAAATCTTAAAATATAAATAACAAAGAGAGAAGGCAAGGCACTTAATAGACTTGATAGACTTTCGCTGGTACTGCACACTTTAGCACCTGGAAGTTGAGTAGTGCTTTGAGAGAATAGAATGAGGAATATTTCACAAGGTATGACGTCATCTCCAGACTGCTGTGTCCTGACTGTTTCTGAAGCAATCTCATGGTCGGCAGAATGACGGTTCTAGGCTATGCTATCAGGTCGGAGCAGTGTTTTCTATGTTACCTTTACTTTTTTTCGTCATGTCAGACAAAATTAAATGAAAAATTGTTAAATATTTGAACAAAACTACGGCCAATCAATTTTGTAGGATTAAAATAACAACAGTATTCTTTACATTACAGATCTTACACTAATTAAAAAAATGATTCAAATATAAATCCAATTGCCATTAAATGAATTAAATAATGAAAGAAATTTTCATCTCAAATAAATACTCAAATTCAAACATAGAAAAATCAATATGTCTTTTTTAATAAAAGTACTGATTTACTAATCACATAATGATAAACCATTATCTGTTGTGATTTCATTTATTACTGAAATGATGGTACCAATAACAGTCATTACTGTCCATTGTAATAAACTTCAAATCAGAGATACCTACAAAAAGACATCACTCTGTAGAAGTTGGCCATTAATATGTAATTTATTGGTATATAATGGTTAAAATTGTATACAGACATAACCTAGCCTTATTATTGAAAAAGGTAAAATGGCATGTATTGATTGAAGATCACAATTCCATCATTGTGTTGTCTGCCCTTGCGATAAAAATGCAAACTATTTTAAGCCTGACATTTTTATATAGCAATATTTAAAACTGGAATGTTTAGTGCGAGAGGAGTAGGCCACTACAATGAACAGGTTCAACAAAATATACAAGCAGTAACGTTGGACAGTCACTGCCAGCAGTTACAGTGAGCAGTACCCGCGAAATTCATCCGAAAGAGAGATGATTATCTGTTGAGGTTATAATGAAAATAAAGTATCTGCACCTGTCTATGGGCGATAGGCTAAGAAATTAAAAAATATAGGAAAAATCCACATCAAACAAATAAATATAAGTTTATAAGGCTAACCTTTACTGTGACAGTTGCAAAGCAATGATCACCACCAGAGTACAGAGCTTCAACGTGAAGCCTACCTTCGAGCCACGGCCCTTGAACAACCAGAGGACCAGTTGCATTCATCAGTTGTTTAGTACCTAGCTGACCTGTACTACCGAGACCAAAGGCATATACTCTTTCTCGAGAAGGCATGAAAACCAGTGTATGCCTCCTATAAAATAAATACCTTATTACATTATTACAGTAAGATGACTGTAAATGTGGAAATAATCGTAAAATAATTACTTTTGAAACTTTTATTTTGGAAAATAAATAGCAAATTGAAATTTCTATTAGCAATTTGTGAATTTGACAGACAATAAACTATAAAAATTGTTTATGTAAATAATGTGCAAAAATCTGTCTTATACATTTACTAGACTATTCAAACTATTCAAGCTTTTATAAGTCTCAACATTATGAAATTATAAAGCATAAATCTGTCTTGATTAATGCTAACTTTGGCTGTAAATCGGAAAAAAAGAAGCTGAAGAGTGACAAAGAAGTAGGCGACAGTCACATACCAATTATGTCGTGAGAAGTTTTCACAATTATAAAAGAAATTGATCTGATAATTTTAATCAAATATTTACATTTGGATTACAGTTAACCTTAGAAAACTAATGAAAATAAAAATATTTTAGAAATAAAAAATGTCTAAACATTACTAAACAAAAATTACAAGAAAATTATAATAATATATATACATATTGGTATTGTGCATATAAACATTTTTTTTTTACCTGCCACATGAGACCTGAGTCACAGTACTACCCATCAATTCTATCACCTTCCTCGGAAGCACTTCATTTGATGTACTACCATGACCTAACTGGCCGTACATCCCTGCGCCACAAGTCAATACTCCTCCATCCTTAATATATTTCAGATAATAAATATATTTGTTTACAAAACATAACATTAATGATAATAAATTGAATTACCTGAGTCAGGAAAACACTAAAATCTTCACCACAATCAATGAATTTGACCTTGATTGAACGTAATGTTTTCAACTGACAAGGATAAATATGATCTACTTCAGAATTCAACCCTAACTGACCGAACCTATTCTTACCCCATCCGTAAACAGCGCCTAAAATAACCGCAGTCTTAATATTTAATTCATAAATAGTATGAATAATGGCAATTGGTAATAGAACAATTAAGAGACAAAAAGAAACAGAAAATTGTAATGCAAAATAATAATTAATTATGAATATCATTGCTTTAAAAATAACTGAACAGTTTATAACTGTATATCTGTAACTCGGAGGCAAACTATTATAAGTCCGATTTTGATTATATTATTGTATTTGCATTAATCTGGCCATATTTTTCTAGTATAAGCATTGTAAATAAACTAAAAGGATGATAAAATATGCAACACTTCAAATATAAAGATTGACCAATATCCACAAAAAGTGACGCATTGCGATCTAAAACTTCTTTTTGCTCTCCTATAAAACTTTGAAAACAGTTTACCTCTGACCTATAGATATGACCTTTAATGAAGAATCTAAAATTAAAGTACATTTACAATTGATTTAGCTGTACAAATTAACTTTCACCTTGACTTTACAAATAAAATAGTTTTTATAAAACTGTTATCCTAAAAAATAAAAAAATGAAACTTTAACTGAATAACTAGGTACATGAAGTAGATACAATAAAGTTATCAGTCAACATTTTTTTTTTTCAAGACACCATTTCAGTGATATTAATGTAGAAGTAATTTTTTTCTCCCCTAGATTAATTAAAAACATAAAAACAGAGTGATGAGGGATAAACATGATTTTAAGCAAATGATAAATAAAAACAGAAAATGTGAGAAATAGAAAATAGAAATAATAGAAAGAAATCTGAAGGCTGGGAACTAAATCTTAATGGTAAAGATATGTTGTTTTTTCTCATCTTAAAGGTTAGGTTAGATTAAGCTTCTCATGGACATTCAACTGTTCGGGTATTTAGTGTACTTTATTTGTTTTTAATCATCCTCTCTTTGTGTTATATTATATTTTGTTAAACATATTGTTTTGTTTTTTTATAAATTCAATTATTTTTCCTGTATTTTTTATGCTATCTCCTAACATCATTTGAAGGTTTCTTTCAATTCCTAAATTTTGAAAATAGCTGCCATCTCATCTTGAAGAGTAAAATCATTAATTTAAAAATATCATGATTTCCAATATTGATATACATACAATCATAATTTTTATTTATCTGACAGAAACTATGCTATTTATTTCTATATTCCTAACATTTTCTGTTTTTTATTTACCATTTTCTAAAAATCATGTTTATCCCCCATCGCTCTGTTTTTATTAATCTAGGGTAACAGAAACTATGCTAATGCTGAATAATTTATACTGTTTACTAATCAGTATAAATTAAAAATCAATATAATAAATAAATTAAACAAGAAAATTCAGTGGCAACTTACCAGACTTAGATAAAATAAAACTATGTGATCCACCACAAGCAATAAGAGAAATTGGTAAGCCTGTTAAAGAAGCCACAAGTGTCGGAAATGCTATAGTTCGCATTTTTAAACCAAGCCCCAGCTGGCCATTATCGTTAGAACCCCAAGAATAGAGTTCTCCCTCTGGAAAGAAGGAAACAACGATTTTAATCTAGACAAACAATAAATTAACATAGAAACTGAAAAAAATAATTAAATATTTAAAAAAAAGTTAATGAATAAAGTGACTTGAAACTTACTATTAGTCAGGGCAAGAGAATGCTTGTAACCGCATGCTATTTGAATTACAGTTGAGGTGACCAAAGTCTTTACCACTTTCGGCTTAATTATGAACTGTTCACCACTGCTTAAACCTGTAAATGTTTACAGTTAAATTTATAAATGAAAAAAAAAAAAAAGAATCAATATTAAGACTCCAAGAAGTAATCATGAAAACATGGGATGAACTAAAAGTATATCCTCCAAGGCTGGAATTGAACCAGCACCACTTCTGACTTGAGTGTACTGGAGTGATACTATAAATCACCGATTCATCATCGTCTAACTCACACTTAAAATTAATTGTTAAAATAATTGAAGTTGTTAGAATATAAAAAACTGTATTTTCTATGATGTTACACTTTTCAAAAATTATTTATACAAATAATTTAACATGCTTTAAGCCTGTTACATATCTATTTTTTTTCTCAATGTTAAATAATTTCTTTAAAGATAAGATTTGATGAAATAAGAAATATGATAGAATTTTGTCTATGAGATTAAAAGAATAAGATCAATTAGCCTTGTAAATAATTAATAGTAAATACAATCTAAAAAATTTAAACCATAAAATAAAAATTTAACATTTAAAAAAAAAAATTCATATTAGTCCTGGATCTAGCACTGAAGAGAGCCAAGGAGAGGATGCGGAATTTTCAACTAGAACACTGGAATATGCAGCCCACTCTGTTTTCTGTACTCGCATTTGCCAATGACCTCGTTCTTTTGGCTCCCAATGACCAAGACCTACAGAAAAACATAAATTCCCTCAAAGAGAAACTAAGCACTCTTAACATGGTAATTAACCCTGAAAAGACAAAATGCATGCGCATTGGAAGAAAGCCACACAGGATTACGACGGTAGATAATGAGAGATTGGAGCAGGTAACAAATTTCAAATATTTGGGTGCTCATCTCAATGAGTCTGGATACATAGAAGAAGAGTTGAGGCAATGAATGGGAGCAGCAGGGCGAATGTTCGGGGCTGTCCGGCGAGGCTTCCTCAACCGCAGAGAAGTTCCTAAGAGGACAAAAATCTATTATATAAATCGACGTTCCTTCCCATCCTATCATAATCCTCTGAATCCGGGACCCTCACTTCCAAACATAGGAGACAAATACAAGCAATGGAAATGCACTACCTGCGGAAAGTCGAAGGAAAGACTAGACGTGACAGGATTCGTAACACTACCATCTGAGCGAGTCTCAAAATAAAGCCCGTTGAAACAATTCTGGATGAACAAAAGTTAAGGTGGTTTGGTCACCTTCTCAGAATGAGCAAAGATAAAGTTGCCAGAAAGACTTACGAGACTCAAGTGGAAGGCAGAAGACCTAGGGGAAGACCCCAAATATCCTGGGAGGAATGAGTACGGGAAGCGTTCCAGAGACAGGAATTAGACTGGAGCCAGAGGAGGCAGCTGGTTCAGGAGAGTACAATCTGGTCCAGGTTCTGCAAATGACAACCTCACACTGCGTAAGCGGTAAAAGAGGTTTTAGATTATGATGATGGTGATGATAAAACGTTTATTTTTTATTTTAATAAAAATTTAATGTTTATTTTAAATGAGAAAATGCACATTAATTGCAGGTTAGAAGTTTAAAATATTATTTTTTTGTTATAAAAATGTAAGTGCCATATTCTAATTCATTTACAGAAAAAAATTAATTATTATTAATAATTTTATTTAATGTGCAAAAATATATGAGATGGAATTAACCAGGTAATACAGATATATAAAACGATTGAGTATGATATTTTTTTTCACAATAGTTATAGTGCGATCATGAAATTTTTTTTTTTAAAGGGAATTTAACTTTTTATATGACCCATTCTCGATAAATTATAATTTTTGATATCAAATTTTTTTTCTAGATCCCTTATATAAAATTTGGTGTAGGCCAAACTGATTCAAAACATGTTAGCTCGGTAGAAAAAACAATCGTTTTATATATCTGAATTACCTGGTGAATTCCATCTCATACATACATTTTTGCACAATAAATAAAATTATTAATAATAATTAATTTTTTCTGAAAGTAAATTAGAATATGGCCCTTGCATTTTTATAACAAAAAAAGAATATTTGAAACTTCTAACCTGCAATTAGTGTGCGTTTTCTCACTTGTCTAAAATTCTTAAAACAGATCAAGTGCCTCTTGAGTTGTCCCCCTCTTGGTTGGAGTTTGCCATTCAATAATCACAGCTTTGTTAGCGGTGTTTAAAGTAAATCTTAGCTTTTCAGATTTTTGAGGAAATTTTTAAAATCATTATAATTAAAAGCAATACCATTCTTATGAATGTAACTACTGAATGAAATTAAATTCATTTTTGACAATAGAATACAAATATCAGTTGACATCTGCGTGATGGTGTAGAAGGACCTATCAAATTAGGGACTGATACATTATTTGCCACTTTTATAATTTTGTTTTATTCAAAACTAGTTTCAAATGTTATACATTCATCTTCAGTTCTAAAAACACACAAAAATTCAAAAATAAGCAATTATTGCTTAAAATTTTTAAAATAAAAATTGCTTATTTTTGAATTTTTGTGTGATTTTAGAACTGAAGATGAATGTATAACATTCGAAACTAGTTTTCAATAAAACAAAATTATAGAAGTGGCAAATAATTTATCAATCCCTAATAAGAATACAAATATTATGTCTATTACTAGATTATTATAGGCTTTTAATTATATGATGGTACACAGCAGAATGAATCAGTTAATGTTAGGCTAACTTCTTCTAACCAAAAATATACATATTTATAAAATATAAAGCAAACACTGACTTCCTTACCCAACTGACCGTGCGTATCAGAACCCCAAGAAAATACCTGACCCCACTGATCCAATACCAACGAGTGGTTTTCACCACAAGCTGCAGCCATGATTTTGTAGGTAGATAGTGTGTCAATAAGTTCTAAAGAATTTTAAAAAATAGATGAATAAAAAAGAAATATTAGTTTGACAAAAACAGATTTTAGTTTTAAAATGGGAACATTTCTGGTATAGGTATGTTTTACTCCTGCATGGGCATTGGCATCTCAGATATCAATTATATACTTTTTTGTAGTTTCGATCGATTGTAACAAGCAACACCTGTACAACTGTTTTGTAAAGGTTTGTTTACATTTGTTTGTAAGATTTTAAAAATTGTAATAACAATAGGTGAATCATATCATGGAAAGAACTAGTAAGATTGGTGTAAAAATGAAGAAAAGACACTGCTAATTTTATTTTGATACTTTATGCTTTTTAGCAAACAATTGGTGCGGCTGAGAACAGTTATCCAGTAAGTCATCCTTTTAGTAGGAATTATAAAAACTTAAGGTAAAGTTGACTTCTATTCGCTTAGGAGATAAACAAAAGCACAACGAGTTCTTGTCAGTAAAGATCGGGGCCTTATAAAGTAGAGATAATTTTAGCAGAGATGGGGTAGATAACGCAAAGTCTAATAAAAAGTATAAAGTACATCATTTTTTTTTTAATTTTGCTTATTTTTCAATGAGAAAATAAAGTCCATATTCAATAAATTTAATAAACCATTACAGATTTCATAATAACCTTTTCTTGTAAATCTGTAAATAATCGATTTGTGTGATGCCAACTAACAGGGAGGAATAAACATACTAACACAACTTTTTTTTAAATATAAATTTGGCATTTTTATAAATTAACTTACGTAGCTTTGTTCTTGATTTTTCATGTCCAAGTTGGCCATGGTCATTATTTCCACAAGAATATACTTCTCCATTCTGTAAAACAACTAAGGTATGTGATGAACCACAGGCAACTGAAATAAAAATATAGAAATAGTTAATGGCAATTTTAAGATTAATAACAAAAAAATATATAAATAATTTATTTTTACAATAAAACTTAATGAGTTGAAGAGCAATGGAATTAAAAATGGCATAACTATTTCAAAAACACAAGTATGTGGATTAAGGTATAAAAAAACTGATTAAACCACTAATTTGCCTAAAAAAAACTGCTAATTAATAAATTCCAATGAGGAAGGTCTTAGGAGAATTACTGTTGATGATAAATGGTAAGCACTGGTTGACTAAAATTCTAAAATAACTGTATGGGAACAAGTGGAGAATGTTTCAAAAAGCAAATCAAATAAAACTTGTGGCGATTTGCAATTAGAAAAAGTTAAGAAAATGGGTTTCACATTAACTTCAACATTTGCCAAAAAATAAAAAAAAAATCATCAAAATGAAGTATCTATAATTTTAAAAAAAACAAGTACTGGGAGCATGGATATGAGACTGCTTTTTTTTTCAGTCTACTTTACTTTTTAATAAAACTGGACACTTTTAACATAAAATAAAAAATGAATGGCCTAAAAAGGTACTACTTCACAAGTGCTCCTCTAACATGGCGCTGCCCGCCGCACATCTTAGAGCCTCACTGTACATGGAATGCTAAAAGTTGCTGAGTGTGTCTGAACGCAAGGAGGGGAAATTTTCCTCTCTACCACTATCACTTCTTTCTAACCATGCTACAGCATGTGAAGCCTGAAGTCATATAGATGAAAGATGCTTCTATCTATGATCTGTCATTGCATGTGAATATGACTGCCAATACCATTGAATCTGTATACCAATATTTTGGTCATTCATTCTCCCATAAATAATTAAATAAGGCTGTATATCATTATGATTTTTAATTTAATTTTTAAATACATTACCACATATGCGCACGATGACATGTGCAAGAAAAAAGAGAGGGAACCACTCTCAGATGGCTGTTAATGTCAAACCAGTTAACATTGCTCAGATGTGCTCTGTTCATACGCCCAGACGAGGTAAATGAAGAGTAATTTTTTTAAGGTACTGTCATGCAGCATGATCATGCTCTGTTAGAAGAAATGATATCAAGACAATTACAGAACATCATGTTTTTTCCAACATGTAGTGTCAACAATAATAAATATGTAAAATAATTTATTAATTAATGAATACATTTTTGTTTTGTTTTAGCATATTATATGGATTGCAAATTATTAAAATTAATCTATCTTTCAACTCCGTCGTCGCCTGTCCCAAGCCAGGATGAAAAAGGAGGAGGGGGAGGAGTAACAACCACCTTAAAAAATCTGGGTTCAGCTAGCACGGCTGATAGCACCCAGTAAGGGCCCCTTTCTAGTGTTACAGGAGCCAGGTTGGGGGTTGAGCAGAGGGGTCAGCTGCTCCTCCCTCAAAAAACTTTTTGTGACTGTGAGACATCAAAAAAACTTCCTCAGTTTTGGGCAGTTTCAACGATATCGACCCAGCGTTCTCAAGGAATTTAAGTTGGCAACATTGAACAATCGCTCTATATATAGGGCCGGAGTATTAAAACTACTTCTGGATGAATTATCTAAATTTAAAACACACATTACTTCACTACAGGAGATGAGATGGATGAGCTCTGGAATCATGGAGAAGAGAGATCATACAATATACCATAGTTGGCACCAGAATTAATATATCTTTGGAACACGTTTTGAAGTGAGTGGTATTATGAGGGAGTATGCCACAGATTAAGAAATACTCCATAGTTTCGGTTCATGCACCGACTGAGCTGGACAGATAAGCAGGCCAAGGACAATTTCTATCATGACTTAGATAGGAAATTTGCAGAATATCCACACCATGGCGTAAAGATAGTTCTGGGTGACCTTAATGCTTAGGTCCGAAGAGAACCTGCTCTTTTGCCCATTGTTGGGCCAACATAGTCTGCACCTGAAATCGAATGATAATGGAACAAGACTGGTGAATTTCGCCGATATGATTGTTGGTAATTGTGGAGCAACCTCAGCCCATCCTCTGTACATGTCCCTGTCCTGTGCCATTCTTCTTGTCTCCATCAAGGAGGAGCCCCGCTCGCTACCGAGTCTCTCCATATAACCATTATATGTAAGTCTCTGCCTGCCAACCGCTCTCTGCCCCCCTGGTCTTGCTTCTAGCAGCCACTTGGCTTTACGATCATCGCCCATCCTGCAAACATGTCCGTACCACTTGAGCTGGCGTTCCTCCAGAATATTCCTCATTGGTGTAACTCCGAGGGTTTCCCTGATAGTTTCATTCCTCACTCGGTCTCGTCTGGTCTTACCAGCTACTTTCCTTAGATAATTCATTTCTGCTGCTGTGACCTGACTCCCATGTCGTTCTAAGAGAACCAACTCTCTGATCCATAAAGCAAGACTGGGAGGAGCACTGACATAAAGATTCAAATCTAGACATCATTGCTGATTTCTTGTTTTCCTACCAGGGTGGTCGATATTTGATAAAAGACCTGGATAGCCTTTTTTTACTCTGTTGAGAACCTCATGGTCTATTTTGGTGTCCCGGGTAATCATAGTGCCCAGGTAAAGGTAATCATCCACCACTTCCAGTTGTCGTCCGTCACATACGAATCTCAAATTTTCTTCTTCCCTGCCTACATGCATAACTTTGCTCTTATCTGGATTTATAGCAAGACAGACCTCTTCTTCTGTCGCTCCTCCGTCCACTCCTCCACAGCGACTTGCAGTCTTCCTGGAGTGCCAGCAACCAGCACAATGTCATCTGCGAGCAGGAAACACTGCACCTACACTGTTATAATATTCCAGTATCTGACAACAGCTCTGAGAGTCCTCCTCTTACACACATCGTCCATAACAACATTGAAGAGGAGTGGACTGAGGCTATCTCATTGCTTAACTCCCTTATAAAATCTGAAGGGGGCAGACTTAGCAACATTGAGTCGGATGACACCCTTCGGATCCTGGTAGACTGAGTAGATGGCACTAATAAGGTTAGAAGGGACACGCCTCTCCTGGAGTGCCCTCCAAATTTCTTGATGAGGAACAGAATCGAAAGCAGCTTTTCAGAATCGAAGCAGGAAGGCAAGATACATGCCACGGCCTCTGTCTCAGGCTTTTTTAGTTATCATCCGGAGGAAGAATATGTGGTCCTGAGTTTGTTTGTGAGGCAGGAATGCTGCTTGTTCCTCTTCCACGTAGGTTCTCAGACGCTGCTCAAGAATTCTTGTATATACTTTGTACACTAAAGAGGAGAGGCATATTGGCCTATAGTTTTCACATAGAGTTGGGGTTCCTTTCATATAAATTGGAACAATCAGGTTTTTCTCCCACTCGTCAGGTATTCTCTTTTCATTCCATATTCTCTGAAAGAGGTTCTGCAGAGCTTTCGTAAGTTCTGGTCAGCCATACCTCACCAGTTCCGGTAAAATCTCATCAATACCAGCAGCCTTGCCAAGTTTTATATTTTCCATAGCAGCTTTGACCTCCTCTTCCTGGATAGTATCATCCATATCGGGTGGCAGAAAATCTTCTGTCCTCGGGCGCCTCCTTCAGTCAATTCCTGGACCTCCTCGATAAACTTCCATAGCAAACTTATCTTGGTAATAGTTTCGCCAGGCTTCTAGGATTCTTCTTTCATCTGTTTCCAGGTTGCCATTCTTATTCTTTATGCTCCTGACAGGCTTTCCTATCTTTCCTCTAAGACCTTTCACTGCAGTCCAGAACTTTCATTTACTGAATTTATCTTTCATTCAGTTTCAACATATATCACAGAACCATGCATGGAAGATTTGGACACATAAAAAACTTATTAAAATTGAGATATTTGCAAGTTAATAAAAATTCTAAATATTATTTTAAAAATTTACAGTAATATAAAGCATTAAGGGTCAAAATCAAGATGCATGTGAGTAAATTAATAAAAAATGTGATAGTAAGTTAACAGCACCACCTTTCAAAATTCTTGAGCCTTCCTAATACCTATTTAATCTGGGTCATCCAACAATTGTAATATGTGTGCTATAATGAAAATAAAGCAGTAATTTATTTCTTATCAAGTCTGTTAAAGATGTGGAGATTGGTCGCCCCAGTCTACTTTCGGCATTTCAGGCTCTAAGATTTTGTGCTCACCCGCCATGTTGGAGGGACATTTGTAAAGAAATACCAAATGCTGATTAAAAAAATAAAATAGTTTTTTAACTTTTAGGCCTAGACTTAAAATAATTTTTGACAGCCCAAATGATTCAATCTTTATTAAGAATAAAATAAATCATAATTAAACAAATTAATTTAAATTCTGCTAAAAATTTATGATCTTAAAATTGAGGTACGGTACATTTTCACCTGGAAGTGTGCCCAAGTGTGGTTGTGTCCAAGAAGGAAAAAAAAATGAGGATAGAGAAAGAATGATATTCACAACAATATGAATAAAAAAAATTGAATATTTGTAAATTAATAAAGATAGATTTATTCTGATATATATATTTACATATAAAAATATATATATATATATGTATATATATATATATATATATATATATATATATATATATATACATACATTATTACGATCTGGTATATTTGATAACAAATCGTTTACAAAGTAAACATACATAATTAATAAGTATTAACCATACCATAATAAGCTTTGATTTTTATTATTTAAATAAGTTTTAAATGTAAATATATCTTGATGAAATAGAAAAAAATAGTTAATAATAAGAGTGGAGAGAGCGAAAGCTGTTATTTCATCTAAAGGCGATAATCAGGAAACAGAATTTCAGAGACGGGATTATAGTAATGGTAAGCCATAAAAGAACACTGTATATAAGAAACAATGCCAGCAGCTTTTGATATTCCCAGAATCAGCATGGAGAACGTAGTTGAAAAGGTTCATTGATAGATAGACGCACCTATTTTTCCGTAGTTGATAGACTTTGTCCTACAGAGAGAAACACTGTAAGATTGTCTTTAACATCATACAGCCAATCAAGTTATGAATGGAAACTTAATTCAATGTGTCCGGCGTTAGAGCGCGACTCTATCAGTGACTTTCCCAGCATAAGACATCCAATAAAAATTAAGAATGGGAACGAGAAGAGTATATAAGAACAGACTCTCTAAGTTTGTACCATTCATTCTTATTTCAGCAGCCATCCATCCATCTTTCTTAATTCACCACATTCTCTTCTGCTGCTACACTTCACTCTACTCTACAGCCAACTAGACTCCAGCTGAACATACTTCAAAATAAAGAAGACTAACCGAGTATAGTTAATTAATTATTATTATTATTCTGCAGAATATTTTTTGGGTTTATAAAATTAAAACATTATTAAAGTCTAATTAAATTTTAATGGCCATAATTAGTATAAATTGATTGTTAATTATTATAAGACAAATTAAATTGATATTTTGTATCATCTAATTGGTAAGTATAGTATACTGATTAAAGATATTTATTTTACTTTCCATTATACGTTTAAAAATAAACCAAACATTTAATTAGAAAGTGCAGTATCATTCCATTATTTTTTCAGCTCTCCTTAAATACAAAGAAGTAAAAGGTAAAGAGAAATAATTTAATAAAATGTTTTGTTAAAACTTCTTCATCTGCCAAACAGCAATAAAAATTCAACATTCTAACTCTCCCCTTCAGGGGCTTCATATCAATAAAATAAATTTATTAATAGATGTAAGAATGAAGCAGACGAGGAGAGGTGATGTAGCAATAGATATATTATATGCATACAGTTCTATAGTTTTCTGGTAATTTATGTTAAAAAACTTTCCAAACACTGCTTTACCCCAACACAGATAGCAAAAATGACGCAACATATAAAAGATGAGCTGATTATTTTAATCAAAATTTCAACATTTAATCAAGTTAAAGCTAAGATTAAGAAAAATTACATATAAACGAATCTTACTGGTTCTGACATTATTAGCATTAACAAATCTGACTTCTCTTGGTGCCAGAATGTGCTGCTCCTCAATGCCTCCCAGTCCAAGCTCGCCATTTGCAGTATTACCCCAACAGAACATTGCCTGATGCTCCCCTGAATGTATTGCTTCAACATTTTCACTTTCTGGGCCGACATCCAAACCTGTCATCTAAAGAATAACCATATTGTTAAGTCCTCTTTAATCGACAAGCCAATATAAGCTAACTGGTAATCAACATTAAATAAATCACAGCACTTGTTTCAATCAACATAACTAGATAAAGTTCAAAAAAATAAAACTTTTGTAAGATATACAGAAAACAAGGTAGCATAACAGCACTTATGAGAAATCAGCTAAGTTATTCATTCAGTGGGAAAAAGACATTAACCTTAAACACAATTAATCATAAAAAGGATAGGAGAACAAAATAAAGATCACTTTATTTATGTCCTAATTATAATTGCTAACTGTCAAAAAATGATGTATTTCTAAAGAAATGACCAGTCATGGTATACCACTGACCCTAGTAAAAATGAAGAAGCACTGGAGCTAGGCGTCAATAAAGAATAAAAATAATAGGATTACTCAGAGTAAACTCATAGAAACAAATCAATATAATTTAATCACAAATAATTTTAAATTAAATGAAAGGGGAATAAGTGTTCATGAGATAAGGAGGAGGTTTCATTGCTGTTTGATGAATCGGTTTACACAGCTAACAATATAATGCAAATCACAACAAATCCCAATTTTTGAAAATTCAAAAACGAGAAATGATAAAAGTTGTATCCTTTTGTGAAAAAAATTGTTGATCCTAATACTCACACGCCTATGTTTGGCTAATTTGTACATTTCTGGCCACCTACGTTGGCTTCATTAATCCCCTGGACTTTAAAATTCCTCATCATCACACTATATTTTGTATTTAATTTGATAATTTACTTAAACCGAAAATCATGTTTAGAAATAAACGATAACCATATTCAAATTAACTTTAGCCGACAGCTGTTTCTTTCGCTGCCATTTCAAAATCCTAATCTTTTCCGCTTCAGAATAAGTAACAATTAGATGAATACAATATTCTAATTTCCTTGAGAAAAAATAAATGTTTTTTGTTTCAATTATGTTTAAGCTCTAGTTGTTTTGAAGTAGGCTATGATGGGCGTAAAAAGGTTCTGGTCAAAGAGTACTATGCATGTTGGTCGAATATATAACTTTGATTGAATAAATTATCATATAAATATTCTACCAAGTATATAATTATGCAATTTTGAAGAAAATATACTGAGCCAATTTTGTTGTATGTGAGAGGGGCTCTCAGTCTTACTTAAATATCGGTTAAAGCTGTTTGTATAGTCTCTTGAACTAATGATAAAGATGAAGACTTTTTATAAAAAGTATATATTCTTTCAAATAAAAATTTCTTTCGAATTTGTAATCAAGATTTATTACTCAAAAACATTTTCTTCTTTTTTTATTCTTTTATCATAAGTAAACCCACGCTGTGTTCGAATCATTGTTGTTAAAGCTTGATATAAATTGCGGAATTTATTAATGTTGAAATTGTAAATGATAACAAGGGCAATAAATTAAATGAAAATGGAATGCACTGAGATTTTAGTTAGCAATATTTATGTATTTTCGGATCATATGTTTTACTCAAAGTTTAGGATACATGTAATAATGCTCTCTAAGGCTACTTCTGTTATGACTGGTGCCATAGAATGTTGTAACGTTCGCCTGCTTATTGCCATGTTCACTCATCCCAGTTTATCACAGTGATATTTACTAATCCTTATAGAATGAGTATGGTGTTAGCAATTGTAAATGTTAAATAGATCAGATTCGAACTGGCGTTCCTGATCAATTTTGAAGCGTTTCGCGAAAAGTAAACGTGAAATTCATGTGGAACAGAGTACCTCGGCACAGATAGCTACCGATATATAGACATTTGGTATTGCATCTGATAATTTAGTGTATCTGTCCACTATCATAAGACATTACCGGATATGGTAGTACCTTGGACAGCTGGAGGCCTTCGCCCACTTTCCAATGTTCACATTTTAACGGGGTCGAAAAAATCGCTGATCAATCAGCCGATGCGAACAGCGGACTCAGGGATGGTTAAGATTCGCTTCCCATGCAGATTAAGATTTAAGTCGGCTAGACGTATTCAGTACTGCATATCTGTCGGGTACCGTCTTGGCTGTCGGTAATCGCAGCAGAGCCTCAAACCACCATCCTTCTTAGGGATAGGCAGGAGACTATGCCACTGGCTACTAGATGGGAGAATGATGCTCTCTTGCAATATCTGCTCGAACTTCCGTTTAACCGCAGAGTATCTCTCAGGATGCAACTTGCGCATATGCTACAACCGGGGTCCTTTTCCGGTGTTATGGACGGTAGAATGTAGATGTTCCTCAACGAAGGCGGTGGTGTTAGTAATACTAGGATACTTTTGAACTAGGTATCAACCTGCAAGCTTGCCCTTCGTCGAAAAACCCATTATTTTGTCCACCAATTGGTGTACCGCCAGATCCACAATAAGCTGGGGTAGAAAATCAGCTCTTCCTCCGAATCTATCGTGGTCGAAGCAAAGACTCTTGATTAGGGAGCAACTGGTATTCGTAATAAGAGGAACGAGATTATTTTACCGCGGCCACTTCGGAGACTTTGAGTCCGCTATTCGGTCGGCTACCATCCTAATTTTCTCAATGTCCTGCAAGTCGTTCGCTGCCACGGCAACCAGTATCCTATCAGGAAGTCCGTGCAACCGAATTGACTTAAGGAGGTCACTTGTGACTAGCGTACCACCCAGCTGCTGGAGATATCTCAGGAAACGTGTGACTGAAAGGAAGAAACAAAGCGAGTAGGGTAGTTATTCGTTCCGCTGTCTCACTCTTTGATTTATTCAGTAAAAAGTGTATAAAACGCACGAGTGTTTATGGAATTTCAAAACGGCAATCTATAAAGACAGAATCATGCATAATGAATTGTCGTTTCAAGCAAAGAATAAAATCAATTAACCCCAATCTCAACATCAATAGTTTAATTTTCCCAGATTCTTCTCTAATATCTATTGTTAATAGCCGTGGCTTTTCCCATGATCGTTTTCTATTATCGCTAATTTCATCTTTGATTTCCTCTATTATGGCAAGTATGATCAAGTTGCAATATTGTTTGAAAACTCTCTTGATGTTTCTCATTTTCCTCCGACACTGAAACATTTTTACTGAATCTTTTAAATTGGCTTGCTGTCTCCTCCGCATGTTAACATCTATATAGTGGCATACACACATGGTAACATCGGTTTGGCGAACCGAAGTTCAGTTCGTGGCTTTCTACACGCGCTATACGAAAAAAGGAAAAACTTACGAACCGTTATTCGCCACCACTACACACATGGAAACTTGATTCGTCGAACCATTGTTGGCGAACCGATGCTCCCATGTGTGTAGGCTGTTTTATTACTCTTCAATATTTTTCTCGGCTGAGTGACTCGGCCCACTACTCAGCAATTGTATTTCAGCCTTTAGGAATTAAGAGAAAGGACTGTTAAAAGAGGAAGCAAGTAAAATTAAAGTAGATGACAAAATTCTTTGGAGTTTGAGTTGAAGTACAGGTTATTTTTTTTGACACTGGGTTTAAATCATATTTTGTTTGTTTATAATATATTTACCCAAACACCAAAAGCTTGTTTTTTATATATATATATATATATATATATATATATATATATATATATATATATATATATATATATATATATATATATATATTAGAAAGGTCAGTTCAGGAGAGACTTAGGGAAACTTGAGATCGACTGTACGATTTTGATGGGTTCATACCATTGTCTAACCTGTACATCAAGAAGTGATTCTATTTACTATATTTTTTAGCCTAGATCAGTACACTTCTATGCCATAGCTTTATTGTAAAATGAAACATGAAATATTCAAAATTTAAAAATAAACAATGTTTATTAACAAAAAATATATATTTTTAAAATCTTGGACAACGATGTAGTTTGTCGCCCGCACCTTTATAGATCTCACGGTAGTGGTACTCTTCCACCACGATACGAAAAATTCATCTTTCTTATTACCTCTACCTCGTGTAAATGGTTCGAAATTCTGAAACTGTTCTTTTTACCAAAATACTCTATTGTCTTCACTCCAGATTGAATTAAGTACAAAACCTATTTAAAAATAATGACTTCAAACGCTATTCTGAAAGCAAGCAATTTCAACAATTTGTTCTGCTGGAATATTTTTCCAGGCAAAATAGATAAACTAAATCATGTAGTTCCAAAAGCTTCAGAAATGTTAAGGAGTAGGTCTCCTGAACAAAGTATAATGAAATTCCATTGATTTCAGGGATGGCAGGGTATGGAGCGGAGTTTTAAAGGCTACTTCTCCCCTTTTTTTTTTTTCAGTTATTCGCTTATAAATTGAAAATGGTACATCGGAGAGAAAATATATTCCATAGCAAAATGAAATAAGATTAAATTTCGTACAAATCAGTACCTATTGGTGCGTTCTTTCTCTTATAGTTTTTGAGATATCTATATTTCGGAAACTGTTACAGATAGGAAGAAACTTATACATGAATTTGAAGGAAATTTAATCTTCTTTCATTTTCTGCATGATGCACAGTTTTCAGGTTATGTACAAGCTTACTTATTTACTTCTATGGCACTACAGCAGGATGAGATGATAAAGTAATATATAACATATAACATATAATGATGAAGAAATAAAGTCATTTATTAAACATAGTTCAAATATTGAAGAAAAAACGAATAGTGAAGATGAAGGAATTAACTTTGTATTAAATAAACTATGAGAAATAATGAAGATAATATGTTGCTGAATGGTGTCTTCAGGTGGTTTACACCAAAATGGTACTAGCAAAGGCCATGGGATGTGGGGAGCCTGCAGACAATCACTCCTTCAATCAAAATGTTATTAACAATATTAATAATGTTTCGTTGACCGGTATAAATAGTAGGCATTCTAATGTTAATAACATTAACTAGGTTACTAACTAAAATGTTAAGATTTTGATCCATATATATACCATTCAATAGGGAAATGTTATTAACATAAAATCAATTATAATCACAATGATATATATATATATATATATATATATATATATATATTTATTTTAAAGTATTGTTTACGTACAAATCCTTTAGGAAAGATAAAAGTCCTTTATTTAAAAAAAAATACATTTATTTCCATACATATAAATATTAAATGCCTAAGTAGTATACTACACAATAAATTTGTTACATGGTGGAGCTAGTATTTTTAAACATATATTTTAACAGCAATACATTAATGAACTTTTCTACATTTAACATATATGTTATCAATATTAATTTATGTTCTTTTACAACCACTCATTTATAAGAGCACATTTAACATTCAACATATAAATATGGTTAAAAGCTTAATTTTCTTTTTAATATTTACAGTAAAAAGTTAATTTATATACAGTATTTAGAAACAACTTTGTGGTATGTGTAATCGCACGCATATTATTATACAAAATCCTAATATTTGTACTTAATGATTACAATAAGTTAAGCATTTGTACTGGTTAGTGCCAGTTAATTTCCTAATCAATGAAACTGTACGAAAACATTAAGAATTCTATGGCTACCTAGAATAAACATAAGTAATAAATTCCGCTATTATGCCAAACATCGTGAATTAGATTAAATTTGCATGAAACAACAGTAGACTTGAAAATCAAAAGGATCCTAGTACCGTGACAGAGTGCAAAGGGGCTAACAGCTCTGTGATACAATAATGATGCAATGCCTGCTATGAAAATAGTTTTCCAAAAGATCACTTTTAATTACTACTATAAACAAATTTTTGTATAAATAATATGGATGGATATAAAATTGACTGTTGATGATAGGGTGTGATTAGAAAGAAACACACAGTAATGAATAGAAACCAAGAGATGTAAAACCAACATCTTCAATAGCAATTAAAGAAAGTAGTAAAAACTAGAACTTAGGAGGATGGTGAGAGGATAAGCCTGCCGACTGTTGGCAGATAGAGAAGAAACTCTTTTGATTTTCAAGTCTTAGATTAAAAAACTTAATACACTTGATACATTTATTAAACTTGAGATTGAATTATCAGGATGAGAAGCTACTTCGTCGTTTTTGAGAAAAATAGGAAGTCAATTTGAATGAATTTGCTGAGTATTTTAATAAACTTGCACACCACAGTAGACACAACTAAAATCGGAAGATAAAATCATAAGGTAACATTGAGGGAACATTACTGTATTTTTTTAATTGGAGAGAATTACAAAACAAGTAATATATTTTAATCTAAACCTGTATGTAACAATATTATATAAACATTTTTTAACTGCCACAGCCGATGATGAAAATACATGCAAATATGTAACAAATTAACAATGCTTAACCATGTAACAATATTGAATATCAATAATGAAATTATGTAAGAACATCGATTTAGCTATAAGAGAAGCTGGATTATACCCTTATATATATTCTAAACTATTTAATACATTAAAAACATATATATCATTATATTTAGAAGAATTTTAATGATGTATGTTACCAAACAAAGTTAATTTTAAACTGTACAGAACAGTTGAATATTTAATTAGCATTAGATACATACTTATTATATTATACATCACATACATATTACTGGTTATACATAAATTATTTACATATATTTCCTCTTAAAAATATAATTTTTGAATTCCCTGTATAGTAGTACTTCAGATTCTAAAATTAATGACTAAAGATCAACTGATGAATACTTGTTATTTATTATTATATTTAAACTAACTCTTTAATAACCAAACTGATCTCTAATACACATGAATTATTTTATAAAGGAGTAAATTTTAATTCTTTTATTTAACATCAAAATTAAATAATTTTCTCCATAGCTCATAAATATTTGAACAGGACTTTAATTGTTATACTTTGAACTACTATACAGCTTTCACCAATACTAATTGTTTAAAAGAATATAATATTTATATTAAATTAAAATAATAAAAATTGATTTATTCTTAAGGAATAAAATATTATTAAAATAATTGAATATTACAATTTTTGAATAACAATACTAGTATTGGTAATTGTATACAATAAATACAGGATCTAATTTTCACTCAATCAGGTATTTTACTCCAGCACAATTGTGTTGGCAAAATTTTCTATCTTTACTATTAACATTATTATTTAATACATTGTATATGGTTTTTAAAAGTAATTTCACACCTCTAGTCTGATGTACAACTAATTTACTCAGTATTACTTACCCAAAAGCATAAAAATACTTATGTAAACAATATAATACAATTTTAGAGTGAGCTTGAGTATATTAACATCTGGTTGGATGGTATACTTCTTTATTTCATGACATGATATTGTAATCTATATGGGTGCAAAATGATATAATAAAGAGAATTTTTGCATAGAATGGTTGTCAATTCATACATTTCAATCAAAATTTACTAGAGACTGTTCTCATCGAAGATTGAAAGTAACAGTTATTTTAAATTTTTGATAAAAAATGAAAGTTGTTTTAGAGAGAAATGTTTTTAGGCTAGCCTATGATTCATATGCAGCAATTAAGACAAAGGGATAACTGAGATATAATTTTGAATACTTCAATATTACTGATCGCTATTATTATGCCTACCAATTAATACAATTTTTCTTATTTTTCAGGGACAAAATCTCAGCAAACACTGAGGAACAAAAAAATACTTTTTTTTTGCCGTATAAATATTGGAGTGAATATAGATACATTAATGTACTTAAGTACACAATGTATAGTATAGTTACTTTGTTCAAATTTATTCTATTTTTTTTTATATTAAAAAAAAACTTGGTTCTCATTTGATTAATTTTATTTAATTGTCATTCATAATTCTGTTCCTATTGTAAAATAAAAGTTTTTGTATATTTTAGTAAATAAATAAATTTTTGAACTTTCTAACCTATATATTTTTTTTTTTAATTAAAACTTGCAATGTGTTTCGAAATACACACTAAAAAAAAGTTTGTTTGAATATTAGAGTATGTTTTGCCTTTCTTTCACACACTGGAGTCAATTCAGCAAATCTGGTATTTTTTGCGTATTTAGAAGACTGGCATTATCCAGATTTGACTATGAAACCCTGTGCCTCAAAATCACTGTTGCCCTATGTAATAATAATAACTTGTTAAGTTCTTATCTTTTTTCACAATTTTAAATTTTTTAAAAACCTTCTCTTCATACACATTGCGTATGATAATTCCATTTCATAATTTTTATTTCTCAAAAAAAAAAAAATAAAATAAAATAAAATAAAAAAAAAAATAAATAAAAAAATGAAATTCATGAACTAACTACTTATCAATAGGAGAATAAATGTGTATTTTAATAATACATAAACTGTGCATACTTTTTTTTTTTTTAAATGTAACTTTTTAAGAAACAAAAATTAATAATTGAAAGTTTAATAGATATTGAAAAGAGGTGTAAATTGATGACAGAATAATGAAATTGAATGTGACTTATTTAAGTACATTTACACAGATATATTTTTTATTGTTTGTTAAATGGGAGTGCTAAATAATGGATTTTACATATAAATGTAGAAGACTAAAATTTTCAATTATGTTGACAAATAATTAATAAAATGTTTATGTTTTATTTTAAAATATGGTCATTGGAAAAACTATGAATAGAATTTATTCTAAAAACAGTAACCAATATATATATATATATATATATATATATATATATATATATATATATATATATATATATATATAAATAAATAAATAAGCTAAATAAATCCTGGTACGTCTCTTTTTTTTCAGTTTGAAAGAAATCTTAAATTTATTTTTATTTTAGAAATATTTCAAGAGCTGCGAATTCGTGAGAAAGATATAAGATTTGAATCAGTAGCAGCTATTCGAAAGAGTTCTAAAATGAAACAGTTAAAACAATTACATTTTAAAATGATTACAAGCCTAGATACTTAGACATTAGGCAGAAAATTTGAAAATATTTCCTTTATAGAAAATTCAGTTTTTATTTTCTTTTTTGGTGCATATTGATTTCAGAAAGAATTTTTTTTTTTTATACAAGTGATTGCTGGGCTATTAAGCACCTCGGGTATAGTAAGGAGAGAAGATTATGAGGTTCTTGTACACTTTGTTATTTCTTAATAAAGAGAAGGCACCTTCTCAGCAAAGGTCCTTCCATAATTAGCATCTCCCAGTTTTTGCTCTTAATAGCTTTATGAATATTTGGGCTTAATGCTGTTTCCATACCAAAGTTTGTTCTTGAGTAATTTGGAACACAAAAAATCATGGATTTTTAATAATTACTACTTTTGAAAAATTGGTATATATACAAATATCTGCTTTTCCTGGCAATCAGATCGAATGCTCTTTCATTACCAAAGTCATGCTCTCCTATCTTTAGTTTAATATCTTAAGATTCTTATCCTAATTTAATAAAACATGTTATTTAATATTAATAAAGAAAAAGCAATATACTTATATTTATGTTAGAAGTCATGGGGTTAACCAACCTCTCTGTTCTTTATACCTGGGGCTAGGGGTGTTAAGACCACGAGGATGGTGAGACATGACTGTTTCAAAACAAATATTCAAATAAATTCTCAAGAATATAAAATATATTTAACAGTTACATAATATATATATTTTTTATTTAATTATTTGTTTTAAGTTATAAGGAAACAAGATGATTATAGTACTCACAAGAGCCTAAAATTTAATATAAATATAATTTTTTGATCAATCTATATAAACTCTCAAACAAATTAAATATTTATCATCAGTCAAAAATGAAAAATCAATCAATATTTGGGGGTTTTGTATAATGACCAATTTTAAGTAAATATTAAACAAGATAATACAATTTAAATCCCTGAGGGTGTGTCAAAATCGTTTTTTTTTCCTGTTTAAATTTAAAGCAGTCATCTCCTTCAACTATATAACATTCAATGATCTCTTTATAACAAAAAAGAGGTTGGAATTATGGTTTCAAAAAATGGCATATTAAATATTCTGAATGCAGAAAAATAGGAAATGAAATAGCAAAAGACATACCTAATTATTATTGCCATATAATTATATATGATATTTCTAAATATTTACTATAAAAAACGGATCATCCATAGAAGATAAAAGAATTTTCTGATATGGAACAGTTTAAACAGAAAAATAAAGGGAGTATTAGGGCGATAATATATTCTCCTTATTCAGGAGTCATTGAAAAAATAAAAAGATAAATGAAAATTATATATCTGATTGGAATGTTTTTCGAAAGAAAATAACTCTGGTCAGGAAGGTGCAAATAGGCAGTAAAAAAGAGAGCCATTAAAACCTTAACTTTTATTGCAGTCTGCCCTTAGATCTTAGGTCCGTAATCAATAATGATTCTAGTAAAAAAAAAAAAGAAAAGAAAAAAGATTCTATTACTGTAAACACGGATTCCCACTTTCATAATTATGGATTGTACTAATTTTGAGAAATGAACAATCCAATCATATCACTTATATAAGATGATAAAAAAAAAATGAGGAATAATTTATTTTCTAAAAGATTTTGGATTTAACTGAATTATCTTGAAAATGGATAAATAACAGTCAAATAGGCAGATAGATCACAATAAATAAAAAAAAATATTTCGAAACGATTGAAAAAAAGAAAAAAGGTTTCACTTCTATGTTTTTCTTCTCCCTTACGATAGAAGAAGAACATAGAACTGTCAATTTTTTTAATATTTTTTTTTTGTTTCAGTTCTATGAAATATTTTAAAATTTCTGTTATCAACTCTTCAATTAATATTTTGAGAAAATTTTCACTTTATATATATATATATATATATATATATATATATATATATATATATATATATATATATATATGTGTGTGTGTGTGAATATTTGTGTGTGTGTGTATGAGCATCAGCCCAATAGAAGTTAAAAGTTTATTTTAAGTAACTGGAGTAAAGAATGAGCTAGATAGGGACTATAGACTTAATCTAATAACTAATAACTCAGTTTATTTCTAGATACATATTTAGCATATGTATTACAATAATAAATGAGACTAATGTGATATATGTATCTGATTAACCTGATTAACATCTGTGAAGTGAGTTGTAAATACAAATAAAGATGTGACCATCTTCATCAGAATCCAGGTTAAGAATTAATAATTAAATTGGACAACAATAATTTAAAATAAATATTTCAGGTTGAACCACTTATTTGATCTTCTAGCTCAATATCTAGAAAAAGAACTTTTTCCCAATAATTATGAAGAAATTTTTGTTTCCAAAAGAAAAGCCTGTCAGCGACACTCCCATGTAGGAGTATATCTGCAGTACCAATTTAGGTTACTTCGTAGCTATTCCATGTCCCAACCTTTCAAGAAACTTTCCAAGTTATCTTTGATCTATTAATATTGAACAGATAAGTGTATGAGAAATATTGATATTAATATAACTTTCTTCATTTGGAACATAGAATTATATAATATAAATTATTTTTTTTTATTAATAAACAAGTAATTTCTTCATGTTTTATTTAGCTTATTTAATTCCATTTAGTACGGTTAATCAAACAAAAATCTACATTTGTTGTAGATGGATAAATCCATTTATTTACAAAAACATCATTCATAGAGATAGATAATTTATTTTAAAAGCTGGTTTTATGTAATTATATAATTTCATAAAAGGAATTGTTCTCTCATTTAATGTTTTATCTGTGGTTGATATGCTTTTCAAAACCAACTCAACCTGAACTTGGTGTCATTATTGCATAAATAGTGCATATGATAAACGCATTAGGTTTCCTGAGATTTTCATTTTGTACAATAACATTCGCAACATTCAACATAAAACTATAGCTATCTAAAATAGCGTGTATACAACTTTAAAAGATTTTTGCAATTGTAATAGCCAATAATAAAAAAAAAAAAAATGGTAATATTTTTAGTTTAATATCTCAGCTGAAAACTCATTTTTGATTTCTTATTTGAATATCAGCTGTTTTTATTTATTTAAAACCATACTTTACAACAATTTTTGAAGTCACTATGTTAATATGCAGTTTGTTTCCGATGTAAACCCTGTCTGTGTGGACCTAAATGAAATATTGTTATAAGTCTATGGTTCAGTACTTGGAAGAATATACTATTTCCTGATCAACGGTGATTTGGCCAGGATCACTCTGAAATGCGAGGTTTTCCCCCAATTTAGGTTACCCACCATGCAAAGGCTGGGTTTTTCCAGGAGGATCTCTCAACCCCAGGAATCGACTCTTACCTTATATAACAGAATAAATAATTATTGGCTGGACGCAAACACGGACCTGGGACTTAGGATTCCAGTGCATTACCTACTGAGTTACCCCACTCCTGAAATATTCTTTTAACAAAACATAAATTGATTCTATTTTATTTTAGGTTTAAAAAGAATACGTACATAGTCAAGTTCATTAAAATATTAAAAAAAAATATTATAAAATAATAATAAAAATAAAATATATTAAAAATAACTACATTTCTCTCTCAATTAAATTATAGGAAGTCTGCAAGTCATCTGATGCTCATCAAGAAAATTGATTGTGCTCGTGATTTTGAAATAACAACCATTCTAAACAATACCTCTTTTTTTCTTAGTTCATAAATTATTTATGAAAAGATATTAAAAAATAATTCACATATCTGTGAACTAGAGAAATTAATAATTTCTGATTGAGGAGCTCCTATGGGAAAGCTCTGAATTTCAAAATATTATAATATTCTTAAAATCTATTTTTCAATTTCATAAAAATTACAAATAGCTCTTTAAAATAATTATTTACTGTATGAAACGAAATGTTATTTGTTACATTAAAACATAAAAAAGTGTTTAAGAACACAAAACAAAAATGAAATAAAAATATCATTGTTGTCATAATTTTTTTTTCATTGTTGTTCCAATATTTTCGGGTTTAAGTGATTTACTGTAGGTGATCCTTAATTATGTGGTCATGATTGAATCAATTATCAGGTATTGTGAAATCCCTTTTAATCACTAATTACAAGTTTCTAAGGTGGGTCAAACAACAGACATGAATCAGAATCCAAATAATCTTGGAGATTTATGCACATATATACATATAAATCAGTGCAAACTGCAGTTATTTTTCTTTAGGCTTCAACCATACAGGATAAACTGGACTTAAAAATACATGATGGTAACAACAAATAAGCAAAAACTGATTGGTAAATTAGAAGGAGAATTATATGAAACCTACCTAAAATAGTTAAGATTACACAATTTTCTACTTTATTATTATTGTAATTAAAATATTTTTCCTTTCATAGTAACTAGGCCGATAGGGATACAAATTTTATGGGGGAAGTGGGGTCCAATAAACCAACTAGAATTAGTATGTAAAAAAAAATCATAGAAATAAAGCACTTCATCCCTCATATCTACATGGCTGATGGTAACCCTATGAAAGAATAACTTAAACACATTTACATGTTTCATACCCTTTAGCATAATACATCAACATTTTTAACAAGAATGTGGATAAAAAATTAATATTTACTTAGAATTATTTTAAAACTTTATATGGAGTAAAAACAATGTCTTCCAAGCAGTTAAATTAAGTTACAAATTTAACTAAATTAATTTAAATTTAATTAAGTTCCAAATATAACTTAATTAATTTATATTAAATTAAGTTCCAAGCAGTTAAATTAAGTTCCAGCATTTAAATTATTTGGACTTCATTTCCAATCATGATAATTGATTATTTTTATAATTTTCGGGACCCAGAAATTATTTGAGTTAAGAACTCATCGATTAAAAGTTTGTGAACAATAACTGCGTTTATTAAATATTTATCATTCTCTGTGGAAACGGGAAGGGATAGCGAATAGTTGGCACAGAGGTGGGTCTAAATGTTCATATAAAGGTAAAAAAAAACCCACAGAGGTTGTTCACAATCTTGTAGAATAATAATTGATAAATGAGAGACTCATACAGTGAAAATTTTAAATGGTGAAATGTGATGAATGATGGACATATCCATGCAGCCTGACTTTCAAAAGACAAAGTACATATTTCAAATTGATCTCAGATGATTTCCAGTTGACTCTCTGCCTAACTAGAAGGCAGACTGGAACCGGAGCTAGATGTTGGGCCTCTGGCTGTGTCGTCAGGGGCCCTGGTGGCCATTAGCGAAGGTAGTGAGAACGGTGCACTCCTGCATGGTGGTGTCATTGCGTCTGATGGTGCTCTGGTGAAGGTGGGCCAAAGTTGAGCTGTCCCAGGCCCTCCGGTTGTGGCGGTTCTCCTCGTTGTGCCCTTTCCAGCACAATAAGTACCTGCAACAATCACATGCCAATATTAAAACTAGTATATACAGTATAACTTGAGTCTGGATTAGCCATGTTGTTAACCTGACGCTCCTACTGGAATGAAGAGAAATTATTTTCAAAACTTGAAAAGTTATTTAATATGATATTGGTTTCATTTCATCACACGTGTACATTGTATTTGTGAAAATTTCTTAAAAATCTTTGAAAAAACTTTTTCAACCCAATCTTGAGTCCAGCAGGCATGCCAGGTTAACCAACTTTCAAGCAATGCTAACCAACTAGCAAGCATTTAAATAGAAATTCATTCATTATTTCACATTTTGTTCATTTTGATGATTATTTAATTACAAATTCATAATAAATCACAATTCTTCATTAAAATGAAAATGTTATACCAAAACATACAATCAAAGAAATATAATAAAATTTGAACAATTTAATTCATATTAAGAACTGTATACAAAGCTTTTAATTTTTAAACCTTTTTTAACTTCAAATATATCGTATCACTTTTATGCTCCAATTATTAATTTTCCAAAAGTTATCATATAATCATCATTTCTATTAATATATTTATTCAAAAATTTAGGTCAATTTTATTTTATTTTTTTTTTTTAATTGGACATATTACAAATAAATGAAAAGCTATCGCTATCATTGATATCATGTAAAGCCAGCCATTCACGGTCCTACATGTAGGATTACTTTGTAGGAATACACTAGATATCGGACTACCGTTGGACTGTGAATGGGGGTGTAGGACTACATAGAACGTGTAGGATGTTGTAGGCTTCTCCGATCGTCCTACAAGCATGCCACCCTAATAACATCCTACCGCGTTGGATCGTGAGCAGGGTTGTCGTCCTACAAACTCCACTTGTTTATTTCTACGTCATTATTACCTGATTAATTGCTAAAAATATTTTTCTATTTTTAGTCAAGAACTACCAGGTTGAAGTTTTTCTCCTTAGATTATGTTTTTTTTTTACGGTTAGAATTTTTTTTTATACTACTAGATGCGTTTATCATTGTTATCTAATTAGAAACTAATAATTAGAATGATAAACAAAAAAAAAATTGGTATGAAAACACATCCTTAGTTGTATTTTTTTTTTACTTTATTTTACACGAATTTCCAAAACATGCAGTGTAATAAGCTAATGAAAATATGTTCTCATGTCCAAAATCCCTTATTATAACGCCAATGTGACGTTACATTGTTGGGACGGAACTAATTTAATTTAAATAATTTAATTTGAATAATTTAATTAAAATATTAAATAAATAATGTGATCGAACATGAATGGCGACAATTTTGAACTAATAATTTTGGATCTTATTTTTGTAAAAATATATCTTAAATGTTCATCTCTAATTTAACTTGTTTTACGTTTGCTTGTTATCATTAATTTAACCCAATCTTTCAGCTAATTTAATTTATATAGAATTAAAGTAATATGAAAATGTATAAACCTTTTAAATAAAAACGTATAACACAAATATAAAACTTAAATACATTGTTTATCATTTATCCTTATCTTATACTAGAGGGATGATTTTGTTATCCATTCCTAAGTAATTTTTATAATCTTTCCTATCAATTTCATTTAACATTTTCAAATATCTGTAATTCGTTCGATTAATAAACATTTTTTTCGTCCAAACTTTCTTTTTCCTTTTTTTCCTTAGCAAGAAAAATTGCCGGTATTTTCCTATTTTTAAAACATTGATAAACGATGGTTAGAATAGCTCATCGGATCCTTAGTAGGACCGTAAGTGGACGAATGAATCTAACTGTAGTCTTACTGAGTTGGACCGTGAATGGGTAGCCTAAGCTTAACAAACTACCACAGATTCAAATTGCACAGAATATTTAGTTGTCAAGCTATTTAGACTGTGCAAAGTAGATTTCACTATGATTTTAAACAACTATGCTGACCAAGGGTCCAATTTAATATTAAAGAAAACAAATATTTCATTATTTGTAACCAACCTTACTAAAATCAAAACTATCAAATAAGACCAAAATTTAAATCAAATATCTAATTTAATCATTTTAAAATATTGAACTAACTTGTTGAAGTACTTCCTGAATGTTCCAGATACCCAGTAGAGAGCGATCGGGTTGACGCAGGAATTGATAAAGGTGAGACAGAAACCTACAATACGGAAAATATGCCAAAATTTATTGTAGCTCACTTCGGCCTTTGGATAATTGTAAAACCAAAGCATGAAAATGTGGTGGGGAAGAAAGCATATTGCGAAAACCACAACAAATGCCAGGACAGTTTTCGCCACCTTCTTACGGGCTCTGATCTGTCTGGCTTGTCCTTGAGCTTCGCCTGGCATATTTCTTGTCGACAATACCAAATGATGAGCCATCAGGATATAGAAGAAGCCTATGATGGTCAGAGGTATCGCGTAATAAACCAGGAATTTAGCCATAACAATAGAACGTGGATAAAGAGGACCCCATTCTTCAGGGAAGGGGTAACATATCTCGAAAAGTGTGACATTGTTTTGATCCTTGAAGACACGGATGTAGGACGCAAAAGCTGCCGGGGAAGCACAGAACATAGCCAGGAGCCATATCGCGATTGCAATCATTATGGTACATCCGGTTGCTCCTTTGCCACCGATGGACGAATATAGCTTCCGCATAGGATCAACTATAGCGAAGAATCTGTCGGCGCTGAGTGCAGTCAAAGTAAAAACGGAAACTCCAATGGAAATGTCTTTGGCGACCTCTGACAGTTTGCAGACGAACAGGCCGTACGGCCATGAGCTGAAGGTGTACACTGTGGACGTGAAGGGTACGCAGGTGATGATCACCAAGAGGTCACCGAGCGCTAAGCTCAATATGTAAGTGTTAGGCACGTTGCGCATCGTCTTGTGCCTGATGAAGATGAGTACCAGCGTCCCATTACCGAGGACCCCGACCAAGAAGATGAACGCGAACAATATCGGTACGATGTAGGTCTCCGGTCTCTCCGAGTAGGGAACGTATTCGTCCTCGCTGGTCGCGTTATAGGTATCGTTGAAGTCCAAGTCGCCCATGTCGTAGAATTCTATCTTCGCTCCTCGAGTTCTTTTTTTAAGACCTCAAATCTCTCTTAATAGATTCTATATGCTCTCGAGAATCGAAGACGTAGTGCGCCATGGTTCTAGGGCCTGAAACAAAATAAATAAATTAAATTAATCAGGTAATATCATATTGTTTATTAATTATTAATATTAAGTTGTTAGTATTAAGTGGATCATGAAGTTCTATTTAGAGTGAAGGAACTAGATTAGACTTAAACTGAACGAACTGAAATGTAGAGCAAAATATTTTTGTTCGTTTGGTAAAAACAGTTTTTCTTATGTGGCCCTCTGTCCTATATATATTCACTAATCAATTAGAAGCTTAATTTAAGAGTAGTGCAGGTTCTACGGTAATTGGAAGGGTGTACTAAATTATTATTTATACTAGGATTTTTTTTCTACTAAATTATATTTTATTATAAAGTTTATAGTTTTTAAGTATTGGTCATAAAAGTTTTGGTCTAAAAAGGGATAGTCGAATTCCTGGGGAAAGAAGAAGTCTGAGAGAATTTTAGAATTTTAAGGGAAAACAAAGAGTTCTAAATAAATTTATGAAGACTAAAATTGATATAATTTGAAAAAGGTTTATCGAAAAAAAAAATCTAAAAATTAGGAACTTAAAATTAAAACAAAGATTATATAATTCATTCAAGTATTACCAACAAATTAAGAACTGACTAACAAATTATTGAAACCTACATTTCAATCAAGTAAAATTGTAGTTTGTGTAAAAAGTTCAGTTAATTTCTTTCGTTTAAGAGTCTTGGAGTCTCTTTTTTATAAAAAATTTCTATGAACTACTCATGTGTTAAAAAACGTTCTTTTTTTGGGGAATCATTTCATAATTTTGAAGTATAGTCAACATTTAGACCAACCTTCAACAAACAAACTATTTCAAGCAGAGATTTTTCAGCAGACAACATGTAATTCATTAAATAAAATACTCTTTCTACTTGTGCACTTGCATCTGAGAGGAACATTGCAAATTCAAGAGACACAACTCACATCAACAGTATACAAAAGACTAATCAAATACAGCAGTTTAGATATAACCTTTCTTAACTGTGATAACCTCCCCTTTGCTTCAGTATATCGATCGTTTTGAAGAAGAGTGCTACAACACAAAAGGTTTTGTTTTTCTTCTTTTTTAAATAAAATTATGGCACAACTTTACAAGAGGGGCGTGTTATCACTTGTTCCTTCCGATCTTACCCGGAGGTCACCGGACTAACATACTCTAGCGCCATTTGTGCTGACTAACTGCTTTGCATTCAATTGTAACATTCGTGTTCATTGGAATTATTAAAATTATTACTGTTTTAATTATATATTATTTAAAATTATTAGTGCTGTTGACTTCCGCTCATTACGTTCTACCAAGAAATAAACAAAACAACAACGGATCCTTTTCAGTTGAGGTCGGGGTCTTACCGTAATTTCAATTATTACTGTTTTAAATTATTACTATAACTTCCCCAGATCACCGGAAGTCGACAGCACTAACACTTTTAAATAATATGTAATTAAGGTAGTTGTAATTTTAATAATTGCAATGAATACAAATGTTACAATTGGATGAAAATCAGTTAGTTATCACAAATGGCGCAAGAGTATGATAGTCCGGCGACCTTCGGGTAAGATCGGGAGTACCAGTGATAACGGGCCACTCTTGTAAAGTTGTACCAATATTATTGCTAGTTTAGCAATTATAAGTTTACTAAACAAATACAATGGCTTCCTTCAAACTTTGATATGAGGTTCATTTTATAAAACACTCTTAATAAAGATGGTAATAAATTGTTTCTTCAGTTGTAATAATAGGTATTATTCTTACGCTAATCAGGTGATCAAAAGGTATCGATTTCGCTTCTATATGGATAGATAATTAAAAACATCAACTCGGCGTATTAAAGTCTTGGTCCCTCTGGATTGTGTTTGGCTGCGCATGTATTTTGAAAGACAATAATAGCACTTGTTTGCACTGAGGATTCTCTGGTGGACTTCCTCCTTAATGTTATTATCAGCCGTCACTATAGCCCCAAAATATTTAAATTTGTAGACTTTTTCTATTGACAATGTCGATGTCGTCAGCATAAGCTAATAGTTGCACTGACTTTTTGAAAATTGCAACTGTCTGTATTTGAGCGTCCCTAAATACTCTCTCCATGACTATGTTAAATATCATACATGCTAGGGCATCCCCTTGTCTTAGGTCTTTTGTGGTTGAGAAGTTAGCGCGTTATTCTGTACTCTCACATGACAGGTTGTATTCGTCATTGTTACTCTTGTCAGCGTTATAAGCTTAGCTGCCATCTCTAGCTTAGCCATGTCCTTATACAGCTCTTCTCTATGCACGCTCTCATAAGCATCTTTAAAATCAATGAATAGGTGGTGGCTTTTGATGTTGAATTCCCGCGTCTTTCCAAGAGTTAATCTTATCGTGTTTAGCTGACCTATTGTTGACTTGCCTTTCCTAAATCCGCACTGATGGGGTCCTAATTCTCTCTAAACACAGGGAACCATACTTTCATATAGAATATCAGAAAATACCTTGTAGGCTGTTGGCAACACGGTTATACATCTATAGTTTGAACAATCTTGTAGGCTTCCTTTCTTGTGGAATTATCTCAGTATTTTGAGCTCAAATTGTTTCAAAACATTAACGGGATCTTTACGAGTAATTTGATCCACCAAACTTGAAAATTGGTTGTGCCTTTCGCTCAAAAAATCGTTACATGCATATAAACGCAGGCTACATGCAATTGTTATGTTGTATATTGAAATTTCATAGTGAATTTCATAATTTATTTACATAACTTCGTTAATATTTTGTATGTTTCTGCCATTTTTGCGAATTTCGCTAAAGTCTAGTTCCTTTGCGCGAAAATAACGTAGTTCTTTGGAGGTTCCTATTATTCTTGTTATATTTTCTAATGTTTCTTATATTTCGTTTTTGTTAACAAATATATTTTATATTTACTTATATTTTATATATATTTATATTTCGTATGTTACTATATTTTATGTGATTACTTTATTATTTTAAGTCTTCTTCCTTTTATTTTTTTAAATAAATTTCTTTTTGTTTATGACTATTTCTTATAATAATTCTCTTACCTTTTATTATATTAAAACAAACTTTTTTCTCCTTTAAATGTACTTGAAGATTCAAATAATAATTATCGGGAGCTAATTTAGTAAATGACTGAGAAAAAGATAAATTATTTAAAAAAATGAAGAAAAAGTGAGGTATCAGGCGGTTGTTGCCAGATTTGCATGTGGATTTGATGTTCCGTACCAAAGGTTTAAGTATCCTGAAATTAAAACTTAGTTATATAAATAATATTGTTTTTATACTAAAATCATTAATATACAAAAACTAATTTATTTACATATTTTACAAAAGAAGGATTGGTAGTAAGACTTTTCAAAGCGAATTGTGGGTGTCTATATATCAAAGAACTCTATCTGCCAACCAAGCAATAGTATATTGCTTCTGTTCCACATGCTAATAAATTCATATATATTCATATATGTATTTAATGACGGAATATATTAAGGGGTTTATATTCTCATCAAAATTAACATTCTCAGACAGGTTTCGCGATGTCAGAGTTGAGCATTAATCGTTAAAATGATAATTAGAATATTATTCCCGGGCGAATAAAGCTATTATCACCCAAGATTAAAACATCACATGTATTATTTAATCGTACCTTATTTCAATAAATTCAATACATAAATCGACAGAGTCAAACACTTTCAATATAACAAACCCATCCCTTAAAATTTCATCATAATCAGATTATCACCAAATTTGTTCCTCGATGTCTAAAATGTAAAACTCGGATGTAAATTTCTGATTCTCAGCATAAAAAATGTTTTCACTCTCTGTACGAAAAATTAAATATAAACACTCTATTTGTCATTTCCTCAAAAATTTAGATTTCTAACATAACACCTTCATCCACTCACGTCTTCAATTGGCAAATATATAATTATTTATACTTAAGCACTAAATTTATATCAGCACAGATATTTATATCTGCTATGAGCTAAAATAAAGTAATTAATGAAATTTAATGAGACCATTGCTCTTGAATATTTTCTGATAGATCAAAAATATTCAAATCAATTTTGTTTACTTCAATTTATCAGTTTTAGCAGTGCCAGTTTTTCTGATAAGAAACGGATAGTTTAATAATCAGAAGTATGAATGCTTGAAAGAATGAAAATAAGAATAAGATAGAAAAAACGATAATCGGTACTAAAAAAAAAAGAAAAAAAAGAAGTCAAATATTTCAACTACTAGAAAGAAAGAATAACATTTTTTCCTAATATTGTTTCATAATTCGTTAAATATGCAATATTCTAACATCCTAGCGTTCAAACAAGAATAAATTATAAATAAGTATCTTAAATGATGTTACTATATAAATTTAAAAAAAAAATCCTCTTTAAAGCTAATTTTCGTGCCCTCCTCAGCTGATCTTGATGATAAAGAGGATAATGGATAGTCTGTTTAATGATAAATTGGTTCCTTAATCTCCATTAAGGAAGATTTTTTCCCTTCTTTTAGAAATGTGTTTTTCTAAAGACGAATATAAAGGCTTAAAAAAGAAATAAAAATATCGAGTACAGTAGATGCAAAGCCTAGCATTTTTTTTTTTTTTAATTATGGACAATCAAAATAAATTTTCCTTCAATTTGATATTCAGGTGTTCGATTGGGATCTTACCTATAACATCCGAAAATATTAATCTTGTCCGATTATTAACCGCAGAGCAATTTAGTATTAAAAAAAAAAAAAAAAAAAAAAAAAAATGCGTGGCTTTGCCCCAAAAATGGGACAAACCCCCGCAGTGCAGGGTATTGACCCAATAAAGATACACATGAAAAAGAAAAGACAAGTACTTAATGAAAACTTTTTTATTTCTTTGTAACTGTATAAAATTTTATAAAACGTAAACAAATAATTATTTTGAGTACAATGGACAGCTACCAAGCTGCTTAATAAATAGTGAAATTGAGGAGTTTTCTAAAAAAAATAAAATATTCAGTTTGGGAAAATTATTAGGGAGCTTTCTCGTGGAGATAAGTAAAAATTTTATTGAAAATGTTGATATGCAACATCTATTTAAAAGAGGAAAATTTAAAATATGAAATAAACCGAATAATTTTTGGGTGCAGAATATTAATTCTTCAAAAAAATCTTTGCTTTTTGAGAAGTGGATATATCTACTTTTTGTAGACAACTTCTCAATTAGTTATGTCCTCTGAGAATAACTTCAGGAGGCAATTATTAGATGTAATTACGATAACAAAAAAACGGAAAATGCAATAAATTAGAAAAACAATTCAAGAAATATTAATATAATTTCTCCAGAATTATTAAATAAGCTGGATAAATAGTATACTATTTCTCTATATTGCAAACAAAAAAGAGTTTCATAGAAAATTCCAATAGAGTGCGCTAAAACAATCTTATGTCTCATTTTCAACTTTAATATGAGTAATACTAATAAGAGTGATAGTGATTTATGTTTCAGAAAGTAATAGTATTTTAGAATATGGAGAAGCAGATAAATTAAAAATGATTTTACTAAATTTAATGAAGTGAATAAATAAATAAAATAAATTTTGCCCAAATATTAATGTCGAATTAAATTATGGTTTATAAATAATACCAACAGTTTTAAGTATTGTATATTATTGTAAAATATTAATTTATATTTTTTTAGAAATAATAAAAGAAAATAAGAACATTTAGGAAAATCAAAACATTTAAAAATTTCAACAAAGACCGCCTTGAGTAGTATGTTAAAAATAACTGATACTTGGCAAAGGTGAAACCAAAATAGTTTGAAAATTGCTAATAATTTTGTAAGAAAAAAAAAGAAGGCCAAAACGTTATAATAAAATAAGGTATTGAAATAAAGATTTTGTAAACAAGTTTTTATTAATAAAATAAATATTAAGTGGTTCTTTGATTCCTTAATAGATAATAAATTAATATAAATATGAATAAATTAATATTATAAATTAAACCAGGTGTGCCCTGCGGTTTCTCACTCGCGCTAAATTTGGTAACTAACTAAATCAAATAAGAAACGACAATAAAGTTTCATGTTTTCACACTTTTTTTTTTCTTACCCTCCTATTGTATTTACAAATTAATTTTTTTTTTTTTTAATAATAGCAAAATAACATTTTCGCACTTATTAAAAAGGTTGTGTATATACTTGTTTCCACGGGTAAGAAGTTGTTATGACAACGACACATACGCAAGTTGTACACTTATATATATATATATATATATATATATATATATATATATATGTATATATATTAGTATAGGTAAGAACCCGCTTAATATAAAATAAACTACCATAATAAAATTGTTAATCATATATTTTGTTTATACTAATCAATTTTTTTCTCTATACATGAACCGTACTTTTTCTCCATTATTCATACCATACTTGTCACAATTCATTTTAATTCACTGTTTTTGTATCATTTCAATCTTCCTTCTGATAATTATTTTCCTTTTCTTCGTTGTTGTTATTTTCAACCAATTTCGTATCATCTCTTAGTTGTAGTTCCGAATATGTCCACATGGTTAGGCCGAAATGGTTAGGCAATCAGATTAAATAAAACAAAAAATTATTGTTTTATTTTGTTGACTATCCGTGAATGGTCCCCAGCATAAAATAATCATTCTTTTCATATTGGTCAAAAATATATGTGAATTCATTCATAGCTGTTTCACAAATGTGTTAAAAAAAATGGTTTTGCCATAACAATTATTGTTGTTATAACTACAATTTTATACCAATATCTAATACCAATATTAATGTTGTTCATTCACTAATCTAACAAGTAATACATCTCTTTGTATGCTGCTAAATGCAAAGTACATAAATATCTGTAAATTACATCGATATCTCAACCTGGAATATCTCATACATCGATATCTCATACAGCTGGAAGAGTATTATTTAAAACATATGAGAGGAAGGAAAAGAACTTTTTAGGAAAGTTTTTTGAGGAAAGAAAAGAACTTTTAAAACTAATTGATATTGTTATATGTATGTGGTGAAGAAACATTGTAATTTTATTTATTCTTTTCAGGTAATATTACCTTGAGTTTGTTGTGATACTGTACCTTACATATTCATGTAATTCTTTTAACATTAAATATATTCTTTTCAGACTAAATATTATCTTGTGTGTTTACAAATTTACAAATAAAATTACAATGGTTGTTCACCACATACATATAACAATATCAATTAGTTTACAAAGTGTAACCTTCCTCTCATATGTTTTAAAATAATACTCTTCCAGCTGTATGAGATATCGATGTATGAGATGTTCCAGGTTGAGATATCGATGTAATTTACATCTCCCCCCCCCCTCAAGTCACCTTTTGCGGAGTAAAAGGTGATAGTTTGCTGCGATTAGATTCCTTCCTTTTTCAACAATACATGTAAAAAACGAACTTTTCCACTCAGGCCAATTCTTAAGTCCCATCTTTTTCAAATTAGAATCATACCAATTTCTTGGTGATCCGGTAACAAAAAACCTTAATATTTCTATCATATTGGATGCACTATTAACCTTATGTCTAATACATTCATTTGCAAATTGTTTGATCCAATCTGTATGATTCTGAGTTTTATCAAACTTATCAAGAATAAACTTTTTTCAATTTCATGTAACTTTAACTCATTATTTAAATTTAGTTTGGCTTCTAATTCCTTAATTCTCTGTAATAAAAAAGATTCTTCCTGTGATTTTTCAGAGTAACTACTAACATTCAAAAACTCAAGTGATTCTTCTAAAGGAAAATTTTTTATAGCAAAGATTTCCGTCTAAATCGAAATATTCATTCTTTAAATCATTATCAATTTTTCACCTACCTTTCGAAAACCATTTCTTGGTTTAACAGCACAAACCGCACTCTTAATTGTTGACCTTGACATCAATAATTCATGATCCACTAGGTTCTGAAATTCCAAGGGAAGGACAAACCACAATAGTTTATCTTCTGACAATCCAGCTAATTCGAACTCATCTTCTCTTCTCTTTATTATATGAACATATAATTTTGATTCTTCTTCCTTAATCTTAGCCATCGTTCTTCTCTGTTTTTCAAGAATTGGCAACCATGTATAGATCTAATATACATGTACCCATGTTAATTCCTATGCTTTTGTAAACGAATGTTTCATATTTATGTATAAATTATATGAATTTTATGCGGCTCACATTCAGTTTCTAATAGCAGATGAGAAAAAAATTACCCTACACAGCTATTGGCTACCATTGATATAAAACACGACCAATTTATACTTTCTTTCAAGGAGTAATTGGAAAAGTGTTGACCGACCAATCAGCAAATAGTACCGTCCTCAAAGGGGAGAGATAAAAGATATTCATTAGTTTCATTCCCGCACAGTCCTTTACTTAAAAACGAAGGAAATGTAACATATAAAAAAGAGCAGAATATTTACCTTTGTACATCTCACTCTCCTTCTCTTTTTTATTTCTCTTTGTACTATCTCGAACTAATTTATACTTTCAAATAGAAGGATGATGGAACATGCTAATATTATTGTTAAAGTAATGAGGCTCTCAAGAATCGAGCAAAACTGCACTATGAAAAAAAAATTGAAACTTCGGAAACCACGAGAACTAAAATGTGAGAAAATGTTTCTATCGCCTTATTTATTAACATTTCGAATTCGTACTATAAATCTCCTATTCATAATTGTGAAAAAATCATTTCAGACACAAATTTTACGCATTTTTCAGAAAAAAAACACTACACCTATGGAGAATATTTTTAATAGAAATCCGAAGACAAAACGTAATGAATCATGTCTCCGAATTCCAATTAATGACGTACCTGAAAAATGCCATTATTAGATCATCCGTTTGGCCATGAGAAGCATTTTAGCCGATTTATATTCGACAACCTGTGTATGATTTATTGACATTTATTCGTTATTATTATTATTATTATCATTACTATTTATTTATTCGTTGCTTATTTTAAATCATGAAGGGCAAGATCTCTCGAATCTTTCGAGCCAGTCCCACAATATTAACATTTATATGATATTGCCTCTACTGGATTTCAATAACAGCAGTGGGGTCTCCGGGAGTCCTTCTTTTCCACAAGTGAGGGTCAACCATGCTTCGGAGTTTCTAAGCTGAGTGGATATGTTCTACATAAGTATGGCTGTTATTAATGGTGTTAATTTAAACTTCCATTATTATTATTATTTAATTATTTTTTGTCTGTTATACAATTATTCTATTAATCTACTTTTGAGTGTAGATAAGGTATGGTATCATTTATCTCTATTAGCTACTCATTACTGTTAAGTGTGCCAGATTCTTATATTTATCAATAAAAATAGTTGTCTAAAACAAAAAACATCTATTTGACTTTTTTTTCCCACTTAAATGATCAATTATGACAGCTATTAAACATGAAATAATTAATTTTAAATCTAATATAGTATCCTATTCCATCCGGAATAAGAGAAGACAAAATATACCGATATACAATATATAAATTCTTACTAAAATATACAGAAAATCATTTATAGTTAGACGTTAATTTTTTAATTAAACAAGTGCTTTAAGGACCCATTGACTTCATTGACTAAATTTATGAAATAATAAGGCTTATCCGGTGGTTCGATGCCGATGCATATCTCCCTCCACACGATCATACTTAGCACTATTCTCTCTTCTCTATCTCAGTGTTCACATTTCACACGCCCATTTTAATCACCGCGATAGAATTTTGCGTAGTGTAGTCGTCTATGCTCCAGTCCTCTAATAGTTTTAGCCGAATATTTAGAGCTAAATTTCAGATGTTTTTCTTCCCTTAACATAAATGGTATATAAGTCCTGAAGTATAGTTTTTTTGGGAGAGGGGGAGGGAGTTTGCTAAATGGACAAGACACCGGATCCCCAATTCTCAAGTTTAGTTCACGTTTTATGTTAAATCAGCTGAGGATAGACTCTGGGCTTCCGAGGCCTTCCTGGTGCGTACCCAGCTTCATAAAATAAACCAAGAGCCCTTGTGTTACTTATTAGACGAATAATTTGATGTTTTTAAGATTAATATATCATGGCTTTTTCGATAGAATGTACCTTTTAGGAATTATATGTGAAAAAACAAAAATAGCCATAAAATTTAAAGTTATTTTGGCCGTAATGCACTAGCTCTCGATCTAAAATGGGTACGTGACCCTTCATTGGAATTGGGGATAAACCTGGTGGTTGAGCGTGAATGCTCACTACTGGACGTCCTTGTATAATCGCTGATGAAGAGACAACGTCCTTACCACTACTTGATCCTTAATTTTGTATATAAAACTTTAATTGATGTATATAAAAATATAAATAATTTTTGTATTAGTAGTAATAAAAACAAGACCATTAAAAAAAAAACTTGGTGGAGAATAATTTAACACAGTTTAAAAAATCTCAATCAGATAATACAATTAAGATTATTACATCGCATTAAAGGTTCCTTCATTTTGGTCATTGTACTGCGTTGTTGATCTGTCTTGCGGGTGGGGTATAACTGCGCCTAAATGGCTGGTCTTATAGGCGTGACATCACTGATTACAATGAAACCTTTTTTGATGATACTAGATTGAAAAATATAAGACATGTGTCCGAGGATTCTTGCCAATGCTCTCAATGAGCCGAAAAAAAAAAAAATTAGATAATAATAAAACTCTATAAAGTGAACACCTGGCCCTTCACTGGGTTCGGAAATAAGCCGAGTGGTTGAGCATGGATTAAATTAAATTACGAGAAGCAATACGTTCTTGCGAACTACTGAACTCAAGAATCTTTAAAGGGTGTGTACTCTTTTTTATTATTTAAAATACGTAGAGTTCAACTATAGGTAGTAAAATAGTTTTGTAAATTCTTACTTTCAGATTTCTGAACAGTAGGCGCTTAGTAAATAATTTTATGAGAGGAAAATAACAAATGGGCTCAATATAATATTAGAAAATAACAAGTTTTTATAAAAACACTGTTAAAGCTTTTAACAGAGTTTTTATAAAATATGTTTTATAATATATACGAGTCTGTTGAATAGGTCTACAGTGCTCCAGGTGTAACGTCACGGATAGGTTGATTCATTTTTAAAAATTTGGATTGAAATACTTATTTTATCTTCATTTTACAGTAGCAGAGGACTACTTTTCCGATAAATTTCATTGGTTGGATAATAAAGACAACAACGAGTAGAACTTCTTCGCAGGCTAAAATTAATTTCCGTAGAACGTTTTAAAGCAGCGCTGTTAAGCCCCGAACAAGTTTTTGCCGTTTTCAATATCTCTAGAAGTTCTAAGATGTCATTTGACAAACTAATTGAATCAACCGCCCCTCCCCCTCCCCCGCCGGCTTTTCAAGCGTTTCACCGACACCACTCAAAAAGTTCACCTGATAACCGAAATTGGTTCTGAGCCTTGTCTAAGTAATGGAAAACTAATCAAAAACTTTGGGGATCTTAAATACTTGACCGAAATTCCGCAAAAATTATTAACTGATCTACAATAGGGAGGAATTCATTATTCATTGCAAGTTGGGTCTACAAATTGTCTCTTCATTTCTTAGAGACTAGGAGTAAAGGGGGTCTGACTTTACAGCTAGTTCACGAATAAAGCTTACAAACCATAATTCCTAACAACCTTATAAAAATAAGCATATTTGAGCATCTGCGTCTATTTGGAAACTATTTCAGCTATTATTTTAAAAAAAAAATATTTTTTTTTGGCACGTAAGTAAGTACTAAACTCAATGCTAAAATAAAGTACGTACATTTGATAATATTATTAAATAATAGGAACAAGTATCGTTATGTATAATTTTTTTTAGACTAGATAAGATTCGAATCGGCGCACAGTGGGAGAAAAAACAGTTTTTTTTATGGGCGTCAACAAAAAAAAAAAATAAAAAAATAAATTGCCTACTTTTTTGAAATAGGCTTAAGCGACAAAAATTCAAAATTTAGGTCTCTGTTTATAATGGGACGTAAACACAACCTCTATTGATTCCCGCTCACGATACATAAAAAAAAAATTGAAAATGGTCTAAAAATTGACTATTCATGACGAAAGCACACAATAATAACGACTCTTTGTCGTCACTCTGGCTTTATTCAGCGCTAGAAGCCTTAAAAATATACTTTAATTATGAATTTGCCACCTTCATTTTTTTAATGTTAACCACTTATTAATATTTATAATTATTGTATTATAAAATAAAATAATGGCAGTGGGCAATGGCTTATCGAGGCGTGAAAGGCCGTGGCCATATACAATCCATAAAATAGCCCTACATAACAATAATTGGTCTGGAAAATAATTATGTTTCATAATATTCAAAGAAACAAACAAAATGATATAGATGCATAAATAATTTTAAATTCGTCCCACCATGCGGCCAAGTTATGTGATCTAGAATAAAAATTAGAATTGACCCTTAAATTGGGAATTTTCATTTATGAATAATTATATATTATTATATATAATAATAATTATATAATTATATCGGGGGTCTTTTGTCGAAAAGACATGCCAGTTATATTTTATAACTGATACATGTTAAATAAATTACACATTATTTTAAAAGAAAGCATATGTATTTTAATAGATAAACTCAAAAATTAAACAATAAATACATTTAAATCTGAGGAAAATATTCAATGATGTGTTCCAATATCTTTCGAAACAAACACTTCTTCTCATACCTCTTCCTCCATATAAATTCGCACAGAAAGAATTCCAACATGTCCCTCATATTCCCGCGTTCCTTCCTGTTACGTCGTTTCACCGAAGCCCACATGAGTCGTACCTTCATTTGATGTCCTTTTGCTAGTATGATGACCTTAGTACTAGCACTGATATTTTTTCGACAAAAGACCCAATTTTCAAGAAACGTAAAGCCCCTAATCTATAAGACAGTAGTCAGACCGACTGCCAACTATGGCAGTGAATTATGGAACCTAACAGCAGAGAGTTCTAAAATTTTGGGAGAGAAAAGTTCTTCGTCCAATATTCGGTGCGGTAAAAGTTGGGGATGCCTTGTAAATCAGAAATAGTAAGGAACTGCAGGAGTTGTTTGGAGAGGGAGACATTGTCTCGTATATCCAGCTGGGTCGATTATGATAGTTGGGCCATATGGAGAGAATGGATCCCGGTATAATACCCAAAAAACTGATCTACGGGAAGCCAGGTGGTGGACGAAAGCGGGAGAGGCCTTGACTGCTATGACTGGATGATGTCGAGGCAGACCGGAAGGCATTAGGTGTACACTGCTGGAAAGGATTTTCTACGGACAAAGATGAGAAAGCTGTTAATGCAGGTCTTTTTTTTTTTAATTTAAATACTGTCAACCGGGATGAGAATGATCAAGTGCGCTAAACAAGTGATTATTTAGTTTAAAAAAAAAAAAAAATGTAAATATTTTATTAGCAAACATGCAAAGAAAATTGTTTTTAAAATTTTTTGAAAGTTTATCTTTCTGGGCATACTAACTCCAGCCATTAAAAATGTGTTTGTATGAAAAAAAGCTCTTGTCAATGTCAACCCGAATATGGTCAAAGTGAATATGGTCACGGACATATGTTGCTCTCTCATTAGCACACAGTGTAAAAAATCTGAAAATATAAGGAACATAATTGAAAATGTACTGTAAAACATCACCTCAAAAGGACCATTTTTTTAATCGAACGGTAAGTGACAGCAACAGAAAAACTCTAATTTTGGCCATCCTCACCACGGCTGACGGTACGTTTCTTTTAACAAAAATAAAATTATGATGAATCGCTAATGGAATAAGCAAGTAGTTTAATAGATGACCAACGCGCAATGAGTTTTTATTTTCTAAAGTAATATTTTTTTTTTTGTTTTATCTTTCATCAATATATTCGCACCTATCTATCAAAAGAGTGACAATAAGCAAATGTACGGATAGAATAGATAGTCGGCAGTCTTAGAATTATTCCTTTAATTGAGGAGAGATCTCTCATCCAGCTCCTTTTTAGCCTTCTTCTAATGGTCATACCAGCCGTGATCATATAGTCTATCAGTCTGTTTCGATGCCCGTGAAAAGGTTATTATAGAAACGGGAAAAAGAGTACGTATGTATTGGTCGATAGTTGGTTGTTGTAAGTCGGTATGTAGAGTTTTGTTGTTTACGTACCAAGGAGCTTCTGTTATCAGTCTTAAAATTTTGGATTGAAAATATTGCAGTTTTTGTTAGTGAGTCTTTTTCGCTGAACCGTAAATCTGTGAGGCTTAGGTCCAAAAGGGATTAAGTAAGTATGTGTGTGTATTGAGTTTCTGCCTGATTTTTAGTTTTGACGATTTGGAAAAAAGAGAGTGCAGTAATTTCAGTCGTTTGTTTAGTCTTTCTTTTCATTTTGACGTGTGGGCCCCAGATCATCTTTCAAAGCGAGTACCGATTTTGTAAATGTACTAAGTGATTTTTTAAAGTCAGTCAAAATCTGGGATCGCGGTGTATAGTTAAAATTGTTATATCGTCAGCATAGGTAGCAGTCAGTGTCTCAGTGTTGGTTGGTATGTCATGTATATATATATAATGCACATTATCAGAGCCAGCATTGATCCTTGCGGTACTCCTGCCAAGGCTAGTCGAGTTGACGAAATTTCTGAGCCTTGTCGGATAGAGAAAAATCCGTCGAAGATGAAGGACTGGGGAATGAGATAGTATTTGTGAAGTAGTCTTGAGTTTGAAGGGAAGGCCCTAGTGCCAGACTTTATCTAATGCCTGGAAAACATCCAGAAATACATTGCGTATTGTTTTTACTCCTGTGCTCCAGCGATGTAGTCAGTAACTCTGTGTAATTGGTGTGTTGATGAATGTAATGAGCGAAACCCGAATTGATGGTAAGATATTATGTTTCGGTCGGTCAGTATACCAATTAGGAGGAAGAGGGATTGAATATGTCTTTGTCCCTTTTGTGTATCTTTTTGATGTGTGAGTATTTCTATTGTTTAGGATATTTAGTTGTCCTTAGCATTTTTTAACCAAAATATTTTTCTTTTAATAGTGAAATAAAAGTAAAAAATTGACTTATACCTGGCGATTATAATCTAAATTTCTTCTTCCCTGATTTATTTCGCTGATAGTTCAGTTATTGTTGTCTATAATATAATATGAATATTATATTAAAAAAATTACCTTCATTCTTTATATCTATATATATATATATATATATATATATATATATATATATATTTATTTATTTATTTTTTAATATTTGCTTTGCTTTGTAAGTTGTAAGAGATTTAGCTAGGACACTTTATCTCTCGGGCCAAAGATGGATGGTGACAACCTTAGGCTCCTCAAAAGAGACATCCTTCATTTCATCTTATCTCTAACTTGTCCTACAACCGTTAGGGACTCCCTAATGATACGCTGTCAAAGCTCATCATAAAAAAATATATAGAAAAGTAATATAATATCAATTTAAACATAGAGATAAAGTTTACAGAAAACAAAAAAATAATACATCCAGATCAGCTGTATCCAACCAAAATGTCAACTATTACTAGTGTTTCAACAATTGTCCATGAAATGTTATTATAATTCAGTGGAATCTTTGACTGGTTAATTATTTATTGCTATTTGAGAGATTTAAGGCTTTTTTTTTTTGGAATACTCCAATAGTAATTTTTAATAGCTTTTGTCCTTTTTTTGGGAAGGGGAAAAGAGGGAGGTTCTCTCTCATTAATAAGTTAATTTTAGCAACTAATTAAATTTATCAATAGTAACATAGAATATTAAAAAAAACTTTATTATGTGCAAAAACAGAGGTGTAAAAACAAAGAAAATCAGAGCTGGCCAAAAGACCAATTCGAATGAAAAAAGAAAAGATAATTATATAAAAATTAAACAAAATTTTGTTTAAAACATTGTAAACGATTAAATAAAAAAAAAAGAGAGAAAAAAAATTAATCAAGCAAAAACTTCTAATAACGTAAAAGATAATTGTATAACAAAACATGAACAGATTGTAAGTATAAGTATCGAATGTGAAAAATCGCATTTTACTTATTGTCTAGTTTCATAAATTTACCAGAAGCATATTTAAAAAAACAAAATATTATAAACACAGAAAAATAAAAAGGGCGAGATGTATACAAAATATGGGCAATGGGGAAGCTAAAAGTAAAACGATAACTTGTTTTTGATCTCTTGAAAAGTAGCTATTTTCACATTCCTTAGCTATAAAAATAAAACAAAATAAATTTATTTATAAAAATCCTAATAAGAAATAAATATAATTTTATAAAATAAATATGCTCTTATTTAGTAAAAATAGAATTGAAAATGCTTAAATAAAAAAATAAATAAAGAGAAGAATAAATGTCTAGTAATACAGAGCAAAAAAAAAAAAAAAAATATATATATATATATATATATATATATATATATATATATATATATATATATATATATATATATATAAACATAAACAACAGCATTGATAATTAACAGGTTTTACGCCTTAATTTCAAAACAATTAACCAACCAACGTATGTAATGAAACTAAGCATCCGACGTTTAGCCAACGTCTGACTTGATTGTGAGCAGGAATTGGAATAGGCGAGTTTTAAATGTTGGTATGTTAGATTTTAGGAGGGAGAGAATTCCAGAAAGTAGCAAAGCGGGCGATAAAGGAGCCTTAGATATAGAAAAGGTGATGGTTGTTGATTACTTGGTAAAGGAATGTGCCTAGGAAATATTGCCTATATGAAAGAAGGGGAAGAGCCACCCTCATTCAGGAGTGCTATGTTCGGGAGAACTGCACTAACTCAGCGCAGACATGAGAAGAAGGGGAACGCCTCGGATTCTCTGCTTAAAAAACATAAAAATATTATGAATATATTTGTAAGATTTTTTATTTAGGATTTCTTCACGTATGAAGTTTTCCTCAACCCAATTCCTCCTTTAGCCTCTCTTTCCATTTCTTCCAGTCAATCCATGCCAGGCCATGCTTACATCTACTTTATTTTTCCAATGTATTTAAGGCCTTCCTCTCTTTCTTTTAAATTCTGCCTCCCGTTCCATCATCAATTTGGGTATTCTACTTGAATCCATTCGTTTTAAGTGACCATACCAAGTTAATCTTCTTTCTTCGATCACTTCTAAGATGTTTCTCTTTACTTAAATTCTTTCCATTCTAGTAAGATTTATTACTACTGTAAAATAACATATATTACATGTTATTTTATTGTAGTTACTCGTCAGGCACTTTGTAATTAAATTGCATACAATTCGGTTAATTAATTCACAAGATTATTTTCGATGCCCTCTCTTGGAATTAACCTTTTAGCAGTCAATGTACCGTTTTATGCGCAGAATGAATTTTCACTTTACTTTGGACTCTGAAAAAGGTTTTGTAATCAAGAAAAACTTTTTTTACTTTTTAAATATCTAAGTTTTGCGACTTCCTCCTTCTTAATATAGATAATTTAGGCTAAAGGTAAACTCAGTTTTAACTAATTAATTTTTTTTTCTGGAAACAAGATTTTTTTTACCAAGGTTTAACGAACCCGAAGGTTTGATGCCGATAACACTCACTACTTTCACTGAACTCCATCTAAACCCAAGTTGTACATAAGAGTAATAAATGAAATTTATAGTATTAATATGAATAAAACAGATGCTTTAGGAAGTTGTATATAACAGTAATAAATAAAATTTATGGTATTAATATGGATAAAACTGATGCTTTAGGAAGAAACTGATGTTTTTAGAAGAGAAACAATAATGGAGAAGTTCCAGGAGCCAATGAACTGACTCCAGACCTTTATCCTCCTTTTTATTGGCCAATTAATTTCAAGAAGTCGTAACTTTTCATCAATAGATACCGGCAAAGATGTCGCTTTTTCTGTTATATATGGTTTTTTTTTGTATCGTTGCAATCTTGTTAAAACTTGATCGATGTGGATATGACAATATTACTGTTTAACGACATGAATTAAACATTGTATACTTTATATACATAAATTATCTTGGAAGTTTATATAGTAGGAAGGCTATGAGTTAATAAGATAGCGGCCAATGTTCCCAATTAGAATATATATACAATTCCGACAATACCGACAAAAATTTTTTTTTTTTTTTTTAACTTTATTTTTAAATTCACACCTGTCTATGAGACAACCAGTGAATGTGCTGGCTAGGTACATGCTAGCATGGCATGAAAGGCATGAGAAAGAGTAGTACCCAGCGGCACCTCTTCCTGTCGTGATGATTGGATATAGTAAGTCTAGGAGATCCCTCATCCAGCTCCTCTTCAGCCTTCTACGGGTGTTGTCAGGCATGTTGGTTGTCACCATATCTTGTATGAGTGTGTTAGGATGTCCGTGTAAGTTATCGTGAAATCGTTTGTAGTGGGTCCGTATGTGTTCGTTAACTGTAGGCATATTGAGGTCTGTATGTAACGTAACGTTGCTGATGTACCAAGGGGCTTTGGTGATAGTCCTAAAAGTTTTTGACTGAAAAATTTGGAGTTTTTGTACGTGTGTTTTTTTGGCTGTCCCGTATATCTGTAAAGCGTAGGTCCAGATGGGCTTGAGTAAGTAAGTGTAAGTGTTTAATTTATGTCTAAGTTTCAATTTTGAACCTTTTGAAAGAAGTGAATATAACAGTTTAAGTCTTTGGTTTAGCGTTTTTTGTTTATTCTTGATGTGTGGGCCCCATGTCATTCTTCTGTCAAATGTCAGGCCAAGGTATCGAATTTTGTCTGTCTGTGGAATTACTACATTGTCGAGGCATATTGGAGGACAGGTTTCTTGTCGGAGAGTAAAAGTGATATGTTGAGATTTGTCTTGATTAAGTCGAATTTTCCAAAGTTTGCACCAATCCTGAAGTTTTGTTAGGTGATGTTGTAAAGTCTGTGAGGCGTGTGCTGGATTTTGATGTTTTGTTAGAATCGTTGTATCGTCTGCATACGTCGCTATCAGAGTTTCGGTGCTGTTTGGAATATCATGTGTATATATGATGTAGAGCAGCGGAGCTAGTACTGATCCCTGAGGTACTCCTGCTAAGGCCGGTCGAATGGCTGATAGTTCTGAGCCTTGGCAGACAGAGAATTCTTATTATGAATGGATGGTTATGATACTTGCTTAAAAACATACTATCTATACCAACAGTATAAATAGTACTAATATCTTAAAGGGAATATTTTTTTATCGAAGCACGAAAAACCAAAACGTTGAAAATTATTACACCATTATTTCTTCAGTTTATTACTTCCAAATTAGTTAGTAGTAATAGCTTAGCACACACACACACACACACACACATATATATATATATATATATATATATATATATATATATATATATATATATATATATATATATTTGAAAGATTTTATTTTAAAGGCTTTGGTATAATAATTCCAAAACACTTTATATTTTTCCTCTATCTTCGTAAATGGCCGAGATATGGATATATGAAATCATTAATAGGACACCATTTAAAAAAAATGGTGGATGGTAACAACATCCTGGGAGAATCTGTGGCGTTGGTGCTAAATAAAAAAATCATTCCTAATAGTCTCGCCGAAAATCTGCGAATGGCGGGCGGCGGGAATTTTTAATTATTTATTCGATTTTCGAATTCTACTTATCTTGAAACGCCAAATCTCAAATTTTGAGAAGTAGATAAAATTTGTTTTTTCTCGTTCGATCACAATGATTCATTATTGAAAATAATAAACGAAAATGTAGAAATGCGTAAAACAAGTAATATTATTTGCAATTAAAAAAAAAATATGAAACATTTCCTAGCTGGTTATTTTTTTATGAAGTCTGTATTCCTGCCATTTTTTCTTGTTATTTTAATAGTTGGGACATTATTTTTTATTTACGCCTTAAGTTTTCCACAGTTTAATTTTTTTTTTCTTTAGTTGTCAAATTTATAAAACAATAATCAAGAGTTTATGCAAAGTATGCCATTCAATCCTAAAGGAATCGCGAATCTACGATGTTTGAGTAAAAAATATAAAGCTTTGTGTAAGTACACAGAGATAGGCGCTGGAGTGTATTTCAAACCTTGTCTGCTTCGAACTTTGTAGTTATAAATCGCCTAGGCTCATGAAAATACTGGACCGAAGTTTTTTACGATCATGATTTCTCAGCGGAATAATTCATATAGAAGAAAGTAAAAATAAATGGCAGACCAGTTGGAAATAAGTGGAAACAAAGACCGTTCTTGTACAAACTCTGTCGTTTACTTCCCCGAAATACTCTGCAACCCCTTTTTTCATATTTTATCTTCACTTTATTTTCACACGGTATTCCCCTCTATCTTGGTTTTATTTCAATTAAAACTTCTATATGCTCTAGAACTACCACATCCTGATCTTCTGACCTATAGGATAACCTTCTACTCAGAGAGCTGCATCACATAATAAATTCCTTTTTAGCCATTCCTAAATAGTATGAAATCACATTCGTCTGCCTCTTTAAAGATATTCAAAATCTCTTTTTTTTTTCTCATGATCTTCCCTTCTTAAAGCAAATGAAAATTAGTTTATATTTTTTTTTTACTTAGGGATTGATAAATTATTTGCCACTTCTATAAATTTGTTTTATTGAAAACTAGTTTCGAATGTTACACATTCATCCTCAGTTCTAAAAAAACACAAACAATTCAAAAATAAGCAATTCAAAATATAGTTTGGCATTATTATACATTCGTAAATCTTAAATTTATTCCCGTCTATAACAGAAAAAACAATTATTCACCGGCATTACTGAAAAAACCCTGGCCCTTAAACCGTTTACTTAAAAACATACTACCTATCTTTCCTTCATTGTTAGTTCAATGCGAGAAGAAACCAGTACAAACTTTTCTGTTAGATATAATCCATTTAAACCTTGGTGAGTACCAACATGTATTTGATTTCTTGTCTTAGTTAAATTCATAAATGTTTTATAATACTGATTTATATTAATCTAATTTAATATAATAATACCAAACTATATTTTGAATTGCTTATTTTTGAATTTTTTGTGTGTTTTTAGAACTGAGGATGAATGTATAACATTCGAAACTAGTTTTCAATAAAACAAAATTTATAGAAGTGGCAAATAATTTATCAATCCCTAATTAGATAGATCCTTCTATACCATCATGCGGATGTCAACTAATTTTTTTTACCTCCACTTACCTATATGAATGAATGAATGAATATTTTTATTAGCTTTCGGAGTGTGACCCTTACAAATAGAGTTGGCTACAAATGATGATGGCTACAATAACCATAATTTTGTAAAAATATTCAAGTGCTAAAATTTACAACGTTGCTATGTCAACCTCATCTCCAAATACGTTCAGACATGAGTATATAGGAATACAATATAACATATAACAATATAAAAATAAAATATAAATATAAAATAAACAATGCATAAATAAATATCTTTAAACAGCTTAAATACACAAATAAATAATGTACGATGCATAATATAATATATACGATGCTCGATTTCAATCTACAACACTAGTAAAACAGGTTCTTAAGAGGATCGGTATTGCCAATTCTAAATAACTCTACAGAGTTTGATCTATTCATATTTACGGAATGAGGCAGGTAGTGATGACAGAAAGTTGTATAGATCGGAAACCGGACGAAAATATGGAAAAAATCCTCAAGCTCATTTAAATTGCAGATAGAGCAGTTTTCTTTCGGCTTGAAATAATAATATTTATTATTAAATGTTAGTTTAATATAATAATTGCCCGATAATCTGATTTGCACGGTGTTTTAGTCACAGGGAATGGAGGAATTTAGTGCGAGATATGGCTGAGGCTTATCACTTTCTGAATACATGAGAGGATATAATGGACTGTATTTAGGGGAGATCAGTTTTTGTTTATCTCGCTCCTCCATGTAGCTTTTAAATAGTCTTAGCGTTTCGTCCATTTCAGTCTGGAATACACTAGGGTCCTCTAATTCCAAGATTGACTGTTTATTTACAGAGCACAATAGAGTGTATAACTGATTCAGCCAATTGTATTTCTGATTACTTTTGCTCTCATTATATATTTCTTTCAAATTGTTAAAAGAAATTTATGAAAATCTGCCACTAATCATTTTCAAGATTTTTTGGATGTAGGACAAAGCTAAATAATATCATTAGCTTATAGTCACTGAAATATATACGATAGTAAGAGAAAGTATTCCTATCGTCAAAAAGTTCGAATACAAATTTTCAACGGAAATACAAGTTTTAAGGTCACTTGAGTCCAAATAACCAATTTTCGCAAAATAGTGTGTGGGTGTGAACAGCCTAGTTCAAAAAAGAAAAGTTGTACGAAAATGAAACAACGTTTTTAAGGTAGATATATGCTAAACATTTTAGAAAAATTAACATCTAATATATAATGTCGTAGAAGGTAATGGAGAGTAACGAAAAATGCGTAAACTTAAGCGATTGTTGTAGTTAATAATTTCTATTTTTATATATTTAATCAAAACTAAATGTTTCCATGGAAACTAAATGGAAACATTTGAAATTTCACTAGCCCTTCTTAAGCATAAATTATTTATACTAAAAGCAAATAGAGTCTGTCTGATGCGCGCACCACACCATATTTTTAAATTCTTTTTTTGTTTATCTTAAAAGAAAATACTGAAAGAACTGTTCCAGAGGACTCGTGTCCCAGAACATTTTTTATTTCTTTTTAATATCACAATCAAATTATTTTCTTATTACCATGCCTACCATATCAAACGAAATTTTCACTTCTTTTTCTGAAAATGTGTAAAAATAAAGTATCACCATACTCAAAGCGAAATATTAACAGAGAGATGCTCTTGCAATTTAGTTTGGAAAACATTTTCCCATCCCCGGTGACTTTACCCGTTCCAAAGCTCCGGATTAGATTGTCTTCCATCTTCTTATCAAAGATAAAGCTGATCTCACTAAATCAGACTAGACGGTCTTTGTGAAAGACAGGGTGATATAGTGGGTAAGTATCCCACTATGTCCCCACAAGTGATATAGTGGTAACGCTGATTCCTATTACTAAATGTAAGCTTTGAATATTATTTATTTCTCCGAACTGCTATAAACATTATTCCTTGTTCCACATTGTGCATCAGAAAAAAAATAAACTCACAGAAACTGCAATCCTTTATTCTAAAATATTATAATCAATAATATAATAAACTAGTGCTAAGATTATCATCTGACTTTAAATCAATTTTTATAAATTCGCTTGAATTGGCATGTTTTTTTAGTACTTAAATTCCTGAATCCGTCCCTTTAAAATTTAATTTTAATAATCAGATGAGCTAACGCAATAATTTCGCTAAAGTAGGACCTAATAGGAAGAAGTAAAGAAAAAAGTATCCAGAATTACCTGTGTTAATTTAATTTGTGAATGTAATGTGGGGCAAGTTCGCACAAGATTTTACAAAGATCAATTTTATATTTGAAGCTAAATTTTTCCTCTTTTTTTAAAAATGGTTCATAGACGATTATGTTTAAATATTACATTCAAAACCACGTTTCAATCACTTCCATTTTTACGAGATTGATAATTCTCCTTAGTGGTGCCTAGTACGCACTTGCGTCTTCCTTGTGGGGTAAGTGCGTACGAGGTACCAGGAAGATTCATTCAAGCATAAGCTGGGATAATTAAAAAATAATTCGGTTTCCAGAGGATTATTATACTGATGTAATCATCGAAAAAAAAAAAGGTCGAAAAAATGTCTGAGATTCACGTTTTACAATCTTCAGAAACATCATCACAGTCATGAAAGTGTAATGTGGAATATATTTGTGTAAATGTGTTGAAAAAAAGAACTTTTATTTCAATACGCCAGTCCGCAGTTGTCACGGCAAAACATGATAGTAGGAGTAAGTGTATACAACAAAGATCTGCATTTACCCCTGCTATACTCCAACCGCGAAAGGGGAAAATTCAAAAGTTGGGAAAATTGTTAAGGAGAAATGTAAATCAGAATGTAATTTGATGAGCATCTTTTGAAGTTTTCACTTACCGCTAGTTTTATTGATTTTTTTATTAATCATTTTTGTCATTCAGATTAAGTAAATTAAAAACAAACAGAAATCCATTTAAAAGATGATTTATTCCATAAGTGTTTGTAGTTGTTCTCATGTATTAACATTTAATAGGGAGAATGGTAATACACATATATATATATATATATATATATATATATATATATATATATATATATATATATATATATATATACATGTGAACTGATTACATACACAAATATATATATATAAAGGTACGTGCTATAAATATTCAATGAAGTCAGACACTTTGGTGGAATGAAAAGGAAATATTCTTAAAGATGAACTTTCACCTGTATTGATTCTTGGCGGAACAAAATTATTTTGTTTTTTAAATAACTTACAAAGCACAGCCTAAAGCCGATTTCCAATTCTTGCCCAATGAGTGAATCTTTGGAGATGTTGAGAGAAACCTTCTCTTGTTTTTTCCTTTGTCTTTGTCCACGTAGCTTTTCTTTTGTCCTTTGGGATGTTCTAATTGCCTCCCACATCCATTCTTCTTTGGAAGCCTTGGAAACATTGATACCACGTTGAAAAAGCTCATGCAATAAAATAAAAAATTAGTGTGAATAATACCTAGTCGCCACCTAACAATGGGTTCTTTTATCTTAATTAATATTTGCTGTTATGCAATAGATATTTTTAATATTATTTACTTTTTCTCAAAGGATAATATGGCTTTTGGTTAGTAGTTAATTATTTATTAAATTTGGTAATCATAATGGTATGTTGTCTTAGGCTTAGGTCATAACCCTAAATATTTATCATAATCATAAGAGAAAAATATTTATCATACCTCCTTTATACCAACGCTACCACTCCAAAATAAAAAAAATCTTACTTCTTAAGAAGGGTAAAATCAATATATATCACGCTATAGTTTAGGTTTACTTAGTAACTGTCGCAAGAAACTTATATGTATATTCATTGAAATGCCATTAAAAAAAAAATCACTTTTTCCTAAGCTTATAACAGTTTGAAGACAGGGGCAAATAAAAAACTACATAAAAAGAAAATAATTATAATTAAAAAAAAAAAATCAGTTGTTTAGTATAGTATAGTTAAATCCTGAAGATAAGGCAAAACGCCGTTGGTATTGGTATTATTTTTATACCAAAAAATATGATTTTTTAATATAAACATAGATAAGGAAGATTGGTAATTTCTCCATCCTATTATTTAAATTTATATTCTTCCAATATTTATAATATTTTATTTTAAAAAAATCAATATGTATGAATTAAAGTCTCTTTCTTCTTAGAGATGAAAACTTATATGTAAGAAACTTATATGTATATTCACTGAAATGCCATAAAAAAAAAAAAAAAAAAAAAAAAAAAAAAAAAAAAAAAAAAAAAAAAAAAAAAAAAAAAAAAAAAAAAAAAAATGAAATCTCTTTTTAATAAGTCTATAAGAGTTTGAAGGCCAGGGGGAAATAAAAAAACTATATAAAAGAAAATAATTATAATTTAAAAAAAAACAGTTGTTTAGTATAGTATAGTTAAATCCTGAAGATGAGGCAAAACGCCGTTGGTATTGGTATTGTATGATTTTTAATATAAACATAAATAAGGAAGATTGGTAATTTCTCCATCCTATAATTTAAATTTTTATTTTTCCAATTTTTAAAATATATTTAAAAAAAAATCAGTATGACTTATAGTCTCTTCCTTCTTAGAGACGAAAACTTTATTGACGTCCTCTTTTAATTTTCATAAAAATAGCCATTCAGATATAGCATAGAATTTCACAAGAAGAATAATGACTTCAGCACATTACCACATTCATGACATAATATGAAACGTTGAATTCCAAAACCAGCCGAATTCATTTTTGTACATTTTTCACAGCTGCCAGATTAAGGCTATGAATCGGTGTTATCAATTCACATCTAATATTATATTGTTTGTTTTTTTGTCACTGCCAATTAGATACCTGTCCATACATGGTAATAATAAAATTTCAAGACAAATAAAAATTTACCTGCACCTGGCAGCTAAACACTTTTTGGTGTTGGTCAGTTTTAGAAGACCATTAAAAAATATGTAGGTGAATTTGTAATATTTAATTGCATATGTTTATTGTAATTATTTTTTCCATTATATTTCGAGGAAGGCAGCTATATCTACGTAAATAAACAACAACAATTTCTTTTTTTCATATAAAAACATGATAGAAAGCTTCTTTAATGATCACAGTTTTGATACAGTGCTTTTTGTTTACGATACAAAAGTAAGCCATATTATAATATTAAACAGGTAAGTTAAAAAAATATCCCAGAATGGTAAAAATTTTAAATTAATATAGCCAACTTGTAAACACTGAATGACCTGGCAGAGCGCACTATAGAGCACTCCATATTTTAATAGGACCATTTTCTATGTGATTTAACTACTTTTGGAAGAAATTCTTTCACCACATAATAATGCATTAAAAAAAAAATAAATAGTGTGCTTAGGACCACACGCTGGAAGTGTAAACCTCTTTTTAAAATTTGAAAAATGGAATGAATTCAGCAACAAAAAATCTAAAGAGTTATTTTGCTTCCTTATTGAATATTTTGATCACTTCTATGAAAAAAGAAAACATCAAATAAATGGCGGGATAAACTGTGCCCCTAGTTGCGCATCGCGTATCCTGACAGATCTTGCTTCTTAGAATATCTCCGGAAATAGTTATCCGATATATAAAGGTTGAAGTGTCATTCGATCAAGGATTAACCTCTTTAGTTTTTAAAGAGGTCTTATTTTAAAAAACACAAGTCGCGCGAGCGATGCCAACGGATAATTTTTAGAAAATCCGATTTTTCCCTCTTTATTGCCGTTCTCGAATTCATCGCTTCTCAAAGTATTGAGCTACAATTTTCTATGGCATATCGTTTTAAAGTGGATTAACCAGGCTTCATTTTGACTTACTCACAATTTACCTAGTCGTTTTAGTTTGCGAAAACAATTAATCCAAAGTTTCACAGAGGTGATTTCCGAATTCGTATTAAAATATTTGAAAAAGTTAAAATGCTAGACCTATACTATGATTGAACGAAATGTAGCAGGGTTTTTTCTGTTTAAAACGGTATGCCTATAACAATCGTAGCTCGTTCCGTTAAAAACTTATAAGGAAAAGAACGGACGAAGACGTAAAAAATCGTCGTCCGGGAGTGTCCATGGGCTGCGCACTGCACCGCGTGGTCCCCACTCCTGTTATTATTGCATTGTCATCCACTCCTAAGATATGTTCCAAATTTTAAGTCTCTATCTCATCGGGAAGATAATAAACAGATGAGAAATTGTAGGCTGGATTTAGATAGGGTACGGAATGGTGTTGACGCTGAAGGTACGTGACTCAAGTTTGCTTTTTTTACTCCATCCCAAAAGTGCCCACCGTGCCAAAAGAAGTTTACACTTAAAAAAAAATTAGAAAATGAACTTGGGTGGTTTTGGAATGCATTACAATTCACAGATCTCTCATTCAGCTCCCTTGCACGTCTGAAGGCCGTATCCGATAGCTTATATTGAATAATTTAATTTGAATAATTATTTATAAATGCATATTATTTAACTTAAATTCCTAGGAAAAGGTAAGTATACAGAATATTAATAATCTTAAAAATAATGGTTTAATTTATTTTGTCTTAATTAATAATAACACACATGATTTTAGAGCAGATATTTGAGAATTTTTCAAGAGATATTAGAGAAATTTATGGGAACTAATCGTAAATGCTCAGGGACACGAACATAGAGTTCTCAGCTAGCGATTATTTATTTATTTTTTCATAAAAGTCAGAGCGAAGCTACGCGAATACAGGTCAGGTTTTATTATTTATCAGAAAGTCGGTCGGGTTTTTTTTACCCGTACATTTTTTTTTTTTTTTCCACAAAGGATAATATTGTTAACAGATGGTTGTTATATAACAAGTTTATCGAATTCTGGTTAACAATATAACGACGATGTTACTATTCATTTATTTTTTTACTGACCTAGATAATCGATAAATCTATGGATAATTGAGGTGTCTTTATATATATAAGTAGTATAATAAGTCCTACGTGCTAAATATCTCGATATTCATTACGCTCTTCTACCTAGTAAACCTATTTTTCTCACACATGCTATCTGATGAATTACTTACCACTATCCTAAAATCCCACACCAGAGATTATGGATCTGAAAATCCTCATGCCATTCTTACTTCATCATATTTATATTTTTTTTCTGCAAAACTCCACATTACCTTCTTTTGGGAAAACCGGCTAGTCCACTTATTGAATAAAATTTCAAATTCTTCCTCACCGCATGACTTCCGTTATATTTCTCTTCTCTCTAAACTTTCAAAACCGCTGTAACGGCTCGTTCATAATCAACTTTCAAACTTTATAGAAGAACTTTCACTTATTAACCCTCTCCAATCTGGCTTTCATCCTGTCTACTCAACGCAATCCGCTCTCCTGAAAATAACCCACGACCACCAAATCGTAAATGAACACCAAAAACTAATTCTCCTCATCCTAATAAATTTTTCTAAAGTCTTTGACACAGTTGGCCATAACATCCTCGTTACCAAACTACAAAATCTTCCTTTATCTAACAGATCATGGCTGATTCAAATCATTCCTATCAGATCGGCCACAGCATGCAGTCGTCCCAATTTAAACTCCATCCGAGACACTGCTCTTCTCTTCTTGTCCCTCAGGGATCGTCTTCGTCCCTCACTCTGTTTGCTATTGATATAAATGACCTTTCCCTCCCCACCCATCATTCCCAATACCATATCTATGCTGACGATTTTCAAATATACCTGTCCTTCCCACCTTCCGAACTCTTATCAGGCAAAAACAAACTCCAAGAGGACTTGTATCGAATTGCCACTGGAATAGAAGTCACTGGGCAGTAACTAACAAGTTGAAGTTGAATGCGGAGTATAAAAAGGCAATTGCAATAGGTTCCAATCATCTCCTAAAACTGGGCATTATATTACAACTCTGCTTCTAAATAATAATCCTATAAAATTATGTACAACCATCAAAAACCTTGGAATCACTTTTGAACAAATTCTTTCCCTGAAAAACTATGCATCTGAAATCTCCCGTCGTAGCTTTTATACCTTAAAGTGACTAAATTACCTTCGCCAGCTATTTTCATTTGAAAACCCATAGGCTCCTAGTTACCTCCTTAATTTTTTAAAATTTATTTTATTAATATTAGAAGTTACGAAAAAACTAGGAGCTATACTACGTCTTTGCGGAAGCTGACGTCAGAGCAATCAAGTTAAGGGGGTTAAGATATGCAGGACATATCGCCAGGAGGGGAGATGGTGAAATGCCACAAGTAATGCTCTCATGGTAAATTCACGGAACAAGGAGTAAAGGGAGACCAAAGCTGAGGTGGACGGACGGCGTATGTTAACATCCTGGAAGTCAGGAACTGGATGGCGTCTGCACAAGACCGTGACGATTGGAGGAACCAGGTTTTAGCGCCCTGAAATAACAATAATATTAGACGTTTGTTTGTTTTTGTTTAAGGTCTTAAAAGTTAATTTATTATGATGTCATTTTTTGAATACCTATTTTTAAAAATTTATTTGTTAATTCTTTTGTTTTTATTTATTTTATTCTAAGACTCTGAAGTCCACCTATTATCACCTGTATTATTATTATAAAGGGACGTGTTTCGGAATAAATAAAGAATTTATTATTATAATTGTAATTACTATTATAAATTTAAAATCTGACAGAATTGAAGAAGGAGAACTTTTTGATAGACCATGTCCATCGGAAATAAATAAATAAGAAAGAATAATCGTGAACGTCTAAATTAAAATAGTGATAAAATGGCACTGTTGTTAATCTTAATAAATTATATTTAAGACATCAAAATATTTGTGAGGATCTAATATAATTATTATTATTATCTTGTTTGCAGCTCTGAAGAAGGTCTATGAAGAGGGCTAAAAACGTAATATAAACAAATTGTAGATTTTTTTATATTATATTATAATTTTTAAAATTTACATTTTAAAATGTAAGAACAAAAGACTTCTTGGATTCCGAACCAACCATTCAACAATTATAGGATGATGGACTACAAAGCGACGGAAATAGAGCATAAATTGTATGCAACAGGAGTATTTCTGGATGTCGCTCAAGATTTTTCTCTGTCTGCAAAGGCTCATAACTTTCACCCATTAGATCAGTCTTAGCAGGAGTACCTCAGGGGTCAGTACTTGCTCCACCGCTCTACATCATATATACACACGACATTCCAAACTCTGACAGATACAACAATTTTAAGAAGACATCAAAATTCAGCCTCACAGACTTTACATAATCTAACAAGACGAAACTCTGACAGACACAACAATTTTAACAAGACATCAAAATTCAGCCTCACAGACTTTACATAATCTGACAAAACTTCATTTCTGGTGCAAAATTTGGACAATTCGACTTAACCAAGACAAATCCCAACAAATTACTTTTAATCTTCGACAAGAAACCTGCCCTCCAATATACGAGTACAGTTGACATCCGCATGATGGTATAGAAAGATCAATCTCTCTAATATACCTCGACAATGTACAACTGATAGAAGAATGACATGGGGAACACAACGAGAACAAGCAAAAACGCTAAACCAAAGACTAAAATTATTATACTCACTTTTTTCCACGAGGTTCTAAATTTCGACAGAAATTGAACGCTTAGTGAAGCCCATCTGAATCTACGCTTCACAGGTATATGGGACAGCCAAAAAAGACACACACACACAAAAACTTCAAATTTTTCAGCCAAAAACTTTTAGGATTATAACCAAAGCCCCGTGGTAGATCAGTAACATTACCTTACATATGCCAACAGTTAATGAACACATACGGAACCAGTACAAAAGATTTCACGATAACTTACACGGACACCCTAACTCACTCTTACAAGACATGGCTACAACCTACGTGCCTGATAACAATCGCTAAGGCTGAAAAAGAGCTGAATGAGGGATCTCCTTACCTAACTATATAAATAATCAATACAGGAAGTACCGCTGGGTATTACTCTCTTTCATAACTATCATCTATTTTTCAGCCAGCAACAACATTTTTCAGTCAACACTGGCAGGTGTGAATTCAAAAATAAAGTAAACAAAGATGTAAGAATTATTTATTTAAGTAACAACTGTTAGAAATCGGTTTAGCGAACCTCAAAAGCAACCGCTAGTCGATATTTAATCAGTTTTAGAATTGTTTATAGGAAAACGAGAGTTAATTTGAAGTTTAAAATTGGAGTTGAGTCGGAGCAGTGGAGTTGAGTCGGGATATTTCTATTCTATACTAAAGGAGATTGAGAAGTTGGTAGTGGACTGTAGCAGCTGTTCCCAAAGCTTATTGGTCAGCAAGCTCCAAGTTAGTTAATTAGACACGTACCCAATAAGTTGCGAATCCAATAATCACGCAAACAGATGTCAACAATTTTTCCTTTATTCGCTTCCAACGAGGCAGATTTTAACTTACTTTTGTTTAAAGTAATATATGAAAGCAATAACGGGGCTCCTTTCAGTAAATATGAACTCGTAGTAAATATCATAGCAGCGCAATAACATCAATTTATATATCTTTTGTATATATCTGTATATATTTATGTATATATATTTATATATCTGATATGAATCCTTTTTAAGTCCTTATTTATCGAGTTCTCTATAAGGGATAATAGAGCTAATGTATTATTTAAAGGGGGAAAAAATGGACGATCTTAAAAATAATATTTTTTTAATATAAGTCTAATCTTGTCTTTAAACTAATATGTCCCATTGTAATGGTAAGCTTTTTATTGGCAGATACTAAAATTTGCCACTTATAGGTAATACAAAAATAAATATTGTATAATTATAGTTATTTACTTTCAATCATTATTATAAATATGTATAATTGATAGTTGTATTTGATAATTAATAGAGGTATCAATAATATTATATTTAGTAGCATTACCATATTATTAATATTTTATATTATAAGGGAAAACCGAGCTCTTAACGGAAATACACGTTTTGAGTCCAAATAACCAAATATCACAAAATGGTCCTGTGCATGTATGTGAACATTCTAGATCCAAAATAAGAAGTTGTACGAAACTGAAATTACGTATTTAAGGTCTAAAATCGACTAACCGGAAGTGCCACTTCATATCTTCGATTTCACACTTTTTTTAAATTTTATCGAAAACGACTCTAATGATTTTGATTAAACTCGTTACATCAATGTACAATTAAATAGTCTGACAGGGCTTAAATGCCGATTTTTCAAAATGGCTCCCTCTAATGTAATAAGTAAATATTTTAAAGATTCCGTAACTACAATCTTTTAATTTCATCTTTAAATAAAATATTTAATAATTCCAAAAATACCAATGAATCCTGTTCAAAAAGCTCTTATATATAACCAATGGCATTCTATAGCCATTTGTAAACATAATATGTTTACTCATATATTTTATGGACTATAAATTTGATGACTTTGTTATCTTTTTTTTTGAAAAATTATACCACTAATAGTGTTCAGCATTGTTTGGAATAAAATCAGTTCTGAATCAGCGTTTTCTGTAACTTAGAGAACGTTTACTTTAAATACCTTTGTGTAACGCCCCTTCTAACAAAAACACATTCTTTGAGTTGTGTTCCTTTCATTCTGGGTGTGCGATAATACCATAGTATTAATAGGATGTTCAAACCATTAAAATATTTACCGATAAAATAGCGAAAATATATTGATTTTGTTGCACTAATTAAACCTATTTAATTAGTGCTGCTCTGACACCTTCCCACTAACAAGAACTTACGACTTATGATGAGCCGAGCCAGTTTAATAGGTCATTTAAGTACCTATTACTAGAAATAATTATAGAGAAGATCTCGAAACCCATTATCAAGAAATAACAACTGACTCGGACTATTACAAGCTATTCTTCGACTACAAAGGACCCGTTTTAAGTCCGTCCTCCAACATCGAACAAAGTTATAAATAAACGTGATGTGACAACTTCATCTGCAATATTGGCTTCTGAGAAGAAAATTAGAAAGAAAATAATAATTAATAATAAGCCCTCGGGCTTGTAAAATTGTTCTATTTTTGCTTTATAACGGCGTTAATTAAATCAATCGATGAAAATTGCGTTTCAGTCAATTTTTAAGAATGTAGTAACATAAAGATGTATTAATAACAAAATTATTGCTGAGTTTGCGGAGTTATTATATCTCAGTGGGTAAACCCTATTGCGACTTTAAAAAATTATTTTGTATATTTAAGAAGCTCTCGAGGATACCTCTGTCAGCTGACAGAAAAATTGAAACTTATATATTATGCATGATAAAATAAATATATATGTTTCCATTATTTGTATTTAAAAAAGGTTTGATTAATTTTTTATCTTTTGATAGAAGCGGCACCTCTGCAAGAAGAATCCTCGTCAGGGTTTATTTTACCAGCTCCTTTTTGTTCTTCTACGAACGTTAAAGCGCATGAGGGTTGTGGTCATGTCTTGAATGAGTGAGCGAAGTAGTTTTTAGTGGGTCCATATGTGTTCATTAGCTGGTATATGCAGGTCTGTAATTAAAGTAATGTTGCTAAAGTACCATGAAGCTTTGGTTAAAGGTTCTAAAAGTTTTTTACTGAATTTTTTTTTTTCTCACATTAACTAACTCTCAATTCACACCTATCACAGAATAATGGTGAAATTAGCAAATAGCCTGTTAGGCATGCATAAGTCTTCACGTATTTGATCTAAGTACCGCAATTCCTGAAAGACCTCTCTCCCTTTTTATTTAGGGCTTGATAAAAAAAAAAAAAATTGACGCAGAATAATTTTAACACAGTTCAAGTAATTTTTAATCAGATAATATAATTCAATTGTTGGCTGTATTAATGTAAGATGTAACTTTTTTCACAATTACTTTTTTTTTGGTGGGTTGTTTTCAAACTAATTGATTGACTGTATTAGTTAGTTTGAGAACTTAACCCTTAACTTCTCCGTACAGTAACAGCAAGCGTCATTCCTCCAAAAAAAATTAATTGCGAAAAAGTCACATTCAAAGTTGCTCCAACCAGAAATTCAATTTAGATTTTTAGAATAGAATAGAATAGAAAAATAAACTTTATTCTGAGACTAAGTCCGTTAAGAATAACAAGTATGTAAAAGTAAAAAAGACAGGAAAAAATTTACATTGCATTAGAGACCCTTCAATTCGGACTTGTACTGCAAGGTTGATCTGTCTTGCGGGTGGGGTATAACACATCGCCTTAACAGCAGGGACATCTAAGCAGGATTGGTCAAAGCGTAATTCCAATTCCAATTGCTTACCAATTACTGTAATTTGGAGCTGCATGAATAAAATTACAGTAATTGGTAAGAAATTGTAATTGGAATTACATTTTGCCCAACACTGCCTCCTAACAATAAATTAAGTTTGTATAATTTCATTTAGATTAATAATAACTTTTAATACAGTAGGAAACCCGATGTTTCGTATCCCGTTTATACGGTATTCCGATAATTCCTAGAGAAAAAATCCTTTAGCTTGCATAAAAAAAATGCGTTGACTTCGTTATTTGCTGTTATTTGAGAAACTAGAGGCATTTTTTAGGAATCTTTCAATAACTTTATTTTTTTAATTCATTTTAGATTTTTTATTCATTTTTAAGACACTTGAATAATAGTATTTTCACTATTTATTGTATTATTTCTGAGTATTGAACTTAGAATAGCAATTCTTTATCAGTTTTTCTGGAGGTATATTTTTCTTCCTGATATCTTATCCTCACTAGGTCTCTAAAAATGTCCTTCCAGGGGATATTTTTAGAGAGCTAATAAGTAATATATAATACATTATATCGACATCTTTTTTTAATTTAGCAAACTTTACAGGAAATAAAGGAAACGTTTTTTCCCCAAATAACAATATACATATTTTTTAATTTCTATTGTTTATTGTGTACAGATGGAGTTTATTAAGAGGGAAAAACCTTTATAGTTAGAATATATTTTCAAGGCTTATAGTACTGTTCAATGAGGGACAGGGATTCGTCAGTAATTGGTGCTTACGCCATCAATATTCGGTTTTTAGACCATTTTCAATTTTTTTAAAGACATATCGTTAGCGGGAATCGATAGAGGTGGTGTTTAGGTCCCGTAATAAATTGAAATCTAAATTGAGAATTTGCGACGCTTAAACATTTTTCAAAAAATGACGTCTATATATATATATATATATATATATATATATATATATATATATATATATATAATACATCAACATAGTATTATACATCATATATTTATTATATAGTAACATACTATTAGACATAAATATGTGATACATTAATAATGCTATGTAGGGAAAACTTGGTAGGAGGTGAGATCAATGAAGAAAATCACAAATAAGAAAGACTTATTTTATTGTATGGCGACGTTTCGGCCTAAGTTTTGGGCCATCATCAGAAAAAGCGCCAAATCAATATTTGGCTGCATCTCAGTATTAATAATAATAACTGATTCTTCGTTTAGAGTCGATACACTCCTAAGTTATATCCAAAAAATATTTCAATAGCCTAAGAGAACCAAATGTTTTCAGAAACCAGGACAATATACACCACACTTTTGAATACTCGTTAATTAGGTAAATCGAGAAAAAAAAATCAACGCAAAACTCCGATGCTGTCTAAATATAAATGTCTAGAGAAAAAGAAAATTTATCATGAAAAGGGCGGAATATCCCTAAAATAAAAAAAAAAAAGAAAGAAAGAATGAAATCCTTCCTTGGAGGGTTGGTGACTTTTTATCAAAACAGTTTATAAGTAACTGATCCCGAAATGATAAATAACCTTTCCAAGGCATCGTGTAGATATTATTTATTGCCGCAACCCAAATCCTTATTTCTTTTTTTACTTTAACAATTTATTACATCACGGCTAAATCAATACAGAACTGTTATGAAAAAAAAAATAACTTACGCCTCAAAGATTTACGATAAAGGAAAAAAGATTCACTTACGAAAACTGCAATCTTTTCAATCTAAAATTTTAAGACTGATAACTGAAGCTCCTTGGTATGTAAACAACAAAACTCTAAATACCGACTTACAACAATCAACATAAAAATATCCTTTATTCCCGTTTACATAATAACCGTCACAGACTGATATACGATATGGCTAAGGCTGACATGACCGTTAGAAGAAGGCTAAAAAGGAGTTGGGCGAGAGATCTCCTTTCCTGAATTGAAGAATTAATTCAAGACCGGGAAGGAGTGCTGCTGTGCACTATCCTTCCTCATGCCTATCATGCCACTTAAATCTATTCTATCCATTTATATGCTTATTGTTACTCTATTGCTAGACAGGTGCGAATTTATTGTTGAAAGATAAAAAAAAAAAAAAACCTGAGTTTGATCTAAAAATTGATATTAGGATTTCTACATCCCTATAAATATATTGAGAAAGACAAGCAAGTCATTGGGTAAACACAAAGATAAATTATTTCAATTTAAAACCAATTCTAAAACTAATACAAAACATTAATCATTGAATATGAAAAACATAATAAAGGATTAAAAATCGAAGTTTCATTGTTTTTGTTAAACAATCCGATTAATAATGAATGAACAGAAAAAATAAATAAATAAATTTAATCATACCAACTCCAACATAAAGAATAAACACTGCACAACAATTTCAATAAAATTTACAATTATAGGTATATTACAATATTTAAGTAGCTAATCTGCTTGTTACTAGTTTGGAAATTCATTCATTACATAATTATATAGGCTAGCTATATATAACTGATATTATAATATTGAGGGACATCTGCGCCTCAGAGATATAAATATTGTCTAATTATAAATGCTCCTGGGTGCGTAAATAACAAAATACCAACCAATACATTCGACCCTTCATCTTCGTTTTCATCATTAACTACACAGACATACCAACAAGGCGTAATTCATGAAAGAAGATCTCTTATTAGCTTCTTTATAATTACCTTTTCATATCATTGGGCATATCTTTAATCATATTTAAGGTTTAAAAAATATATAAAACACTTTAAATAATATTTAAAATCATTACATACATACACGACATTCTCGCAGTTCTAATATTTTATCAGCGGCATATGCAGATGACACAGTAATGTTAACAAGACATAAAAATCTAACACATGCCTCACAGACCTTACAACAGTATTTAATGAAATTACATGACTGATTGAAAATCTGGAAAACCCGACTGAAACATGACAAATTACATCACATCAGTTTTACTCTTCGATATGAAACGTGCCCTCCAGTTTTTCTAGACAACAGACAGATTCCAAAGACAGGCAGTGTACCGAACACTACCTTGTTCTGACATTTGATCGAAGAATCACATGAGGTCTACATCCCAAAAAAAGAAAACAAAGACTAGGACTTCTTTAGTCACTCTTTTCGAAACTTTCAAAACTAAAACTTGGACAGAAATCCATCATGCCATGCTTTTATCTAAACATCTCTCATCCTCTTCACTGATTGTCAGTTGTCGTTCTGGTGTGAATGAAGATTTCAACTTAAAAAAAAAATGTTAATTAAATAATGTATCGCACCTGTCGTAGAATAAAGGTACGACTCAGAATTGGAAAATCATATTTAAAGTTGTTTTTTTTTCTACACTTTTGAATACATCCTTATTAAAACGTATTAAACATTCATAGCCTGTTTGTGACAATATCTGTGAAGGGATATTACTGATGTTCAGTGTGTTTTAATGATGAAGTATTCAAAATCGTAGTAAAAAAAACCCATTAAATATGATTTTCCAACAATTTCAAATTTTTAGTTGTAAATTTATTCTACGACAGGTGCGATATGCAATTAAAATTAATCCATAGTTGGGCGATTCCCATGACCTCAAAAAAAAAAGGTGAATTGTTATATAACTAGTTATTGTGACGGTCGTGTTGCCAACCAGAGACAAAGAGAAAAACGTAGTTTTCAGTATACCTTTTTAGTTTAAAAATGTTTGAAGCATGGTAATCTGTTTGTTAATATATTATTTAAGTATTCTAGATAATAAATATAAGATTTCTAACAGATACTTAATAACTGAAGTGTAATATCACTTCATTTCCTAGGGACACGTGACGGTCCGGGGTTTATAAACCTTTTTGAGGCTATAAACAATAAAATATGATCTTTCTCGGGAATTAGACTGTATGGATTGACTTTAATGAATAGGCTTAAGTTCAAATTCACTAAAAATATTGATTTTGAAGTATTAATTCCAACTTTAGTCTAGGAGGAGTGTAAAAAATTACTGCCAGGAGAAATTAAGTTCTTTGGACTTGGTGTACCGCGTTATTGGTCTGTCTTGCGGGTGGGGTATAACACTGACCATTAATGGTAGACACTTTCTCCTAGTAATAAGTTTCCATTACTCACTATAATAGATTAACCAATGGCATTTCAAATACTAGTTTTATTAGATACTTTTACTTAAAGGATGTACATAATTTTAAATTGAGATCACATTTAGCACATTTACGAAGGAAAAGCTAAATCGCTTAATTGTTAAAGACACAAATGAGCTTAATAATATGGTCGCCACCACGTTTTTTAACGAATGTAAAAATATTAACTTTTCGAATTCCGTAGTTTTATTAAAATTTACACGAAGCATATTTTCAAAATATAATTTTATAAACACAAATGTAGGGGCTAGAGAAGTAAAAAGGCAAGGGATAAAAAAAAATTAAAAATAAAACGTTCTTAACTTAAAAAGGTAAATTTCTTTTTTGGTCTCCTAAAAAATAAGCTACATTCATATTCGTTACTGAAACATGGTGGGGACGATATATTTGTTACAAACATATTACTTTAGCTGTTACAGTTTTAAAATTCTGTTGGACTTTCAAAGAGCGGCTTGATATCAAATCAGTGCTATCGTAAAGGGACGAGCCACAATTTGATGGAAGTAGCCCCTTTGGTTGAGGCTAGATATCTATTGTCCTTTGTCCTTTGGCATACACTAAGCATTATTAACTTGCTTTACAGTCTTAGTGGGTATTAGGTTAATCCTAATCGCAGATAACCCCTCTCGGTTGCCAGAATTTGTAGAAAAGTTGAACCGAATCTAAAATATTTACGTATATACTATACTATCGAATATTAAAAAAAATACAACTTTCATATTGGCCACTTTGAAACGATATAATTCATGCAGGCATTGTGATAAAGTCTTGAATTCCTAACCACCAAGTGTTGACTCCTTGTGTCTTTTGGGGTATAGGCATTCAAAGCTTTGCCACAACACGTCCCTCGCCTAGTGCGTTTCAAAGTGACGAATATTTTTTCTCATTCGATTGTTTGATATGGTAGGGACGATATAAAGAAGCCAATACCATATGCATCATTATTTCTGCTGAAAAGATCCCCTTTTTCAGGCGAAACACTGAACCAATAAACAAAAGGAAGGTACCGTTTGAAAGATATTTTTACTTAGTGTGCACGCGCCTCTAAAATTATTGTATACATCATTGTTTATTAAATTGTTTATTATTAAAATTATTGTCAATCCAGTATTTGTTTAAGAAGTATAAGATATTTTTTTCCATAGTCCTTGTCATGATGACTTTATACTCTTGGAAGCACAACACTCACTAAATTGGGTTAACATTAGGTAAACGTATATTAATTATTGCTACATATTTCTCATTGTGGAGGATGAAGGAAAAAAAAGTTTGTTACTTCATTAATGGGTTATTTTGTATTTCAGTGGATAGTAATCTTTAAAAAATACGGGGTATTTCTATTTTTATTGTCATTATATTTAATTACGTTTGTGCAGCTACTGTTTGCTGCTGTCTGTTTTCCATGTTTTTTATTGAAAAGAAGTGGAATAAATAAATATTAGGTTTCGTATTTTTCCAACAGTATCCTTTCCAACATATCCTCCGTTCCATTTATAAAGCTCGTAATGATTCTGATTAACTATTCGCATAATTCAAACGGATGAAGATATAATTCCACTATGTTTCATATAAATTAATTGATCATCCCGCACCCTTTTATAATCTGACACTAATTACGAGATAATCTATTCAAAATATTATCTCAACAAGGATTATCCAGCAGACATTCTGTCTATTCACCCAACCATACTCAGTTGGTGATTAACCTACTAAAATTGGTTACTATTCAAATTGAGATATTTTTCAAATCAATTTATTCGCCTTCTACTGTAAGCAATATTTACCAGTTTTATATATAGGAAAATATAATTGTGTATTTCAGTTTCAAAAGATCTGGAGGCCACATTTTTCCTATGAATACTTGGTGTAGGATTCAGTGATACCGAAGTCGAAAAAATGTTGGTGTTACGGACAAGGAATGGGACATCATTGACTTAATATCACTTGTATAAGAGACAATTGTGGAAGAATTTAGGACCATTTATTTGCAAGCTGTGCAATGCCATGGATAAATGAATTTAACTGCGCATCGAAACAGTCTAATTCATTGAAATAGCTTTTAAAAACAAGAGGAAACATAAAATCGAACATTCCAAGAAAAAATATCTGGTGTTTCACACGATTTTCCTTACCACTTTTGATGCAAAGTTCTATACAAAAATTGTTTGCAGTATGCCCGCTAGTAATGGTCCAATTTCGATGAATTTTTTAAAGTAATTTAATTACCTTATAAATGAGCGATATGGGATGATTTACAATAAAATTTATAATTATTGAATTATGCGAAAATAAAATTTTGTGTTCTTCATACTTTTCATTTCTGCTTTTTCTCGAGGATGTACTATATAAGTAAATTTAAAGGCCTTTGAGAAGATTTTAGGTCTCATCAAAATCGTTAAGAGCTATATTGTGCTATGTTTCTAGTTTAGTTGAGTTGAGCTTGATATCTATCTAGCTGCTAATACATTAGTCTATATATATAGGGATGCCATTGGGCAATCATTGAGAATGATTATCCCAAAATTAAGTAAGCTTATGAATACTTTCTTACCTTGTCCTCTAAATCGGATACCTTCCCAAGGGCCTGGTTTGTGGTTACCATTATTTAATAATTAACCAAGATAATGTTCCTACTTTTAAGTTTAATACTAATGTTAATCAAAGTTACTGCTATCTTAATGAAATATATTTAAATTAAATATGGGCATGGTTACTAAAGAACTCTATTTCTATTTCTATTTCTAAATCTCTATTTAAATCTATTAAAATTAAATTAAATTAAATAAAAAATAAATTTAAATTAATTAAATTAAATTAAATCTATTTAAATCTAAATCTCTATTTCTAAATCTCTATTTCTAAAGAACTCTATTACCTCTTTGCTAACATTTATCTTTATTCTTAAAAATTAAAATAACAAACTATTACAATAAAAAGTTAACCATGGAATGATTCAGCCTAGACTCAGCCATTAATTGTTTTAACATAAATTTCTTATCTGTACTAATTGGTGTCGATGGTTCCTCAGGCGAAGGCTTGAAGGCGATGGTTGAAGTCTTGCATCAGGAGAGGTCAGGGTTCAGAGGAGCAGTCTTCCATCAGCCTCGATCAGTTTCTCCGTCTTGCCTCCGCCTCGATCCGTTCCGAAGTCTCTCTTTTTCACCTCTTTGCTTCTTTCCCCCTTTCTCTCTTATTCTGCCTAAGAGGGAGTCGAAAACGATGTTCATTGGCCCACTAGTTTTATAGAGGGAGGAAATTCTTGGATTTCATCGGATGGCTCCACCCCTTGTCCTGACAGCCGGTATCTGCGAACCATTATCCAACTAGTATAATTTAATCATACCTTTTCCACTTTTTCCTCGAGGCCAGCCAAGCCTAAGGGGACCAGTTCTTAAAATTGATTAGATGTCCCAGCTTTTGGCATTGTTACAATGTTAACTTCTCAGTAGGGTTTTTAAATTAACTTATCCCTTATCACTTATGTGGTGACATCTGTCATCGCCTGTCAGTTACTCTTCTCTACCTGCTCGTCCCTTATTTCTTTTGTTCGCACCTGGTCTGGTTAAATTAAATAACGATAATATTGTCCAATATCAATACATATTAATTGGCAGTAGAATCTGTAAGGTATTGTTCACTGAGTGACCGATTTGGTACCCAGGCATGGAAGGACAAAACTCTACAAAACAAAAAAAATCGGTTCAATATATAGTTTTAAAGATAACTGTGGCATAGATACACAGACCAATGGCTGAAAATGCGTTTTGGGGTTATGTTCTGGAAGGTGCTGAAAAGCATAAATCCGTTGAAAACTGCACATCGAAAATATGGACCGATTACAGTACCTTCCTTACCTAGATGTCAAGGTAAGTAAAATATTTAGAAATTGAAATAGAGAAAAAACTATACTCTAGGACAAAGTTCCTAATAAATACAACATATATATATATATATATATATATATATATATATATATATATATATACAAATTAGAGTAAATAAATAAAATTTTTCGATAAAATAGTGCAGTCATTGCAAAAAAAAGAGTATTTTTTTGCTAGATTCCTTTTTTCACACCTGCCAAACATTTAGGCATCCAGTGATTTTTACTGGCTAAACATTTTGTATTGTTTAATGCTCTTATTAGGCATTAACTCTTACTGTATTGATTAAATGCTATCAATTAGGCAAGGATCCAGCTTCTTTGCCTATACCAATGTTATCTGGCATGTTGGTTTAGTCACAACCAGCCTTGTCATGTATTATATTAAAAAAATAAAAATTAATTTATTCCTCTTAAAAAATTAATTAATTAATCCATTAAGCAAAAACTGAAATAGAAAAAGAAAATAAGAAATACTTAAAAACGTTTAAAAGTGAATAAAAATGATATCTATATATACCTTAACCATAAATAAAAAAAAATTGTAATCAAGAATAAAATAAATCCGCTATATCAAAAAACTACAAATAAACAATAAGCAATTCTTAAACTGAATCCAAACAACATAATCTGTTAGCCTCTGACTACGTTGACAGGAGGTGTTGGAATAGGAGAGTTTTGAATGTTCCTGATGCAGGAGTATGTCGTATTTTAGGAGGAAGAGAATTCCTGAAAGAGATGATGCGGACAAATGAGCAAAATATAAGGATAAGAGCATAAATGCCAGAAGGCCGAGATCTAGAGGGTAGAGAGTGGACTGCGGACTTGAATTAGAGGAGATCATACATGAAGGAAGGGCGATGGTTGTTTATTATATGGTAAAGGAATGTGCACAGGAAATTTTGTCTAAAGATGGAGAGCCAATCTAAAAGCATAAAGACTGCGGAAATACCAGTTAACGATTCTGTGGTATTTGGGTAAAGGGATACAAGTCACTTTTTTGCAACAATGGGTTTAAGTTATATTTTGCTCTTTTTAATGAGCTTTGTCTTTGAGAAGACGACTATTAGTCACTGAAACAGTGTTCACATAGTGTATTAATTAATATTAATATTAATTTTTATTTTACTGTTCTATTGACTTATTTCTTTTTTCTCAAATAGTTTATTAGAAAGAATAAAACATAACTTAACCCGTTGTCGCAAAAAAATGAGTTGCACCCATTTTCCCAAACATCACAGAATTAACAGTTCAACAATTCTATTGTACAATACACTCACTATCTTATTTCCGGCTTCCCATTTCACTATGGAGCTCATGTCTCCCATTAAAAAAATGTATTTTCTTTTAGGTATCTTCTGAATTTTATTCTCTTCAATTATCTCAGAAACTACCCATTTCATGACAAGTAGTATCATTTGTTGGAACATACATTGCTACAACTTCTCGTCCGACTATTTTTATTTTTAGTAATCCAACCGGAGAGCTTTATAAAATAAAATACCATAAGAGCCAATACAATAAAAGACATAGATCTTATAAAATCTTAAGCTTTAGTGTCAGAAAAACAGACTTTGTGTACCCCAATAAGTGAATACACTCCAAACACCTATCTATACCTTCTTTTCTGTTTCAAATAAGAAAGCTATTTTTATTTCATATTTAAAATTTTTTTGGATAAGTAAATCTTCGTTGACGTACTTCGAATTCAGCGTCCAAAAAAATCCCTTTTCTTTTTCCGTGTCTTTACCAATCAGACAGCCCAATTGTTCGAGGCATAATTTAAGACTTAATAAATAAACTTTAGAATGGGTCTTAAATCTTTAACGAGCGAAACATTATTAAGAAACTTGCTGAGAGTTATTTCTTCGACTCGTAAAAAATCTAATAGACGTGACATCCAATATAATTGCTACACTCCCATGAGGCATGAACATAATTATTTATATTTTTTTAATGAGGCTGTTAAGCTGAGTAAACAGCAGCTGAAGCAACGGGTATAAAAAGTTCAAACAAATTATTAAAAGCAAGGAACGCTCCAAATGGCATCCATTTACATGCAAAGCGGTAGAACCAACTTCACTCTGTAACCGACAATGTAAAAGGTTTTTCAGTTTTTCTTTTTTCCTTATCGTATTACTTCATATTTTTTTCGTGACGCACTATAATTTGCACGAGCATAATTTTTAAGGTCAAATGACCTGACCATACTATTGAATCTCATATTAATTAGTTGTTTCATATTAATTGTAGTTGAAATTCATAATTAAACTATTAATATTTGAAGAAACAAAAAACTATTATCGGAACTTTAAATATACATTCCGCAGATACAGCACAGTTCCTTGACCTGACATTTGACAGAAGAATGATTTCTTTACCATAAATAAAATATAAAAAAAAACAAAAAACAGAAACAACTAAATCTAAGCCCATTACACATCTTGCAAAGACGTTCAAAAACGTAACAGAAAGGAATTTAACGCTAATATATCAATCAAATATCTATTACACTTCCATAGTCGGTTTACGTTTATTATGTTGTTCTTAAATTTATAAAAATAAGTTTCAATGTTGGTTTACACGAATAAGTTTTTTCATCAAAGCATTGATCAAAAAACTAACTCGTGAAACGGGCTATTTACTCGTGTAAGCCACCGTAAGAAAAATTGTTCTCTAATTGCCAAGGCTCATAATTAGCCATTAGACCAATCTTAGCAGGAGTACCTCAGTTGTCAGTACTTGCTCCACTGCTCTACATTATATATACATACGATATTCCAAATAGCTTCAAAACTGAGACAGCGACGTATGCAGACGATACAACAATTTTAACAAAACATCAAAATCCAAACCACTTCTCACAGACTTTATAACATCATCTAACAAAACTTCATGACTGGTGCAAACATTGGAAAGTTTACACGAGTAAGCTTTTTAAATAAACTCACGTTGATCATAAAACTTACTCCTGTAAACCAGCCTTATAGTATTTAAAAATATAATATTTACAAAAAAAAGAACCATCGAATCCTAACAAATTACTATTAGAATCCTACCTAACTATCTAATCGTAACTACAAACAATTAAAAAAAAAATTGTTTTGTTTCAGAAAGTTTTTTTTCATAACCAATTCTTCCCAAATGCATTGAGTTGCTATAAATATAGCATACTAAGTTATTATGCACCAAATTTTTTTCAATAATAACAAATTTAAAATAAAAATTCAACAGTTTTCTTTTTTTAGATTACCAAATGATTATTTGTAACACCAGGAGATAGAAAATTAATTAATTTGTATCTCAACAGTTTGCTGACAATCAGTAAGTGGAATGATAATGATTGGTAACAATGAAGGATAGTAACATCTTTAATATCTTTCCTCGAGATCACTCATCCAGCGCCTTTTTAGTCTCCTCCTCGTATTTATGAGAATTTCAACTGTAGCCAAATCTCTCGACAGTCTGTCCGTGCAAGTTATTATGAAATATTTGGTCAGCATATAAGGTTTTGCTAGTAACTGTCAAGCTGCTTCTTTTGCTATGAGCCGTAATATTTAAGATTGGAAAGCAGGAAGGAAGTGCTCAAATCCATTATCGAAATGCCTATAAAATTTAAATTTCAGTTAAAAATATCATATATTTATGCTGAATTCATACATATTTGATACCCTAAAGAGGGTGGATTGTAATAATGTTTAGTAGAATAAAGGTTTAAAAAAATAAAATGTGAATCTCCCAACTTTCAAAATATTTAAACACTGAAGCATTGTCCTCAATGATTTATATGACAATAGTAGAATAAATAAATTTTTGGTATATTTTTCTTTTCTTTACAGTCCCTTTATAAAAAAGCGAGATTTTTTTTGTTTGCCCAGGGAAAGAGACATCCTGTCTGAATTATGCCCTGGAATAAGACCAATGAGAAGGATGGGCTCGGCTACTGCCTCATTTTTTCCCGTAGGAATGAAAACGTACTACTTTTTCCATGATGAAAATATATTTTATTTTCGAAATTCTCTCGTTTCCTAAATGAAATTCCATGAAATATTATTTTATACAAGAAACGTTGGTCAGGATGAACGTGTTTCTTTAACGACTTATCAATTCCATTAATGATTCTATTACAACTCATTATTTAAAAAATCTATGTTTTATAATTTTAAAAACTAGCTATACCTCGCAGTTTCAACCACATTAAATTTAAAATTAGACTTTATAGTTCTAAAAGTATTTGACCGAAAAAAATTGAAGTTTTTGTATGTGTGTCTTTTGGCAGTAAATCTGTGAAGCAGAGCTCCAGATGGAGTAGAATGTGTGACAAAATATCGAAATCAAGTATTACAAATGTCGATCTGTTTTTTTACAAAACCATTTGAAAACAACAGGGTAGTTTCTTGTATCACTTATAGCCACTAATACAGTTTAGATTTTTGTTTTTTAATTATAGTAGACAAAATCTACTTCGTCTGTTTGAAAGCCGATTGAGTTGTTGACAAATCTATTTTTTGTTAGAGATATTTGGAATAAATAAGGCTATTTGATCCGATAGAGCCGAGGCTGGGTATAGACGATAAGAGTATATATGTAGATTCTGAGTGTTATAAAATAGATAAACAACTTTTTTGAGTAGATTAATTTGCCCCTTCAATAGATAGAGATACAATACTGCAAAACTGAACAGATTTATAGGTTTGCAGCATATACAAATGATGGGACAAAAGTTGTTTCAACCACGAGAACTCAAAAATAAATCATATTAGTAATACTCACAAATATCTGATTTTTTTTATATACTTTTATAAACGATTTTTTTTTCTTTTATTTCTTAAAAATAATTGTCAAACGTTTTTAGTTTCGATAATTTAGCTGATTGTCGTTTCTAAATTTTAAAAAAGGTGTGGAAGCAGATAAAAATATATATTGAGCTTGATAAGCAAATTATTTTGAACAATCACACAAGCACCTTTATACAACCTCAAAATAACTTCACATAGTTAACAGCTTGGAACGCTCTCTTACAAGGTCACTGAAAGAAGGAAAATATGAAAAAAACAACAACTTGTTTTTGTGTTATTCAAATAAATATGAAATACGGTCTTTATTTTTTCTGAGATTCAAATAAAAAAAGCAAAACAAAACTTTTCTGGGAGTTTTAGTAAATTGGATCAAATCTGACATAAACAACCAAAATTATCTTTAATCTCTGTCTTTTTCTTTCATTTAATATTCATAATAAACCAGTAATAAAGCGGCATATACAGAAAAATAATAAGCATTAAAAAATAAATAAATAAAGACTTATATGCTACTTTGGTGAACGGAAGATGGCTGGTACTACCTAAAATATTCACTAAGTAATATAAAGTTAACTAAAGCCAGAATGATTTTAAATATTTATTAAAACGAGGAGATGAAACTGCTACTATAATATTAATTTAATGGCCTCCTTGATACATTGTCTTAGGATATCCTTCAGATAATTTTCGATCCTCTGAAATTGCCAGTATCCAAAATATTTTATAAAATTACTTTTCGGGCAATTAATCACGACACACGGAGCATAAAAATTGTTTCCAACCCTTTTTTTATTAGTTATGAAAACAAATACATTCATTACGAATTAAGTGATTTTTCTTCAAATAAGATTTTTATTGTTTTTAGCATTAAGAAAGACAAAAAAATGATTTTTGTATCAACAGATCAGTCATCTACATGATCTCCATTAGCAACTAAATAATAAATAAATAGTTATTACTCTTAGATGAGAAATAATTATTTATTAGGCTGTGCCTAGATTGAGGCAATTGATTTCTATCAGGTGTATTTATTTCTGTGTTCTCCGATTGCTGTAAGAAAGAAATCACTGCTTCATGTAATGTAATGTTGTAGACCAACAACAAAATGGGGTCGAGAACAGTAATGCTTTCAATGAATCTTTGAAGCCTGAAGATTTGGTATTGGCTCAGTCGAAATGCAAAAGATCTACACCCGGTTTAGATGATTTCCCATACAAAATGTTGAAGAAGAGGCCTGCAAAAGGAATGACATTTTGGTTTTAAATATTTTTAAGAGCATTTTTCACACAGTTTTTAGGCTATAGTATAATAATACAAAAAAATTGTTGGCCAATAGATACAGTATAATTCAAATTTACAGTATTGATTTGAATAACTTACAATTTTATTATTTTTTTAACTATTGATGATGTTGAAAAATATAAATATTAATTAAAATGAAATAAACGTTTATAATATGTTTAAAAGCTCCATTTTTTATTTTTGAGTAAAGATTAATTTATTTAATGTTCTTGCAATAGTAGAGGCACTCCATTAATTCTGAAAGATTAGATTAATTAAAATATTTGTAGATTGTAATTATTATAAAATACGTAAGCATGAATCAATACTTGAAGTTGAAAAATGGAACGAAGGAGTCGCTTGAAATCGTCTTCACTCCAAGCACTCCAGTCGCTCCACTTCATTGTTCCATTATACGATTATAGACTGGGATTGGATGAGATTGATTCCAACCCACTAGTATTAACGCCATTCTTCAAGATTTTGAAATGTACTTTATGAGTTTAGGATACTATAAATACTGATTATTTATTGAATAACATAGTATAACAGAATAATCTAGAGGGTTGCAATTGTTATCCACTAACAGGAATATAACTTATTTCTTTCAAGTTTATTTATTAAGGATTTAATTAACATTTCTCAGGAACAATAAAAAATAAATAAATAAATAAAAACAATCAGAGATCTCCAACAAAAGAGCATTGAATAATGATGGGATGAGGGAGTAAATGAAACAAGGCGAAGTTGATTTATCGCTTCAGCTTCATTATATTTCTTTGTTTAATACAATTCATTTTTTTTTTTTTTTAATGATTAAAAGTTCTACTTTTACTCGATATGAATTATTTATTTAAACTTGACCGTATATTGATGATATGGGATATTCTCTGTGTCAATCAACGAGTGGGAAGGAATTTCCACAATTATATCAATAGTCGAGACCAAGATGGCGAGCAGAGGAAATTTAGGGGTTTTAGCTGGAAGGCCTGTAATCTAATGCGCATAATTAAAGCCAGGATTTCGGATTAATTAACTAATTCCAATTAATTAACTATTAGTTTTAAAATGATATCGGGCTGTGATAGGCTGGAATTTCGATAGTACCCCACAATTGTATTAGTATTCTTAGAGTTAGATACATTTTCGAGAAATGTCATCATTGTAAGTATTGAAAATAACATAAATATATAAAAAAATAAAATAAAACTTTTATAATTAAAAGGCAAAGAGTAAATAAATACATCACGTAGATACTTAGTTATAAAAAAATAAATAAATAAAAAAATATTTTTTTTCTGTAAAACAGTATAGTACTATTGCAGTATATTGCTAGTAGTTGTTAGAGAAAAGGAGAAATAAAATTTAATTCATTCATTAACCAAAGCATAATCATTAAAAAAAATATTTACAAATGATCTTAAAAAAAATAAACAACTTTTTATACATTTTATAAAACAGTTTTATTTCTCCTTCATCTGGAGCCCAAACGTCAAAAAGAAAAGATAGACCCTAAACAAACGATTGTATTACTGTACTCTTATTTTTACAAATCATTAAAACTGAAAATTAGACTGAAAATAAATACAGAAAAATACCTACTTAAAGCCGTAAGCTTAAAAAAACTTAAAGTAAGCTTAAAAACGTAAGCTTCACAGATTTACAGTTTAGCGAAAAAAAAAACATTTACAAAAAGTAAAATCTTTGCAATCCAAAATTTTAAGACTAATAACAACAAAATGTACGTAACCAACGAACATAAACAACAAAACTCAACATACCGATTTAAAACAACCAACAACTTACTAACACATACGTACTATTTATTCTTATTTTCATAATAACCTTTACGGACATAACAACAGATTGATTAACGATAGGGCTATAGCACAAGCACAGTGATCCTTCCTCCATCGCCGGAAGGAAGACACGGCGATCTGCCAACTGAAGCCGCCGCTGCACAGAGCAAACTTCAGAACCGTTCTTAGGATACCTTTGGCAAAAGAAGGACCTTGACTCAACGATTTTCTTGTGGGCTTTGTAACAATTATTTTTATTATTTGGGGTAAGAGAAAAAAGATATATATATATATATATATATATATATATATATATATATATATATATATATATATATATATAGCTATGGCTGACATGAAGATTAGGAGAAAACTAAAAAAGAAATGGATGAAAGATCTCTTTTCCTGAATTATGGGACTAATTCAAGACTGAGAAGGAGTGCTGCTGGGTAATATCCTTCGTCACGACAAACATATTATATCATCTATACTTATTTGCTGATTGTCACTCTTCTATGACAGGTACGAATTATGAATTGAAATCTTAAAAAGACAAAAAATAAAAAAAGTACTTAAATTTTTGAAAATATTCACTTTTGTAAAAATTATAGACCCACCTCTTCTAGTATATTTTTTCTTGAAATTAATTTCTATAAAAGAGTTATTTGGTTTAATTTTTTTTTTCAATTTTTTTTTCACCAAGCGATGTTTTTCCAAAACATTATAGATTTTAAATTCTAACGGTAAATCAAAAGTGTTGATCGCCCATGCATTTGATGCCAATAAATACAAATTAATTTTTAAATACTAAACTCTTTTTCGTTGTTATAAATAAGTAATATATAATTGATAACTTGATGAAAAGAAATGCCTGTACCAAAGTAATAGAACCAAAGAAGGGTCTTAGGATATATACTTCATAAGGAAGCATTCTTACATAACCAACAACAGTTAACATACAGAGAGGAGATGTGGTAAACCAAGAGCCAGTTTTTTTCCATTACCCACTGAAATATCAGATAACAAATCCGGCGGATCTAGGTGTGCCCCAGGACGATTAGAAAATAAAATTTCCGCTACAGCCGGGTTTGTTAAATCTATACCACAGACCTGAAATGTAATCCTTGCTATTTCAGGCTGAATCCGACTAGGATAATTTGATATTTACTGACAATAAGTTTAATATTTCAAGCGGATAACGTTGTTTAGTTCTGTTCACTTGTGCGTTAAGGTGGCGTGTTAGTCCAGTGGCGATGTGTAAACTGCTTCTATCTCTCACTCAAAGGCCTCTACAATATACACTAACTGTCTACTCAAACCCTCAAAGGGAATACCAACGCCCTATTGTGTACTCATGTAGTGCCGTGATCCAAATCGTATTGATGCAAGTACTCATCTCATAATCTCAACGGGATGATACTTAACCCGTATAGGTCCCAAGTGCACATACCAGAGGTACCAGAGCCAAAAAAGTCAATTAGAATTTTTCAATAGTCTCAATGGGACCTAATAGATGACAACAAGGCTAGAAAAACACACTAAGGATTCAACCACCACCGAAATAGCAGGTAGAGAAAGATTGGTACCATAATAATGTTCAATACTATATGTTCAATATTATATTAGGACAATACAAAATTTATATTAGGACCGTATCGTTTATTTTCAAACTACAATTGTTTATCTTGTTGCACATACAAAATTAAAACCCATAAATATTATATAATTTTACTTATTTTACTTTATTAAAAAAACATGTAGCAATATAAGCCATCTTTTCTCATGAGATTTGTCGACAGGATAATATTTTAATATTATCTGGGAAATTGGCACCGTTTGATGAAAACAACTTGGTTGAATCTTGGTAATTTTATATTTATTTTAGTAATATTATTTTCATTCCAAAGTACACTAATATATTATTCAATGAGCGTTTCCACCTTTTTTTTATTTTAATTTTTTTTCTTCACAGAGATCCTTCCTTATTAATTGAGAAAATATTTCTACCAGAAGCATATATACCTAACCTGGCATATTCAGGTTATGAATTGTGATAGTTATAAATAAGAAAGGATCTTATATGTAAAATAGTAAAAAGATTAATTAAAGCAGATAAAATATTTTATAGGAAGTAAATAGATATGAGATATTAAATTTTAACAATTAAAAAATGTAATGCCCCAAATTCTGTTGATATATCTGTGCAATAGGTTTAATAATTACCAGAAGGCTTGGGTAAATTAGTCTGCAACAATTTTAAAAATATTATTGAATAGATGGTTTTTAAAAAAAAATTAACAAAAAGTTATATTTGGAGGTATACGTTTTACTAATTTTATAGAAATATTTATGTGAGTGTTAATTGATAAAGCTGTAGTTTTAACAGATTACCTGATGGCCGAAACGTTGGTGTAGTGATGGAAATAAAAGCGTTGAGACAAACAGGATCTTTTTAATAGATTGAATATTATGAGCTTAAAATTATTAGAATTTTTACTCACTCATTCCCCATGTCCTCATCATTAGATTCATTCATTGTACATTCATTCGGAAGATAACCAGCATAAAAACATTCGAAATATAAAGTTCTGTCACAGACCGCACATTTTATAAAACTATTAATATCGGATATATTAATTAATAGTTAATTATATGTATATTAATTAATTAATATATCAATCTTTATTCCACTAGATTGTATTTGAAGGGGTCCTGTTTTCGATCTCGCATCCGTCTTGCACTTCTTGGAAGTATTCCTTCCAATTCTCCAGTACTATTTCCTTATAAGAGAGTATATTTCCTTCTTTATTTCTGACAAATTTCAGGAATCGGTTGCTTGTTTCTCATTTTCCTCAGTGTATTAAAAAAACAGTTTCTAATTTCCTTTAGCATCCATCTTCTCATCGAATTTCTCCCAGGAACTTTTCTTTCCTTCTGGTACTTTCTTATTTGCTTCGTTCCTCTTTGGTTTGTTTGATCTAAGCGACTCATTCATATTCTTCAATAGTTGCTCTTTCCATAGTGTTTTCTTCTCGGATTATTTTAGCTCCCTGTTAATGCGAAGACATGTATACAAAAATCACCTTCTCACAGTTCAAATAGTTAGTCTGATTTTCATACTTAATCGGACAAACCGTGCAGTTTTGGATACCAGAACACAATGATACATCAGGAATAAGGGTATATGCATAAAAAATATATTTCGTTCAAATAGTTTTTTTTTTTTTTTAATCTTTATTGCTATTGACTAAATCCTAAATAGGTTTTCTTTCCAATTTTTTTCTAAATAATGTTTTAATTAACGAAAAATGCAATAAATACGCTTTGAAGCTCTTTTAATACATAATTTCTCATATTAAACGTAGCTTATAAATGCAGAAAAAATAATTTTATCTACTAATGCAGTCAAGTTTTCGAATAAGAATTACCATATATTATCGAGTAAATAGGTGCACATCGAGTAAATAGGTGCACATCGAGTAAATAGCTGTTAGAATATAATACAGTTAGAATTATTATATCTAATATTTTTGGTATAGATATCAACGGGAATCGTATGGCAACTCATTATTTTGTATTGTATATAATTTTCTGTATCTTAACCTAGCTAAAACGAAAAAAAAAACCACTAATTATATTCATATAAAAACATTGATATGAAAACAAATAAATAAAAAATATAAAGTGATAAATATTCATCAAATGTCCAATCAAAACTATATGCCCTGCCATGCTTTCATCTACTTCCATCTATTTCCACTGTATTCGGGACCTTCATATCTTTCTTTTACCTTCTGTCTCCTTATTAAATTAAATCAAAATAAAAAAAAAATAATGAATCCAATATTAAATCATTTATAACAACGAATATATAAAAATAATTAAAGAATAAAATAAATTAACTCAAAGGGATTCGAACTGAAGAGGGTACCGTGAGGTAGTGAAACGTCCATGTTAACTTATGTAACTCGTAGAACTTCAACTCGATGTTTCCCCAGAGTGAAACCGAATTGGGTCTTGCTATTTTAAATATATAAAAGTAATCGGAATCTAGAATACTCCCCTCGTCAGTACAGATTCAATTCAGAAGAAAAAATATATACAATTTCTTTAAAACTTATATTTTAGGTAATTTAAGTGAAGCAATTTGTTCCTATATGCTTATTATTTTATTAGAATTTTAAAGTTAAAAACTATAATTTTACTTAATAAAAATAATTGTCAGAACAAAAAAACAGTAATATAACCGCGTAGGCAGTATAACGCGTAGTCATAATTTTGATTAAGGAAATACTGAAATACTGAATAGAGTAAAATGAATCAAAAATAGGAGATAAATTGAAGCAATTATTATTAACAAAATAAAGAATACTGTTAATTTTAAAACTGACACGAAATACCCATTACGTAGATATTATCAATAAACTTAATAGAATATAAATCAGCTTTTTCTTAATTATTTTCAATGTTTGACCTTCCATATTTAATTATTATCATGAGCCAATTTGCCTTAAGGTCAATTTAAAATTGAGTAGTTTTAATTTATTTATTTTTTGACGTTTCGGAGATGCTTCGTCCCCCTCTTCAGCATTTAAATAATATCCCAAAATGTAGGCTGAGTCACTTGAATTCTATACTAATGAGACATGGTCAACAGATCTACGTTATCTTCAGTGTATAGACATTATTTCAACAACCTATTTTTTTTGCAATAGATAGACATAACATTAACTGCCGTGAAAAATAAAACAAACTAAAAATATTGTTTTATGTTAACTGATCTCAAACTAAAAAATAATTCATATAAATCAACTGTCATTTCAAATCCTTCATTTGCATCCCAAAATACGTCCAGATATTGAATTGACCAGCTCGAGAATAGAGAAAAGAAACCTAGACTGTCTTATTAACTATATATTTTTTCATAAAAAATCGTTCTTTGGTAAAAACAAGTAAATAAATTAATGGTTGGCTCTTGGTAAGCTGAATCGTCTTCGTGTTGAACTAAGCAATTTCCTCCATTTTAAAATACTCTTATTTAAACTTTAAGTAGAGAAATTTCTTAAATGTTCCACGAAGAGAGTCAATATTGATGAGAGCTTTCAAGAATGAAGTTGGTAGAACTATTAACTAAATGAAGACAAGATGTCACTCTCATGATAAATCGTGACGCGAATTAAAGAACGGCCAAGGATTCTTTAGGAAACTTAAACGGATAGCCGCAAGGTTTTGTTAAAAATCCTTTTGTATAATATTCCACGACAGGTAATAATTTAAATTAAATTTATCACTGTTACTAATTCGGATAAATTTAACAAACGTATCTTAAAAAAAAGATTTGAGCTATATATCTTCTCCCTCAACTTCCTTTCACTTCCAATTATCATTCGATGCAAAAGAAAATTGTTAATAAATTAAAATTGATAATTAATGATAATTAATATACGTTTTAATTTATTTAGAGCATTTAATTGGAAGATTCCAAAAAAATCCTCGAGCCTCTCAAACACCAGTATATAATTAGGGATTGATAAATTATTTGCCACTTCTGGGGTTGGGGTGGCCAAGCGGGCTAACGCGCTTGCAATAAGTAATCAAAGTTAGCAACGCCGGGTGTGGTTAGTACTTGGAGGAGGCTGAGGAGGAGCTGGATGACAGGTCTGAATAAAAAAATAAGCCAACAAAATAATCAGTTACATAATGTACTCTCAATCAACTTCTATGCGGAAAATTGTCCAAATCGAGAGTTCTTTTTTTTAAAGAGCTAGGGATTTCATGTCAGACAAAACAATAGTAGAGAAATTCTAGAGTTGAATATTAGAAAGACTTTTTCCTTTATATTCTAAAATCTTATTTATTTTTTCATAAGAGAAAAAGATCCATCCACATCTTATGAGGAGAATTAATGGTAAAATATAGAAAGGTTAAGGTGATCTTAACTGCAAATTAATTTTTCGTGAAACCAACGAAGAGAAAATACATAAATAAACTACTATAATAGTTTGTAAAATAACAGTAAATTATCCCATACTATGTAAGCTATTAAGAAACGCATATATATATATATATATATATATATATATATATATATATATATATATATATATATATATAAATTTAAAATTATTATATTTAATACCTATCTAGTGAGTTTGTGAGCGTGTGTGGGCCGGACTCGAAACTAGTTGAACTTCATCAAAGAATTACTTCCGAAACATTTGCTAGAGATCTGATTTAACAGAGCTGAAAATTTAGCCGATTGGCCTTTACCCCATAATGCTGGAACTGGCCCAAATTAATCTATAAAAATATTTAAAAAGAATATATGAGTAATGCAGGAGTAAAATAAATAATCTGCCAAATTAATCTATAAAAAATACTTTAAAAAATATATGAGTAATGCAGGAGCAAAATAAATAATCTGCATTATTCCAAATTTTTAATAAAACACAAAAATCTCTCAATCTCCTTATTGATATTTTGTTAAGTGAAAAAATCAAGAAAAATATACTCTTGCAGATTAACATAGTTTTTCGTTTCTACGAAAAAGTGGACTTTTACAGGAGAAACGTTTGAAATTTACCAATTTTAGTCTATCGCTGTCCCTAACCGCTTTAAAGCATCAAGTCGATCATTTTCTAAGTCAACATTACATACCTTTTTTGTGATAAAAAAAAATTTAATCTTCAATTTTGGATAATTTAAACATGAATCGTGAATGAAATTGTAGAAACTCTGCATAAAAAACTAAAATAAATTGTTATTGCCGTAAATACTGAAACTAAAAATCTGACTTTAAAAAAAAAAATATTTATATACATAAATGGCAACTATCCAAGCAAAAAAAAGGAAAATTTGTTTTTTCGTATTGTGACGCTAATCTTATAAACAGACGATTTGGTAAATTAAAAAAATGGAAATTGAGTATTTTGATTCACAAAATTAAATATTATAGGTTTTGATCCTAAAACAAATGGAGATTGTATGATTTGATCACCAATTTTTCATTAAAAAGCAAAATTAAGTTGTTTTTTTTTATCATTTAAAACATTACATAAAAAAACAAAACAATAAAAATAGTTTATTCGAACCAAATATTATCGGCATAAAAAGCAATTGGTATGGGTTAGAAATCTGAAATTCATAATTGATTTCATTAACTTATTTTACACAAATAATAATAATTAATATTTAATTTAATACAAATCATAAGAGCACTTTTTTTTTTAATTTTAATTTTTTATAAAGATAAGTTAAATACTACTTTTTAACGTAACGTAAAATTTGGATAATCCTCAGGATTTTATCCAAATTTATCAAGTACGAAAATTTCTACTTTTAATTTATTCCAGAATTCTTATTTTATGCTTTTAAAGGAGGCTAAAAACGAATCTGACTTGCTTTATCCTAAAATAATTTCCTCTAGTCTACTTTACTGGAAGCGTCTTTTAGTTTTGTACATTTAAACTTAATTAATATAATTGACAATTTTTTAAAATTATTTACACAAACAAATTAATCGGTTGGTATATAAGAACATTGAAATCCATGCAGAGCAAAGGCAGAAAACAATAATATAAAAAAAATCTTAAAATTATCTAAAATAATTTTTTCTAGACTCCTCGAACGCATTGGCAAGTACCTTCAAACAACTGATAAATATTTTTCGACCTAATATCACCAAAAAAAGTTTCATTTGGATCGGTGGTGCCGCAGAGTAATTTTACGACAGAGAAGTTTAAGTTATAAGTTATTCCTTCTCGAATTTCGATTTTTTTCCTTTAGAATCATATTACGCATGAAACTTGCAGAAAATTTATTACTCTTCAAAATGACAACTTTTTGCCTAAAATGATCTGGAAGCGAGTTACAGAAAAAAGTGATTTTTCATGATGGAGCTGGGTGGTCAAAAACTTGGATTTCTAACTTTTTTGCCTATTTCCTATCCTAATGCTTCTTTATTCCAATTTTCATTTTTTTTTTTTTTTACATTAAGCCTAATGATTTTTTTTTTTATTTTTCTCCTATTATTAGGTGTTATTATTGTCATAAATTAATTATTATTCTCAATAATAAAAATTTATTATCGATATTAATTCTTCTGTAAATTAAATTCATTATTTATCCATTGATGTCTATTGTTTCCTCACTTATTATCAAATCAAGGAACCAATTTAATTTTTACAATAATTGCATAAGTTCATGGTAGACAATATTTTGGGTGATTAGGCGCTCAGAACTATGAATCCTTTTTGATCTCCTTTTAATGCCCCTCGATAAGCCAGGATTGAACACTTTAACCCTCGAAGGTTCTCTAATCCTTGTAAGTTGAGTAAAAGATTAGCATAGAGAGAGGAAGGAGAGAGAGGGAGATAGGGGAGAGAGAGAGGGAGCGATAGGACCGGTCAGGCGTGGAGTTAGTAACTAACGCAATCTTACCTTGGCTGCTTCTGATCAAGTCTCCTTTGTTCATCCCTACCACCTGCACGGAGCACTTCAATTTAGCAATTTAGGGCTCGTTTTATATGTAATTATGCCACTGAATTCTATCTAAGAGGTAAAAATAAAATTATTATCCAGAAAATATTCAGCCTCAACAAATTTATATTACTTATCAACAATAACATATTTTTACATCCGCTAACCAATATATATCTGAAATATATTATAAAAAATTTCAAATCTATGTTTTCAACGAAAATACACTTCTCAATGTTTCTGAATCCAAATTACCATGTCTCGCAAAGTGATCTGTGACTGTGTGAACAGCCTAGCTAAAAAAGAATAAGTTGTACGAAACTGAAATTATGTATTTAACATAGGGAAATGCCGGGGATATTACAGAAACCTTTTTTTCGACTTACCGAAAGTGCCACTTAATGTTTACACTTTTTCACAATTTTCTAGAAAACGGCTCTAACGATTTTTTATTTCTCAATTAATCTAAATTGTCTGACAGGCAACAATTTCCGAAAATAAGATTAGGAATATAGATGTATAATGCATCGTTGGAAAGCTAAAGATTTTAGAAAAAATAATATCTAACATATACGGCAGACGGTCACGGACACAGATGAAAAATGCAAAAAAACTTAAGTGATTCTATTAGTTATTAATTTCTACGTTTATATCGTTTAATGGCAACTAATCCTCAGCATATCCTCGTGTATAAGATTATCTGCTCGTCTGAAGAAAATTGAAAAAATCTGGTATGGTGCGCACATCACAACTTCTACTTACCACCTTACTCTGAGCAGAAACTAATTTCTGCTGGAATAGGACTAACTGTTTTAAAACAACAATTTCTTAAATATTCAAGATGTTAATACTTCCCCTCTCTAATACATGTATATTTCACACATAGGTAAGTAAAAGTAACTAAATAACTTTCCATGGGAACCTTTATGGTACACTAAAATATGACCTAAGGATCTTACTCTAAACACAATTGAACCAAAAGAGAGATGGAAGCATATACTATGTAGTTCTATAAGATTATAATTATATATTTTTAATTTCGAATTTTATCAGTAGATTGTAGGCGGTAAGGTTCATTAGTTAAAGATATTTTAGAGCGTCTGCCATTTGGATATAGAAAAAAAAAATTAAACCTATACCATTGCGATCATGAAAGATTTAGGGTTCGGAAAACTGTTTCGTGACCAACGGTTATAAAAAGGTGATATGGACAGTACCCTCGCTCAAACGCCAGGCTAGGCAACCCTTTATTAGGGCAGAAACTTCTTAACTGTCCCATCCATGCTCATGATTTCCTAATTATTATATTTTACAATATTCTTTTTAAGGAAATAAGGATGATTTTTGAAAGTAAAATAATCGAATTTTATTAACGCTGACAGCGATGCTCTCACTCAAAACAGAAGAATATGATATGAAGCACGGTCTAAGATTCAGAGATTTGGCAGGCAAAATGAATTAATTCTTGAACATCTTGCTGAAATTTATTCGAAGAAAAATGGAAATCAAAATAATCATATCCATTGTTTCTTTCGTTAAATTAACCCGACGATGCGACCCAGAATTATTATAATTATAGAGCCCAGATTTCGTGCAGTAAAAAAACCTGCAATAAAAATGCCAAAACGTGCAAAAATGCGAAACGAAAAATAAAATTCAACCATTTACGTCGTTTATGCTTAAAAAAACAAAATGGTACTTCTTGTTACTTTTCGAACGATTATTCGTGATTCACGCACTATGGCAACGCATTTTCTGGCAGTGCTTTTAATTGCAAACTGATAAATTTGCCTATATATCGATAACTCAATCCTGTTCGAAAAAGTTGAACCATTCATCTTTGCCGGTAGAACTTAACTCTTTGGATTTACGATCCATTTCGGTGGATTGCCTTTCAATTCTGATCATTTTTCCCATTTTGGATTTATATTTGAATAAGATATAATTGATCAGATGAAAACCACGAGCAGTTGATATGACTAGTAAATATCACAATTGCTACAGCATGAATAATTTTTTTGCTCGACCAATTTCCGATATTTGTTTATACGATCTATTTCAAGCAACCGAAAAAAAAGTTCAATTGCACGAGAATCCTGTCTCTAATTATAATAATTTAAACCATAAGAAGCCACATCTTGTCTTGCCGAAGTATCTCGCACTATTCTGTAGGTATAATAAAAAGCTTGCTTAGGCAGGTAGGCAGGCATCGTTTATGAACGTGGAATAATGCTCGTGGAAGCATGCTCAAAACACATAAAAAAAAATTAATTCTGGCTGCTCATTTCTCATTTTTTTTTTTTTTATGTGATGAGGTGGATAAAAGTTTATAACTTCATTTATTAGGTTATTTTGTTTATAAGGAGCTTAATAAATTTAATACCTTAAAAAAATACGGGTTATTACTATCTGTATTGCAATTGTATTTAATTACGTTTGTGCAGCAATTATTTGCTGTCCTATGTTTCCTATGCTTTTTACTGAAACGAAGTGGAATAAATAAATAAATATTATGTTTTGTATTAATAATAATAATAATAATAATATTGCAACAATTAATTTATAAAAACGCTGTTTTCTTCAGTTATACACAAAATAGTATCAGTATTTTTTATACATCATCATAAATTCAAATATTTTACTATAAAGCTAAATTATTTTTCAATAACTCTGCAATATTGAAATATATTGTTTATCCTGCAATTGTCCTAGGTTAGAACTATCTTCAGAACAAAAGGACTGCATACATTATTATATTATGAGGTGGTTATTTAGTCGAGAACGTTACCTAAATTATGATATAGTCGGCCGTGGTCGATTATTCGAGAGCGTTCTAAATTTGAGAACATTCTGGTCCTATTAGGTTGTGAAGATTCTTGCTCGAACGGTTCGAGAAGGTTCCATAATTTAATATATAGAGATAAAAACAGACAATTCAGTACAAGTAGAACAGGTTCTACTAGAACCCAGGGGTTTGAGTTACTTAAATGTAGAACAATCCAGTGTTTGTGAAGCAGTGGAGACAATCAAGAAGGAAACAGAAAACGTACAGTGGAAATGTAAATAGCTCTTAATAAAATTTCGTAGTTATAAATACTATCTTTGTCCTACGTCTATAATTGTTTATCATATACTTTTTATTTGTAAATAAATCGCATTTTTATTTTTTACCCAAAAGAATAAATTAAAACGTTTAAATACATTTTGAAAGGAGAAGACTTGTCTATTATATAGATATCATATAGATACTGGACTATTACAAGGATACTTGACATTGTGCCCCGTAGGCAGGGAAAATCCGAAAACATATCTGCATCCAGTTGATGTACGCATAGAAGGATCAATCTAATTAGGGATTAATAAATTACACAGGCCAACAAACATTTTTTTTTGAAAACTTGTTTAACTTTAATTGTTGATCTTTATAGATTTTTATGTGCTGAATCTAAATCTGGCCTTAGTTTTTTTTTTTTGTATCACCCATAGTTTTCCAGCAATATGCTTTGTATTCTATAGTATAAACCCCTATCTAACCCTCTCACGGTTTAATGAAACACTATGTTACATCATAAGCATGGTTTGTATTTACAGTGGCTACTTAAAATAGTGATATAATGTGCTAATACGGGTTTCACTTGTCAACTGGAATTGGTCTATACTTTCTTTCTCATTTTTCTTGTGTAGCTTTTTCTACGATGAGTCGCTTGTTGAACTATGAAAAAACTTTTGTACTGAAAATAGCTTATTCCTATAGTTTTTAGGATGCTGAATCCAAATATGATATTAAAAAAGCTGTATCACCCACAATTTCTTCACATTTTATAGTTAAATTTTATTAAATTAAGCGATTTTTAAAGAATTGAACAGCTTTAATAGTTAAAGTTGTGGGTGATACAGCTTTTTTAATATCATATTTGGATTTAACAACCTAAAAATTATATGAATAAGGTATTTTCAGGACAAAAGTTTTTTCATCGTTGGCCTGTGTTATCAATCACTTCTATAAATTTGTTTTTATTGAAAACTAGTTTCAAATGTTATACATTCATCTTCATTTCTAAAAACACACAAAAATTCAAAAATCATCAATTTAAAATACATATTATTGTATCATTATACATATTAAATTATATGTCGTCAAAATACAAATACGTATATAATTTAATATGTATAATAATACCAAACTGTATTTTAATTTGCTGATTTTTGAATTTTCGTATGCTTTTAGAACTGAAGATGATTGTATAACATTTGAAACTATTTTTCAATAAAAAAAAGTTCATAGAAGTTGCAAATAATTTATCAATTTATATTCTGTTCATGATTGGAATACACAGTAAAACTTTGTTATAACGCTCCCGTTTTTAACGATTTCCCGACTAAAATGTTCTGTTTCCTCTGTCCCGGCCCCTGGTTTTACTATGAAACTTAATTCGTTATAACGACCCGATTTCTCGATTATAACGCTCTGAATGATTTTTTTTTCTTTGAAATTGTTCTCATTCATACCATTTTATTTTGTAAATATGATTTAAGTTTTGAATACAGTACCGAAAGAGTAAAGCGATAAGAAATAACAGTCGATTTAATTCAACGAACGTAGTTCCTAAGAATGTTGAGTTTTTGTTTGAGTGAGATGTTTTCATGAATCGAAAGATGTTAGTTTTGCGTATACAAATCCGATTTTTGCCTCGGCTGCTTTGATTTCTCGTTCAAGAAAACACATCGTTAATGAGTTCGACAAACCTAATTGAAATCAAAAATATTTTGCAGCGTCTAAAAACATAAAATGAAGAAGAGGAAGAGAATGGAACGGAATCAGTAAAAATAACGGATGATTTGAACGCGTTACTGACGATTGCCACATATTTATCGTCCTCTTCTCTTGCTCAAGACGAAACTTTTGAGCAAATAAATAAATCAAAAAATGCCGTTTTTAAAAATACTTTTTGTTACTTTAAGTTAAAAAAAAATCGATGGTTACTTTAAATCAGGAATATCAAAAATGGAGATTTAAATTTGTTTTTATTTGTAGTTAAAATAAACTAAAACGAAATATTTTTTTTTTTTTAATGATTTCTCGATTAGACTGCTCTTTTTCTCTGGGCCCTATTTAGGAGAGCGCTATAGCAATGTTTTACTGTTCTCAGTATCATTAAATGATTACTATAGTCGGTGTGGAGGGATTGTTCCTTGAGCAAATATTTGGGATGAAGAGACCAAGGCTCCATTGAATAGCTTGTAGAACAAAGTTAGCGTGGAATAGAAATTATTCACGGAGATTAAACGATCTTCCTCGATGGTAATGCTCATCTCTACGACAGGTATCTTGTAGGTCTAAGATTGTAGAGGACATTATAATAATCGAGGAAGAGTTTAAAAGGAACCAGCAGCAAATAAGTGAGGAAGTATAAAGAACGTTAGTTCAGGAAATATGAAGTACAAAATATGCATCGAAAATTTCTGAAAATAGGAAGAAACCGAGGCCGACTTGTGTGACAATTAGAAAGATCTAAAGACCGAACACATGGGAACAACGCTGCGGTGGAACACTTCTATTACAAGATTGTTACAAAAGTCCTTGTGCACGAACACAACCCTTAATTCAACTCTCATAAATATCCTAGAAGAATAATTTTGTCCCTACTATATAGGTCAATGTTTACTTTGACTAATCATTTAATTTCTTGCGACTTGAGTCGGCTTTATGGGGTTTTTTACATTTTGTTGTTACATTTTGAAAACGTACGTGCAATGTCAAAAGAAAAAAAATCGTGATTCGCGGTCTTTTGAGACATTACTGGAAAAAAGGTTTAAGCGCAAAGGAAACCGCCGAAGAAATTTGTGCCATAGAAGGAGATTCAATTATCCATCGAAATACTGGCGCACAACCCAGATCAGGTCGCCCATCGGTCGTTGATCATGAGGTTGTTCTTAAATGTGTGAACCAGGACCCACATGCAACTACTCGTGATTTATCGGCCGTAGTGGGGACTGAAACCTTTACTGTGAACAGCTAGACAGGGTTTATGCAATTTTGAGTGCAAAGAACTCCGCATTGGTCAACAGAAACCAAGCCATTTTACAACACGTCACTGCCCTTGCACATCGCTATTGTTTGACCAAGAAAAAATTATCGGAACTGCAAGGAATAAACATTTTGCCTCATCCTGCGTATAGCCCAGATATTGCACCATCATATTATGGTTTGTTTAGATCAATAGCTCATTTTTTAAAAGGTCGGATCTTTGATAATTATCAATATTTTTTTTTATTTATTTGCAAGACATTTCTTGTACTAATAACATACAAAACAAAACAATTTTGGCGCTAGGATTAAATTTTATGCGTATTACAAACATATTTTAAATGTAGAAATAGTTTAGACACTTTTACATTAAAAAAAGAAAATAATTTGCAGCTTAATAACAAGATCAATGCAATAACCAGGTATACAGCTTTACAACTTCGCACCAAGTCATAATAAACCATTATTACTTTTTACGCTAATATGAAATGATTAAATAAGACGAAGAACCAAATAAGACCATAATTAGAACCCTAGCCCAAAACAATAAACACGTTTAGTTTTTCAATTTATGGCACAACATATTACAAAATAATATAGTGCATTTAATTTCTTAATACTATCCATATTTAAAATCTGCTCCACACTCAATGATTCGGAAATATATGTCCCTAAGAATTTGTTTCTCTTCTCTTCAAATTTGATGCACTGAGTAAGAAAATGGTTTAAGGGATCGGTCACCAAATTACCGGAGCAGGCTTTCCCGGATTTAATAATTAGTGTTGTGTCCTTTAGAAACACCTTTAGAAAATCCGCGCTTGAGACTCTTAGACGACTCATAACCCTGATCTTCTTAAAATTCGTCTGTAACTGCATGTAATCTTCCGGGCTTTCTATATTAACATTGCATATTTCCCTGTACCTAGCGTTGTTGGTAGAATTTAGGGTCCTGTGTATATCCTTTGATAACTGAAGGTTCCTCATCTTCTCTAGGTGTCTTCTTTAGTCCTTCAGTCCTTTGGAGAGTACTTTCGAGAACAAGTTTTGACAGCCCAACTTCACCGCTTTTTTTTATTTATTTATTTGCAAAAGACATTTCTTGTACAAATAACATACAAAATAAAACAATATGTTCTTTGATAATTACCAGGACGCAAAAATGGAATGTAAAGAGTTCTTTGCCTCAAAACCAAAGGAGTGGTACCGGCATCAAATCCAATTACTGGCAAAAAGATTGGTGAAAGTAGTTCAAAACAATGGACATTACTTTGAAGAGTAGGATTCAATAATGTTTAAAATATGTAATCTGAAATAAAGCATTATTAATGCACACGGGCTTTAGTTTTGCTGATTTTGATTGTATGATCAAATTTGCATTATACTGATTATATTTTTCGAGTAAAAGTATCGCCAATAGCAACTAAAAGCAACATTTCAAATATATCGTAGTATAACTTATTATAATACAATAATACATATTGTATAATATTACAACAACTTTAATTATTTTTTTCTAAATCTTCAAAACTGAAACTTAGAGAAACTTTATACATATAAATACATAATTAAACCTATATGAACATATTCCTCTATGGATATATGATATAAAAAAAAAATTTACTTACAAGAACGTTAAATTTTCGTTTCAAATATACTATGAATCATAACAAAAGTACCTTTGTAGGTCACTAAGGAAATTCTACTATATTGTCTTACAACTACCAATAGTCCACCAACACTTAAGAACTCTTATGACGCACACGGACATATCAATTGAATAATTCAGGAAATGGCAACGATTGATCTTCCTAGCAATATGAGGAGGAGACTGAAAAGGTGTTGGATGAGAGATCTCCTTCATTAAATAATCAAACTAACTTAGTCAAAGACGGAAGAGGTGCTGCTGGGTACTCTCCTGTCTCACATGTCATTATTTTGCACATTTATAAAGTAAAAAAATATTACTGATGGTCAAAATTCTTGACAGATGCGAATCAACAATAGCAGAAAAAATTAATTGTAAATATTTTTAAGTTTGTAAAAAGTAGCAAAGTCATTGCAGAAACTACTTAACGAGATCAAACTCGTGTTAATGAAAAGAAAACCGTATAAGTTAATTTTAGAAGTTTAAAAGTTTGTAACCGGAAACTCCTGCTACATTTGGACTTTCGAAGCCTTGTTTGTTTGTTCTTCGGCTTTCCAAGTTCCTGACCAAGTTGGAGAAGTCTAATGTAGTCGGTCTTGTATTGTGGGAAGTCAGAGTTCTCGGAGCAGCTGTGAATTCCCGATGAGTTTAGGAGTATCCTTAACAAACTTGTATTTTTTTTTTCTACTTCTTCTCAATTGGCATTTTAAAAGTAGGAATATAATTAAGAATATATATATATATATATATATATATATATATATATATATATATATATATATTCTTAATTATATTCTTATTTTTAAAATGCCAATTGAGAAAAGGTAGAAAAAAAATGCCTGTTAGTTAAGGATACTCCTAAACTCATCGGGAATTCATATATATATATATATATATATATATATATATATATATATATATATATATATATATATATATATATATATATATATATATGTTATATAATAAATATTTATATTTTTAAATACCGACTGCCCTAAAGTTACCTTAGTTTACGGTATATGTGTGATTGTCTGTGGTTTAGTTTTCAGCCCATACTTGTAAGTGCATTCCTTTGCTTTTAATTTCAATTAAGTAAACTTTAACTACAGAATGGTAAAAGGAGATTATTAAACTTATAGAAGAATATTGTAAACATGGATGCATGTGGAATTCCTCTCTAAAAGATTATAAAGTAAGGTGACCTCTGTCCTGAATATTTTATGGCAGCACCGATTTTTTAGGCCGTAACCCGAATTTTTTACAGGGTCATTCGAGGCAGGATGGTCATTAAATTAGAGATAACAAAAAATTTTTTTCAATGTATAATCTCCTAAACTAATAAACCACATGTCTTATTTTTTGAAGAACATGTATTGTATTTCTTTTTTATATTAAAATCACCCTGTTATAGTAAGAATAAATCCCTAGAAACCCTTACGGGTAGGATACATATATATAACATAGAGATTTATAAAATTGAATATTTTTTTTTTGTTTATATGTGAATTGTTTACTCATTTAAAATTATATCCACGAATTTATTTGGACAATGAAAAGTAAAGTTATTCTACTTTGAGAATAAATAAGATCAAATTTGTCTTTAAATTAAAGTTCATCTACAATATTAACGGGCGAGTGATATTATATTTCGTACAACTCCTCTTTTATTTATTAGAAGGAAAGATCGTATTTATGACCTGTACATTATCGTTAACTGTTTTGTGAATTTTGCAATTTCGTTTTCTTTATTTTCATCAAAGCCATTTTTTCCGATTCGCCGGAGTTTGTTTTCGAAGTAATTTCGATCTAAAACTACAAAGAAATTTCGTCTTAGATACGCCTCTTCGCTAACAAAACCGTTGAATATGGACTTATTTTTTTTTAATCCAAAATTTTCTTTCATGTTAAATTATAATTTTAGAAAAATAAATTGCTTTGTGAATTTGAATTTGATTTATAATAATAATTGCTTAACAATAATGCTCAACAGATTTAAACAGTGTAATAATAAAATCCGAAATAATAACTTCTAGTAATTACTCAAATGAAAAAAACTTGTCACTGTTACTTCAATTGACTATCGGAACCCATTCATATTACGTAAGGATGTCCCTGATATTCCAAGGGAAGCATGAGCCATTTTTAATGGAATGACTTAAAATATTAAAAGATAAATGATAAAGTAGAGTTCTAAAAGCTCATTATTAATTTTTAACTCAGCATTTGATGTCTTTATATTGGTATAATAAGGAGTTATGATGACGCTTTATAAGTTGTCAGAAAAAACTGCCCTTACCGAGATATTTTCGGAACACTCCAGAGTGCTTAATCTTTATGAAATTTTCTTTCTTTCGACTTTGCCTACGTCAAAAGAAAGAAGTGGGGAGAAGAAGGGTGTCACTGGTCCTGCGTTGGCTTTGAAAACAGCCAAGAAACAATATACAAATTCGATAGAAAAGAATATCAACTTAAATTAAATATCTAGTACTTTTTTTAATATTAAAATACTAAAATGTTAGTACAACACTGATCGATTTATAAACTAAAGCGATAACTATTCCTGTTAATGCCATCACACACTAGGAAAATCTTGGTCAAGGACAACCGGCTCCAGCCGAGATTCGGCTAGTATGGACGTAAAAGGCAAAACAGAGCCAATGACCACCGCCAATGGGGCCAACCCCAAGCGCGCACACTCTAAGCAAATCTCGGCCAACGATAGACAGCCAACAGATCTATTGACAGCTTATTTTAGTGTAGACTGGAGGCAAAACAGAGCCGACCATCCAATGGCGGTACTGTCTTCTGGCGGTAAACATCAAAGGATTGGGCGTTGGACGGGCATTGCCTCCCTCCTCCCCCCCTTCTAGGGTAGACGGGATAATCATACGTTGTTTTTTTACTCATAATTTTGGTATGGCTGTTCGACAGTGCAACGGCAATTTTCCTCATTAAAATGAATGCATTACATTTATAACAAGAAAATAAATATTTTCCTTGCGTGCCAATTATGCTTGGACTTTAAAAAGGCTGAGGGTTGTGATATGAAAATTTTAGTTTTGTCTTTGTTATTTTATTTTGTATTGATTTTAAATTTAGCAAATTATATATTCTGATTAATTAATTTTCTTATCTCTTGTATCTATCTATAAGTATGTCTCAAGCATGAAAAATAATTTTTAAACGATTTTTTTTTTTTTACTATAGTTTGAATTTCAAGGATAAAAAATAATATCAAGAATTTTTTATAATATAATCTGGAAAAGTGAAAAAAGATGTATTTATTAAAAAAAACAGGAGAGAAGCTTAGGCTACTATATGGACAGATCATTACTATATGCGAAAATCATTACAAATATAAATAAAAATATGGATTTTGATAGCTGGGTTGCGGTTCGGCGTGGGTGAGCCCAACGCATTGGCCCTGTGTGCACGCATCTTTTGGTACAACTAGTTGTATACACCTATGGAATTAATATAGCGAAGCAATATAGAAGAGTACAATCTAAAAAGGAGACATCAATAATTGTTAGGATATAAATTATTTATTATACAACATTATTATTATAGTATTATATAAAATCATAAAAAGTATAAAATTAACAAAATCTATATCTTAACTGTCCCTAAATAACAGAGTCAGAATGAGCCAAAAAGTCTCGATCTGCCAAAAATATATACGTCATATTAAGAACCTCTTCCATTTTTTTTTTTTCAATTAAACATAAAATTTATTCCGAAAATATAAAGGTAGTATAGATTACTAAGGATATCAATTTAAGATAAAATGTTTTGTTGAGAGGTAGCACTGGCTGTTAAGGACCGGACAAGAACCCAAGGAGGTATAGTAACGATCCAGCAGCGACTTGGGAGTTGAGTGTTTATGATTTGACGGCATTGACATAACTCGACTCTCGTTAAAGCGAGTCGTAAACCTCAATCCACCGGGATAAAGAATCACAAAACTTATAAAGCGAGTATTTTTATTGCTGTTTCATCCCATCTCCTCGTAGCAGCTCGGAAAAATTGTAATAATGACAGGAACCTTAAATATAATTAAAATAAAAGTATTTGGCATGCTAACTGAATCAAAAGACATTTACAGGAGTACCTGAATTTTATATTGTAAAAATTTCAGACTATTAGAAGAACCTTTAATTTTTTTTTAAATTAAAATATCTGATGTGAATAACACATGACTTCCTTGTACGCCTATTAAACTATAAATCGGTGGCTCAAAAAGTGATCCTGAATTTGGTTACTGGTTTCCGAAGATTGCAGTATCTCAAAAACGGAGTCGTGACATCCATCTATTGATACACACACACACAAACACAATTAGAGAGGAAAACCAGTATTTTCCACTCAATTTTAATACTTAAAACAAATAATAAAAATGTTTAATTGGATTGGAAACCAAATTGCGTTTGTAACCTTTATTAACGAAACATATGATTTATGTATTCAATTTAAGTATAATTTTTGATGTAAGCTTATTATGACCTTTAAGTAAAGAACCATTTTCGGCTCACCAATTTTAAACAAAATATAGTAAATACATTCATATCGATATAAAAGTCCGAGATGTTTTACATTATATTTTAATATAATTTTTGATGAAAGTCTAATATGACCTTCAAGTAAAGTACCGCTTCCGGTTTTCCAATTTAGACCAAAATCTTGTATGTTATTTAAATCAATATATAACTGCTAAATACTAAATTTGAGAAGCTTTGCAAAGTATTTTAATATATTGTTTGATGAAAATCAATTATGACCTTCAAGTAAAGTACCACTTCCGGTGATTAAGCAGTGAAAAAAAGAGAGGTTCAAAACTAGATTTTACATCTATTCTAAATACAAAATTTCAACTTTCTACGGCTAACCGTTTTTGAGTTATGCGAGATACGAACGTACGTACGTACAGACGCCACGACGAAACTAGTCAAAAAGGATTCAGGGATGGTCAAAATGGATATTTCCGTTGAAATCTGAAAATCGAAATTTTTTGCGATTACAATACTTCCTTTACTTCGTACAAGGAAGTAAAAAAACGATCATTACATTATCTTTCCTTTAAAATAAATAACAGAGTTTCTCGCTGTTCTACTTTTGATCAACTAATTACACTTCAGAATCTGGATAAATAATGCCACTCCATCTTCCAACTGATCAGCAATAAAAAAAAGTAACCTACAACAATAATTATTTATATAATTTATCACTCTAAACTTCTCAATAAAGTAATCATCTACTAAGTTACTACTACTAATTTGAAACAGAAACTCAAATTGTTAGAATTCTTTTTAAAGCTAAAGAAAAAAAATTAAACGATCCAAGACATATGATATGTAATTAAAATATCAAAAATTATGTATTTAATTGAAGATTTTAAAAACACCAAATTTGTATATAAAAACGGATATATCGTCGCCACCACGTTTAAGTGACGAAAGCGAATATAGCTACTTTTTAGGAAACAAAAAAGAACTATGTTAAACTTTCTCATTGCGAATATTTTTTTTAATCTCTGGACCTGTTTACTTCTCTGAGACCTAGATTTGAGTTTATGAGATTTTATTTCACAAATATGCTAAAAATATTGTGGTAAAATAATAAGACTAAAGACTTCAAAAAATGCGATTTTTTCACATTCGTTACGTAAACGTATTGGCGTCGATGTATTGATTTTTGTTATTTATAGATAAGTTTTTCCAAAATTGTAATTAAAATTTTCTTTTAATATGCTTATTTTTTTTTCTTGACTATAAAGGAGTTTTTTATGTACTGAAAATTCAGTGTATTGGGGTTCAACATTTCATGTAATACCTGATTATGTATTATGTGTATAAAGCCATGCCTGATCTTTTTATTGTATACAGTATAAAGAGAAAGTGATTTGATATAAATTGAAATTGTTGAAAAGTAATCATCAGTAATATCTTGATTATATAATATGGTTCATTTTTTTATATGAATGGAATTTCATCGCATATTTAAATGTTAAATTCAAAGTTTTTATTATATAAAATCAATTTGACAAACGAAAATATTAATTTCTTAGAGGCTTTTATAAAAATTGGGTGCTTAATTGTTAAGAAAAATATTAAGATCTTAAAATTAATGATACTACTTCACAAGTGATTATAACCTGATAATCTGGGGTGGGCAGATAGAGACTAAGATTAACTGAAAATTCCCGAAAGTGGTTTAAAGCGACTTATCTAGCGATGGACTCTAGGAGCTTGGATATCCATTGGATAAAATGGTAGGATATAGGTCGATTTTTTTTCAATGTAGAACCACCAAAAATTTTGATCAAAATCGGCGACAGACAAATCGCGAACTCCCATTGTCAGTGTTTCTTCTATAATGACGGCTTAAGCTAAAAGCTCTAACTCCAAATCGTTATTTTAAATACATATTTACATATTTAAATACATATTAAATACGTATTTTACCCCGTATTTTACTCTAAAAGCTAAACCTTATCATGAGTTTAGAAAGTCTTAACACCAAGGATTAGGTTTTAATCATTGGATTTAGGACTTCCTAATGTCACAAAAAGGTGTAGTTTTTAGAGCAATTCGGGTACAATACCAAAATGTTTTTTAAAAAATGATTTGGAGTTAGGGTCTCTTAGCTTGGGTCCTTTCACGGCAGTAAATGGCTTTTATAACTTAAAAATTAATTTTAATTAACCCGAGTTATTATAAAATTTATACCTAAAAAATTAAAAATTGGAGAAATTTGAAATATTTTTTTTTCCTTACTGATAGTATATATGCACAAAAAATCTTTGATTTCAGAGAAACCAATTCCAGACCATTGGTTGATTTGACAAGGAATGGCCCTATGCTAATTAAGACATTAATGGCTATTGCGTAGAAAATTATAATTATCCAGCATATACAAAATCTAGATCCAAAGATAGTACCGTTTAAGGTTATAGGTCTGGGTAAACATGATACCAAGCATTGATAGAATCGATACCGAAACCTACGGATTAATTATTGATTATTATTATATATTAGTTACTATTATTGCTTTAACGAAAACGACAATATTTAGTAAACATCATTAAAATTAGTAAAATTTGGAAATTATGAAGACTGTTACTACTTGTTGAACAACTTTATTAAGTCAACGAGTCTTGGACGTCCGAGGAATTTCGAGTTATCATCAATCTAAATTTTCTTTCCAACCGCGTAAATCTCTGATTACATCAGAGGGTTAATTAAGACTGACTCAAGACAGAAATCTTTAAAACGCTTCCAAGTTTCTTAACTGTGTCACGAAGTTTCACTGTAAATATTATTTTAGCTGATGAATCTCCTTCCCGTTTTGAAGGTCTTTAAGGAGTTTAATCGAATCGTATAAAGTTCATGTTTTTTAATAATCGTTTCTTTGAGACAATTTGGATTATTTTATCTTGGCTCATATTCCAACTTTTATACAAATGAAAAGTGCCTTATTATGGCTAGAAATAAATAGACGATTCATAATGAATATGGCATATGACTATTACATTAATTAATTTATTAATGTGCAAGAGCAAAAGCTCATCATGAGACATAAATAGTTTTCCATTTATGTCCTCATAATTATTTCTTGTTACGCTGATTCCAAAATACTTATAAAATATAATCAAAATAATTATTTTTCTTATAATTATAAAATATGATATAATTATAAGCAAAATACTTTGGAATAGAAAGTATGAAAACGATACCAAAGGGGAATAAAAAAAAAAGAGAAGTAATAATAACAATAAAGACATCGTTTAGCACAATAAGATAAGGTTACAGCCAATACGGTTTATAAAAGCGTAACGAAATAGCTTTTCGAGTTTTCTGTAATTATCTTTAAAATACTTCTCTTCTCCTTATCCTCAGTGCTTATACTTCCTCAGTAAAGTCACACCGTTACACGGACTACAATTGCAACTAAATTTCCATTGTTTATTTCACGTTTACCAGTAACGCAGTAGCGATTTACAGATTTATTTTAAGATTGTTATTACTCATTTTCTTTCTCTGTTTCATTCTCAATTATTCAAGTTTGTTATTTTCTTAAACAAAAAAAAATGCAAGACGCGAAAATCATCAATTGAAAAAAAAAATGCCTAGCTCTGTGACCTTAAAAAAACACCTTAAAATGACTGTACTTGAAACAAGAAAAAGTGAAAAAAATTGAATATCAGCTCTGAAATCTCTTAAATATGTTTAAAATCCTTTGGCATTACCGAACTTGGAACTTACAGATAATTAAAATCTAGGTTCTATAGCCATTACTTTTTTTGGGTCTTCAATCTGTTCAAATTATATTTTTATTTTCTCCTTGCCCATTTTATATATTAACTTTTATTTTAATTTATTATTTATATTTGTTACTTTAGATTTATCTTTTTCTTCTGTTTTTAATACTTCTTTTTAGTATTAACCCTCATTATTTTGACAACTCCCTTCTCTTTTATCTTCATTACTACAGCCAACCCCACTCCTTTATTAATTTATTTATTTTTTATAAAAACATTTTTAAAATACTGAAAACTTTCTATCAGTATGCCTCTGTATGTACATTGTTTTTGTTCATTACATCCCCAACAGAAGGCACTTACAATGAAAACCCCTCCCCTCTATATACTAGCCTTCTCTATATACTATTAATTACATTCTAATTACTACTCCTACACCGCCTCCTTAATTACTTTGCTTTTTGCGAAGACATTCTTCCTCCCTTGGAGCTTCAAGATACTATAGTTTGTCTATTTATTTATTTGTATTCCCTTTTTTACTTATTTATTAATAATTTATACTAGAGTTATTAATTTTTTAGTTAATGTTATTTCTCTTTTGGTTTACCTATTTTTATTATTATATAGCCAGTGTTATTAATGCATTAATATTCAATAATTTATTTTTTGTTGTCATTACTCTACCAGTTTCATTTTACAAATTCATCACTGTTTTCATTTTTTTTTTCCCTCACTAAATATTTTTTATTTATTAATTCATTCACTGTATATACCATTGCTTTATTCTTATTTTTGTAGCTTGTTTATTAAGCCCTGAAGAAGACCTGCAAAGTGGGTCGAAACGTCGGATCCTTAATAAATAATTTTTACTATTTGTGTTCCATTTTTTGATCGCCTCCCGGACCATTTCATTCCTTTAAAAAGATTTATAGATACAAATCTTCAGATTTCATTTGTAACTCTTTTTCGCACCACTTAATTATAGAATTCTCGTTTGCCCAAGAATATAGAGACCATAGTGACGTCTTAAATGGTAACTTATAGCCTTGAAACCCCGTTCCAGTTTATAGAGGGATAACATGTTCTTCTTCTATACCTCCAAATTACAAAAGAAACTCCGTTGACAGGGAAGATCCATATCGTGAACATTCGGACACAGTTTTCTATGAGGATATGATCCATATAATAACGAACACAACTATCCTAGGTATTAAAATAAGTAACAAGTGTAGAAAAATTTATTTTACCCGAATTCAGAACTTTGTATCATAAACAAAGCAGATAACGAGGTTAGTTGATAATAACAACAGATGTTTAAAATTAAGCATGAAAAATAATAGACATTATCACAGAAATCACTAGTTAGTAACTGCGGTACTCGAAACGGAAAAGACCCTTTTATTTCGATCCCTCAAAAACAGATTTTGAAATATGAAAATTTAATTATATCCCTGTACCCTTAAAAAAAATTACTTGAAATTATCCAACTCGAAACGTGAAAATATTGCAAACAATTAAACTTGCACAAATAATTTTATTAAACATCAAAGATTTAGTGGCTGGAATAGAGCCATTACTCCATTTTATCCCACTTGGCCAATACTTAAAAAGAAAATTTGCAAATCATTAATTTTATTAAAATTACAAAAATTGGCTTACACTACTATGATTTTCATCAAATTTTTTTCGTGTTTAAGAATGATGAATTGAGCCCGTTGAAACAAGTTATTAAATCAACATTAAAACTTACACAACTTAATTTTTTCAAGCTCTAAAACCTTGTTGACTAGAATTGAAATATATTTCATTTTATCTTAATTACGTAATATAAAATAAATAAATTAAAAAAAACATTCAGTTTTCCGAAAAAAAAAGACCATTTTTATTCTCACCTGCTCATATAAGTAATTTCGGTAAGGACACCAAGTACTATCAAAGGTTTTTCTAATAATCAGTTATTTCCAGAGTTTTGGCTAATCGTTTACTTACGTAAAGTTTTTTTAGTTTATTTCTTGAAGATCAATGTGTAATTTACTTGAATTTAAGGCCTTCCCAGTGACCCGTTATTTTTAAAAATATCATAAACTGTTATTTGTGACGCCATAAAAAAAAAAATGTTTGATGGGAAGTTCATTAATTTAAAATAACAATTTTTTTTCTCGGTTATTCGCATCAGTTAAAATAGATCATTTTTAATTTAAGGTATAATAACCGGAATAACCGAAAACCGATTTTTTTTCCACAAAAACCGACACCCCAATTCCAGATATCTTCAGGAAATAAAAAGATGAGATAATATAAAAACAGACCAGAAATAGCACATACGAGGGCCTCAGATACCAAGGTTTTCAAAAAAGTTCAAATAATAAAATGCAAATAGGTAATACGCTATTTTACTTTTTCTCCAACAAAAAAAAAAATCTAATATAGTAAAATGCTTACTTTTTCATCTGAGATTATTTATAATTCTCAGACAAATAAAAGTGCCATTTTACGTTACTAGATTAAAAAAAATAAATAAATAAAAATATTAAATGGAAATAACTCAATATTTAAATTTTATAACTTGGATTTAATCAGATAGAGATAATACCTTATTCCAAAACAGTTCAACGTAAACTTAATCTCTATTAGGCTAGTCTTTTTTAGACTGTTGATGTAGGATGTGCTATATCTGGTATGTATTTAAGTATTCTCATATTTTTTTAGTGATGTATAGTTTTATGTTTGCTTATTTTTTTTTTAATAGTTTTTGCTTTCATTAATTAGTTTCACATATTCTTGAATAAATTTAAAAATATATTTTTATATTATATATAAATTTTAAAAATTAATTTTTATATTATATTAAATTATAAAAATATATTATTGTATATATTAATTTTAAAAATGTATTTTTATATTAAAATTTTAAAAACATATTTTTATATTGTTTTATTCGCTTAAGATTTTTATTTGAGATCCTTCACTATACGACTAGCACCAGCTGTTTTATATATATATATATATATATATATATATATATATATATATGTATATGTGTGTCCATAACCATATAATTTTGGATGTCTACATGCTACAAACATTCATAAAATTTACAAATTAAAAAACGAATCTGGTACACAAAAAAATCTATATCAAAAATTTTATCTAAGAATATTTCTCAAATAAATATACTTTTTCCAAACTTTCCTCTTCACCTTGAATATAACTTTTCTGCCAGCAGACTTTGAAACTCTATATCTTACGAATCTCCTTTCTCAACTACAAAAGACAGAGGATCCTACAGGACCCTCTAAAGTGAAAAGGTAATCTTCTAGGTGGAAAGACGTTAAATTTTAAGATGTTTCCGAGAGGAAAGAAAAGCTGCGTCAGGTTCTAGCCTTAAGGCGTTGAGTTACCACTCGAGTTCAAACGATCAACTTAGAACATCGATTTCGAGAGCATTGAGGGAAATATAGTTTAATATAAAATATTACAATAATAATATTTCAGAACCGGATAGTTATTGTAATATTTTTTTTTGCTATGTACTTTCTTTGGATTTAATTTGAAAAATAAAAATGTTTATGTTTAGAACCTGGATTCACTTCACCTTCTTTAATCTGTTGACTAAAAAACAGTTCGTCTTTAGCAACCACCCAAATCGTTCCATTAGTTATAGAACTAATAAAACCGTATATAATATATGTAATGTAATATAAATGTTTATTTATTTCTATGTTTTGAAATTCTTGAAACGAATAAATGGTTATTTATAATATTAAGTATAAGAATAATAGCTGTGATGAGTGAAAAATAATTTAGAAAGCTACATTTTACATAGCAGAATTCAGAACCAAACTACATTAACTTTTAAATTAATAACATTGTTATATAACATCATTGCCGACAGCAAAATATTCATTAAAACAAAAACAAACACCCAGAAAGACTATTTTCGAGACTTGATTATTTAGATTCAGGAGATATTTAACCGTTGAAGATTTGAAGTTTAATATTTTTCCTTATTGTATATATTTCAGGCAAAGGTAAGTGAAAGTACATAAAAATAGACGTACTTGACGACTATTAACATAGAATGTACTGGTACTGGTTATTGGTGGGGGGAACTAATCCGGCAAGCGGGCCTTATGGTCCTTTTTGTCAACCCCTGACGGCTACTTTTACGTCACCGGCGCGTACTAACCAGAGTGGGAGTGTCAAGATTCATTTCGCGGGATCGCCACGAAATAAATATTAACCGACCCAGGTGGGAATCGAATCCACAACGTTCCGAACCGGGCTCTCTGGGACGCTCGTCCCAACCTACTCGGCCGTCACGTCCTCAACATAGAATGTAAGAATTAACCTTAAAGCAGATTCATAATAAAATTAAAATAATAAATTATGAAAGAAAAAAACTGACACGAAATCTGATATAAAGCAACCTAAATACCAACTCACTGAAATCTAAGCAGCGTTTTCAGATTTGCAAAAACAGATGATGTTAAATTATTTATTTTTTTCACTGAAAGAAGGATTTAATTATTGGAATTGATTACAGTTTGCCTCATTCAAGGTAAATATGAAATTGTGATAATTATACACATTCATACATTATTTACAAAAAAGGATAAAATAGAAATTAGTGTTGATAAATTAAATTAAGACATTAAAAGAATAATAAAATTAAAAATCACTAAATTAGCATCCGTATGTATCTAAAATGTTTAGAGTGGCCTATAAATGACCAGAAATATTTAAAGAGGTGATAGTAGATTTTATTTATTTTTATTTTTAGGAACAGTTTCATTCATATAATAGTCAATTGAGTAGCGTAGGTCCGGACCTCCTCCGGGATTTAATTATTGGAATTGATTACAGTTTGCCTCATTCAAGGTAAATATGAAATTGTGATAATTATACACATTCATACATTATTTACAAAAAAGGATAAAATAGAAATTAGTGTTGATAAATTAAATTAAGACATTAAAAGAATAATAAAATTAAAAATCATTAAATTAGCATCCGTATGTATCTAAAATGTTTAGAGTGGCCTATAAATGACCAGAAATATTTAAAGAGGTGATAGTAGATTTTATTTATTTTTATTTTTAGGAACAGTTTCATTCATATAATAGTCAATTGAGTAGCGTAGGTCCGGACCTCCTCCGGGATTTAATTATTGGAATTGATTACAGTTTGCCTCATTCAAGGTAAATATGAAATTGTGATAATTATACACATTCATACATTATTTACAAAAAAGGATAAAATAGAAATTAGTGTTGATAAATTAAATTAAGACATTAAAAGAATAATAAAATTAAAAATCACTAAATTAGCATCCGTATGTATCTAAAATGTTTAGAGTGACCTATAAATGACCAGAAATATTTAAAGAGGTGATAGTAGATATTATTTATTTTTATTTTTAGGAACAGTTTCATTCATATAATAGTCAATTGAGTAGCGTAGGTCCGGACCTCCTCCTCTCTCTCGAAATTACAAAATAATTTTACTTATTCTTATCTGTAAATAAACATTGTATACACATATAAATAATATACCTTGGCAATGAAAATATTTTATGGAGAGAGGGCCCCTTTATATCCATGGTTGGGGTTGGTTTTTCTAAAGAAGGACCCTTCCTCCTTCCCCCCCTCCCCCACCGAAACGAAATTCTGGTTATGGTACTGGGTCACCTCTTATTTTATAAATAAATAAAAAATCTTATTATACCTGTACAACAAACTTTATAGCTAATTAGGGATTGATAAATTATTTGTCACTTCTATAATTTTGTGTTATTGAAAACTAGTTTCGAATGTTATACATTCATCTTCAGTTTTAAAAACACACAAAAATTCAAAAATAAGCAAATCAAAATAAAGTTTGGTATTAGTATACATATTAATTTAAATGTAATATAAATTTTATGCCCTTAGAAATTTAAATTGATACTTCATATTTAAATTCAGCATTGTTTTGATTAATTCACAGATTTTTTTTTTATTTTAGTTTTATTTCACAAAGAAGCTTATATTCTGTATTTCCGTGTTATTGTATTCATTAGAAACAATGTGAATTTAATTTATCTGGTCACTTACGGAACACCTTGTTTATACTCAGTTCTGAGTATATTAAATTAAATAAAAATGAATTAATTAGAATCGTTCTTTTCACCCTGTTCCGCCCAAAGCGAGGTCAATGAGGTAATTAATTAACAAATTCGATAACAATGAAGAAGCTACAGCGGAAGTCTCAGGTTATCGGATGGACAAACTTGAGCTCCATTGTGGACTAAGTTGGCGGTTGTATGAAGATGACTGTCAGCGGTGATAAAGTGAGCCAAGTTAACTCCCCTCCACCAGCAGTTGGTGCAATCTCAAACAACTGCCACAATCTCTGGATTCTGCCATACCATTTAGCTTATTCACACTTATTTTATCATTTAGTTGAGAAATTCGTTTCAAAGTTTGTTAAAATACCCCAAATAATTACCATTTGGGAAACTGTAATGCTTTGTAATAGAATCTTCTAATAATATTAAGATTATTCCTGTCTCTTTTTTAGCTCTCTTTAATTCTTTTTCTGCCAAAAATTACATCCACTAAAATGATATGCTTGTATGGACCATTCTCATATGAAGCGAGAATTATGAATTTGAGTTTTCAAAAAATTAAAAATATTCTAAACAGTCCGAAAAAAATTAAATATACTCAGATAAACAATAAAAATTAATATTCATGCTCCTATATACAAGAGAGGAATTATTTTGAAGATAAAAAAAATAAATAAATATTTCTTTTAACCCGTTCAACTTAGAAAAAAAAAATTGTCTTTATCCTGGCATCTAACTTCATGATGACGCTTCTGGAACTGCAGCGTTGACACTCGAAAGTTCCATCAGAATAATTATTTTTGTCACCACCATTCCTTGCGTCATTCACTGCCCATAGATTGGAAATAGGCTCCATAGATAGGAAATTAGGAGTCTTATACCAATCTTCAAGAGATCATATAGAAATTGAAGCTATTTTACGCGCTATACTCCGCTAAATAAAAGAAAAACATTAATTTCTAAAACGTATCATGAAAACTGCTACGAGGAATGGTTGGAGAAGTAGGATCGTGACTAGATGATTCCACTCCGACGACATTGAGCTAATTGAAGGAAACGCCTACCAGTGTCTTCGACAAATTGGATGAGCCTGAGTATGGACGGGGAATGACGAATTGACAATTCCAACATTTTCTTATTTTCTATTAAAAGAAATGATTAATGAGAAAAATGAAATAAGCGTTTCTAGATAATGTTAGATACAACAATAAAAAAATGTATAATGGATCTCGGAAAACAAATTGTTGCTTCCTGGGAAAACGGCCCATATAAATTATTTAAGTATTTTCTTTTTAAATTTTATTATTTGACCGGAATTAATAATAAAATAATGAGCTACTAATTTTAGATTTTATAAATATAGACATCTTGAAAAACAAATAAACATATCTATTTATTTCTATATGTTTAGTAAGTTTTTATTTTTACTAACTCTGCTATAACTAAACTATAGTTAATGATAAAGAATATCTATTTATACTTTTTTAATTCATGATATTTTATAATATCAATAAATAATTATAAAAAAATAAAAATAGCATATTTATAACCTGTAGTACCCTTAACCTTCGAACCATTAAGATGTTACGGTCGCTGGGTCACCACGGCGCGCTATAAAAGAAGTACTTATTGTTAGTTGAAGAATGCTTTTAATGCTGGCTCATGTATCGGCCAACTTACTACTTCGCTAACGGCCAACTTTAAACTCAAACTGCCTCAGAACTATTAGTGCCCACTCTACTTTACTTCCCTCTTCAGTAGTTTCCTTGGTGTAACAACTGAAACCGACGATACACGTAAAATCCATTCTTATGTGGGAAATCTTGATCATAGATCAAATTTCTTTTAGATCTTATAAATTAATAAACTATCCAACTCCTTTTTTTTTCTTTTTAAATTGTCAGTACTGCAACAAGGATACATGCAACATATCTAAATAAGCTCATTTGAAAATAGTTTCAAAAATATTAATACTTTCGTGTTTAACAAAGCTCTTCATAATTATTCGCAACTAGGAAATGACTACAAGAAACACCCCAATAAATTAATACAGGAAATAACCATGGTTGATTAAAAACTGCAAAGACTAAACCGGATCATATTGTGCCTAAGTAAGAATGTGTTTAAGAGAACTTATAATAATAATTACTTTTTTTTTAAATATGTTTGAAACCTGATCCGAAATTCATAATTTATTAAAAATAATTGAAGACCAATTAACTTTTTTATAAACCCACTCTAAGTTTTAACAAGTTTCACCCACAAAAAACATAATATTCCAACACTTTCAACTGTCTGGTCTTGGAAAAAAACTGTAAATTTTCGTTTTAGAAAGGTTTTAAAACAGTCTTCAGTTAAACCGCTGTTCCATACTAAGCTTCAAGAATTGATTATTAAATCAACAATTGACCAAGTAACCATAGAGAAACAACACTTTTAAAGAAAAACGTCATTCCCTAAAAGTAGTTTTTTATTACTTATGCACTTTCATTTTTTTTAAAGCTAGAAATCCAAATGAATTGAAAAAAATCTGTTGATATCGCATTATTATTATTTAAAGCGTCTTGTGAAACTAAATCAGCACTAGAACCGGAGAAAAAATTCTAAAGTTGATTATGAAATTTTCCGTTGACTATTTTAATTTGGAAAACTAGTAAAATACTCCCTAATAGATGAGGAATAAGACGGCATGTTGGTATATATATATATATTTAAATATATAAATATTTATTTATATAACTATTGTATATCGGTTATAGTTCTTGAGAGAAAGGAACATAAAAAACTGCATTTCCACCCCCCTCCTCCCTCGTTAAGTGTGACAGATTGCATCAGAACTGATATGTCAGTAGTTGCTTTATTATCATCTTATTGGGTAAACGTCTGTTTTTACTTCCTTGTACGAAGTAAAGGAAGTATTGTAATCGCGAAAATTTTCGGTTTTCAGATTTCAACGGAAATATCCATTTTGACAAGTTTCGTCGTGGCGTCTGTACGTACGTTCGTATTTCGCATAACTCCAAAACGCTTTGCCGTAGAAAGTTGAAATTTTGTATTTAGGATTGTTGTAAAATCTAGTTGTGAACCTTCCTTTTTGGTCAATGCTTGATCACCGGAAGTGGTACTTTACTTGAAGGTCATAATTGATTTCCATTAAAAATTATATTAAAATACTATGCAAAACTTCTCAAATTTAGTATTCAGAATTTATATATTGATTCAAATAACATACTAGATTTTGGCCTAAATTGGAAAATGGAAGCGGTACTTTACTCGATGGTCATATTAGACTTTCATAAAAAAATATATTAAAATATAATGTAAATTATCTAAAATTTGATAAATAGGACTTTTATATCGATATGAATGTATTTACTTTATTTTGGGTAAAATTGGTGAGCCGAAAACGGTACTTTACTTGAAGGTCATAATAAGCTTGCATCAAAAATTATATTTAAATTAAATACATAAATCATATGTTTCGGTAATTAAGGTTACAAACGTAAATTGGTTTCCAATCCAATTAAACATTTTTATTATTTGTTTTAAGTGTTAAAATTTAGTTTAAAATGCTGGTTTTCCTCCCTATTTGTGTGTGCGCGTGTCAATAGATGGATGTCGGGACGCCGAATGTTATTTTTGAGATACTGCGATCTTCGGAAACTAGTAACCAAATTCAGGATCACTTTTTGAGCCACCGATTTATAGTTTAATAGGCGTACAAGGAAGTCATGGGTTGTCCACATCAGATATTTTTGTTTTATGTTGTTTAGAGGGCGTAAAACAGTTAAGTCACCAACGCCCTTTGGTTTATTGGTTACGGATTTAGATCTGGTTTAGGCTGCCTACTTAAAGAAAGCCAACACAGTACTCAGCCAGGGCCGCGCCTAGACTCGAAGGGGGCAGCCAGAGACCAGGAGGCGTCCAAGTCTCACATGTCAAGCGGTGGTTGCATTGTTATACAGGGCACGAAGATTGATCAGAGGATCTGGATAAAAAACATGTTTACCACCAAACTATACTACTTAGTATAATGCACTTACATCAGCACATTCCAGTAATTCTTACAATTTAAAATACATGGAAAAGTCTAAATCCTCTGTGTTACCCCAAAAAGGGTATATGCATGAAAAATATATTTCGTTCAAATATTTTTTTTTGAATCTTTATTGCCATTAATTTAAGTCTAAACAGTTTTTTCTTTCCAAATGTTTGCTAAATAATAAGTGTTAATTAAATAAAAATGCAATATATACGCGCGAAATTTAAAATGTCTAAACGCAATTGGTTATACCGCAGTGTGACGTCAAATTTCATGTCAGCATAACTACTTCTTATGGTGCTGGGTACTTTCTTTTAGTGATCGAAGACAAATTGAAATATATCACAGTTTCTTTCATTAAGTCTTTTGTGAAATCAATAATTAAAATGATTGTCAGAGGATATGTTAAATAGAAGTCGAAAAATCTTCCCTGAATAGACGGGATTATGATGTTTTTTTTCTGTCTCTACTGAATTTAAAGGAGTAAAAGCTGCAAGATAATTTTGCAATGATTAATCCAGTTTTCAAGCTCTTTTAATAAGTAATTTACCGTATTCATTTGGAAAACTAAACGCAACCTATTAATGCAGAAAAAATAATTTTATCAACAAATGCAGTCAAGTATACGAATACGAATTACGAGTATTTTATTGAGTAAACAGACGCTTATGTTTCAATTGTTAAAATATAATACAGTTGGAATTATTAAATTTAATAGTTTTGTTGTGATCTCAACGGGGATCGTATGGTGACTCATTATTTTGAATTGCATATAATTTTCTGTATCCTCTTCTAACTAAAACGAAGAAAACAATTTTAATTATAGGAACATAAAAAAACATTGATATGCAGATAAATATTCCACTAATAAAAAATATAAAGCGATAAAAATTCATCAAATGCCAGATCAAAACTTTTGGAGGTTATGATACTTTTTTAACATAAAACAGCAATATTGTAAATTCGATTGTAAAAGAAACGACGTTTTTATTATGATGACTTAAAAACAATGCAAATTAGTTATTGGAGATACGTTATTTCTTCTCACGGCTTTACACCAACTTTACACGTACAGTTGAGTCTTCAGGAACGAGAAAGAATACTTTATATGGTGCATGTAATAATACTTAATGTGGTGCACTTTTATATGGTGCACGTACATAGGCACAAGACAATACATACACGAAGGTTTTCACTCTTGTTCCATGGTTTTACTAATCACAGAATCAGATCAAATTTAGTAAGGTTCACTAGAATCAGTTCAAAGTCGTTTAAATAGCTTTGTTGACATGAAAAGTGACGTCACTTAAATCCCGCGAAAAATGGTACGTTTGAATAGCCAAAATATCTTGCCCAAAGGAATTTTTCTTTTAATTTAAAAAATATTTTTATGAATGATTTTATGTTTTTTGTAACTTCTGAGACAATAATAATTTCTTTAAGGTATTTTCAAAAATCTTGCCTATTTGAAATGTGAGGTATAAATGAAAAAACGATGACATGGTTCCATCTTTTAACTACATCAAAACATTAAATCGTTCCTTATATAGGTTATAAGGGCTTTAAGGATATATATATATATATATATATATGTATATATATATATATATATATATATATATATATATATATATATATATATATATATGTTTATATTATAAAGATAAAATTGGTGTATATTTAATTTTTATAATATTAAAAAAAATTTATAAGTAGGAGTTTAAAGTGGAAATTGATCTAGTTAATTTCATTAATGGGAATATGATTGAAAGATTCATTATAATTTAAATTAGAATAGATTCATATCTTATTTCCAATTTTTATTATATTGTTTTAGCATACAATAATGTGTCTATGAATTTACTTTGAAGACATTTTTTTATTTTATTATATTATACTGTTTGACAATAATTATCAAAGTCAAAGAAGCAGTTAACTATTGGCTTTATACAATGTCGGAAGTGATGAAAAGGATGACAACATTTTTATTTATTAATTTCAAATTCATTAATGCAAAATCCAGCATAAATTTAAATTTATCTGGGTTTACATGTGTATAAATAGTGGAGATAAATAAACATTAAGTCAAGAAATAAGAAAATAATAAATAATAACGTGACTGCTTTTCCATAATTTACGGTCAATGAATGTGCCCACGTAGGATGAGCCAGTCTTAATTAGGCAGTCGTCCTGTGAAAACTTCTATACACTCGAGGTCGGAGTTTAACGGTAATGCTGCCAGTTTTTTTCAAATATCAGTTTTACTACTGTGATTTTCTTCAAGATTATGAAGAATAGCAGAGAATATACAAAGTATCCGAATAAATAAAACATCTAAAGAAGTATTTCAAAAACTTGTCAATTTTTAATATTTGTAAATCAATAATATTTTATTTTCGTTAATTATGCTCATATGTATTGGATATAAGCCTTTAGAGATCCAGACATTTCATAATCATTGATCAATCTCTTATTTTTTTTTTTTTTTATGTATGAACAAATGTTTATTTTTTAAATTTTCAGTATAATGTAATGTGGGGTATATGAGCACTAGATTTTACAAAGTTCAACTTTAAATGATTGTAAAATCTTTATTGTTGAAGCTAGATTTTTCCTGTTTTTTAAAATGTTCCTTTATGATAATGTATAAATATTAAATTAAAGTCCATGTTTCAATCAGATACATTTCTATGAGATAATGTAATAGAATAGCCCTAAGTACGCACTTGCCCCTGCCTTAGGGGCAATTGCGTACAAGGTAACTGGATGACTCATTATTCAAGCAGGAGCGGTTTGGGAGCAAGTGCAAAATAGCTCGGTTTCCAGAGGATTATTATACTGGAGTAATCATCGAAAAAAGTTAAAGCTTGTCTGAGATTCGCATTTTATAATCTTCATTGAGTTATGAAAGTGGAATGTGAAATATGATTGGATGAATGTATTGAATAATTGTGTTTTAAATCGCACGTCCGTAGTTGACAAAACATGATAGTAAGGGTAAGTGTACACCACAACACACTTGTCACACTACAGAGGTCTGCACTTGCCTCTACTGTCACGTTTCGCTGGGTGACTGCGAACAAGCGTTTACAAAATAGAAAACTGTCAAGGAGAGATGTAAATAAAAAAGAACGGAAACATTTTGACGAACATCTTCTGTAGGTTCCTCTTACTGTAAAAACAAACACACACAAAAACAGGCCTGCTGGCAGATAAACACCGATGTAGCTATACTGCAGAAGTTGAAAGACACAACTTTATCAACATGTTGGATCTAATATCTTTAAAACTCGTTAGACTTCATCTTAGTGAACTTTAGTGATTAATTTCTGATGCATCAGTGTTTGACTTCATGCTGTGTAAAGGCCATCAGGGCTCGGATTTAGTCAGGCTTATAATTTTGTAACTTGTATTAAACATTTTTGTAGCAAATTGTGTTTCGAACCTTATATTTAAATATAAAATACGAACATTCTACAACATATTACATGTTTTTATATTTGTAGACAAGAAATACATTTCTCTACAAAATGTAAATGGAGCAACACTCAGCGTTGGGAATTGAGTGTAAGAATGAAAGGAGAAGGTAGGGATGAAGACACTATTGGAATAACATCGCCTGACAGGTCCTCAACAGAAACCCTATTCCACTTTTTACTGACTCAAGCGATTCTATTTTTTCTTTTTTATAAAGTTTTTTTTTTTTTTCATTTCCATCAAACCCGAGTAAGGAGCATTGGAAACAACATTTATACAGTATAAAATTTTAAATAACTTACAAATATACTTCCCCTGTATAATTTCTACTATGCCATTAGGTCGTGAGACGTAAAACCTTTCCGACATCATGTGAGATATAGTTATTTCCTTCAACAGATATCTTTGTTAAAATTTCTAAAAATTTCGGTTAAATTTTAAAAAATTTCTTTGTTTTATAATCTCACTGTTATGTAATCGTACATTATTTGTTTTACTACAGATAAAGTTTAAAAGAAACAGAAAACTAATATTTTTTCATTTTTCTTCAGTTTTTGGTATTATTAACTTTATATAAATAAAACTACTACAGGTATTTATAAACTCAAGACTGTACTGGAGTCTTCCAATTGTATTCTAAAAATTAGTCTATGTCTATTTTTAAGTTTTTGCTCTTGTGCATTAATAAAATTTTTAAAAAAAGAAGAAAATCTGGCAATAAATAAAACAAAAACAATTAAGAACCAAATAAAAATAAATAATAAAATATAATTCTTATGTACATATGAAAGAAGAAATAAGTATATCTAACATACAGGGTGTTCAAGAATCGATTGACACCCCTCTTAAAATTCTCAATTTTTAGAATTTAGGGGTGAAACTTGGTGGGGCAAAACGGTGTTACTTGAAGTTTGCTTTGAGCTCATAATCAACCTCCTAACTTTCTCCAGTACTTGTCCAACCTTTGAAATTTTCAATGGAATGGAGAATATCTATGACCGAATCTAGTAGAAAATCAAATTCTTAATTGATGTTATATCGATAAAAATATCGATCCGGCTCTTAGGTTAGCTCTAATCACAAAAAAACTACAAGACAATTTTTTTTTTTTTTCATTTTCCCCCAAAAGAATATCTATCAAAAACAACTCCATGGTAAATGTAACTAATTAATTCAGCTATAAAATTAACTCATGTACAGAGCCCTTCGTTAATTATTAACTGAGATAATCCTGTTTTGCTGAAAAAGTCGGGGTAGAATTCTCAAGTGTGATGTGTGTTTGATTACCGATTATTTTTACCAAAATGGGGGCATATCATTGCCGCTCATTGTGCCGATCTAAGAAAAGTACGACGATTATATCGAGGATTAGTAAAAGACAATTATTGTATTTTGTATTTTCCTTTCCTTTTCGGAATGAAAGGAGGAGGTACGGAAAAAATTCGATGAACAAAAATTGTATTATTTTACGCTACTGTTCGAAACGATCATAAAACACACAGCACACTTCAGAATTCTACCCCTACCTTTTCAGCAAAATGACGATTTGGTCTTATTTTCAAACAGGATTATCTCGGTTAAGACTTAACTTAAGAGTTCTATACATCAGCTGATTTTATAGCTAATATAATTAGTGCCAACATTTACAATAGAGGTATTTTTGATAAGAAGCTATCTTTTGCAGGAAAATGCAAAGATATCCGTATAAACGGATTTGAATTATATTTTATAAATAATATATCTATGCATAGAAATTATTACATAGAGACAGGGCCACCTTACATCCGCGGTTAGGGAAGTACGGTTTCTTTGACGTAGATCATTGGATAAACCCCTCCCGACTCCCCCCGAAACGAAATCCTGCCAACGCTACTGCTAATGACCTTGATGTTTTCGCCTAAAACATCATCACCGATTCAGGTCAGTCTGAGGTTGATGGATTTGTAATACTTTCAAATGATGGTAGATAAAATGTGAAGACATTTAAAAAAAAAATAAAGTTACGTGTTTGAAAAGGATGCAGAACAAGTATTACAAACCATTGGACAAAAACTAACTCATACAAGACACAAATGCCAGGCAAAACATTTAAATAGCTAAAAAGAAGCAGGATGAGAGACCCTGACTAAGACTAAATATAGGAGTAGATGCCATTGGATACTATTCTCCGCAATGCTTCTATTATCATAGATTTTATTAATTTAACATGATTGTTTCTATTTTAATATAATTCTGTGCATAAATCCGTAAAGAAAACAAAAATTAGTAATATTTATTTTTATTGGTGTATTTAAGCACTCAATTATTTATTTTAGTTGTGCTTTGTTCAATATTTAATTGAACAAACACTGAAGAGATTAATCAAAAGAATTAGACTTGAAATAACACATTAACGTACACATTCATTACAGCCTTAGGGTAGATGGCACAATTAAAGTATAGGTATATAAAACTATAAAATGTATCCATTGGTCAGCGCGTCCCAAAATAGCTCAACAGGTTAGAGTAGCTGTTTGCAATTAATAATAATTACTGTGTATCACTTGTACTCTCATATATTGGTGATTGATTTTTGGTCAAATAAATTTTAAAAAAGTGTTTAAATTATTAAGTAATCTGGACTCACAGATTTTTAACTCCAAAAATTATATCAGATTTGGATTATCCACATCAAAAACCCGTAATTTTGAAAAAAATCATCGAAAAAAAGAGTTATTTTTCATTCGAGTGTGCTCAAAAATTATAAAGCCAAAAAATTATGTTTGGGTTTGAAGCTCCGTACTCCGTCTTCAGTTTCTCCGATATCGACGTTCTTCGACTCCTTAAAAAGAGGAGAGTTTCTTCTTTCAATACATATAAAAAAGTTTTTTGTTGATAGCGTTGGTTCTTAAACGCACAGGAACATAAAGATTAAAGAAAATCGCATAGTTTAAGAACCTTTACCGACGCCATTAAATTTGAATTTTTCTAAGGGTTCTCGATTTATGAGCGATTATTTAAATCTTTAAAAAAAATTAAAGGACTGACCCAAGGCAAAAATTTTAAGCCAAACATTTTTATTTTTAGATCCACTTGAAAATTTGAATATAGGAGTTTTTCTACGTCACCCAGAAAATGAACACCATTTTCATTACATATAAGTCAATATACTCTTCAGATCGCTCTACAATTCAATTATTTCGTTTAAAAAATAAGATCACTCTAAAATTTACTGTTTCTGTATCACAAATGATGTTTTTATATACTTATATATTAATATTTTCGAGCGTATCTAAAAATAAAAAATAAATTACCTAAAAACTTTGCCAAGAACCTTCAAATTTGTTTTAAAATTTCAATAATCACTCATAAATCAAGAACCCTTAGAACAATTCAAACCGAATTGGGGACATCGGTAAAGGTTCTTAAACTAAGCAATTTTCTAAGATAACGAAATAGTTTTTTATATGTATGGAAAGTACTAACTCCCCTCTTTATAACGAGCCCAAGAAAAACCCGATTATAAAGAAAAACTCCCAAAATAGACCCAAGTCGATTTTTTTTCTATGTAGAATCACCAAAATTTTTTGATCAAAATAAGAGATGGACGTATCGTGCACTCCCCTTGTAAGTGCGCTACCAACACATTTTTACATAATATATTTTAAATTTTATTTTATTTATCTTTATTTTTTCAAATTCGATTTTGTTTTCATTTGTTTCATATTTCTAAATTATTCAGTAATATGCAATTAAACTGAGTTGATACCAACTCTATTTGTATGAGTGCTCTCACTTTAGCGAAATATATGAACTAAAAACTAAAACACGGTTATACAAGGGTTATGAACTTACTAAAATAATGGGTATGCCAAGCTACAACCCAAGCTAAGAAAGTTATGATGTAACATGAAAATTTAATGGACTTTATTAAGTAATAGGACATACTGAAAAAAAAAGTTTATGCTTCAATTAAAAAAAAAATCAATTATAAGATTTTCCGAAATTGATTTTACAGGAAGTAAAAAAAAAAAATGTTTAAAACATTGATGTATTGGAGGCTGTGGATCTTATTGTTATTGTAAAAAGATTCTTGCTGCAAAACTGTCTGAGTTGGATATGTTTGTAGTATCTGGGACTGTTAGGATGATGGCCGATTCGTTGTAAGACTTATGGTGTATTATGTGGACTGTATCGGTGGGATACCGTGCATCAGGCGATGAGCCAGCCTTTGAGATCAGGGTTATCAAGATCAAAGAGATACAGGAATTTAATGGCTCTATTATCTCTTGCTTCTGCTCCAGACTCTCTGATAGATAGATAGATAGATAGATAGAAAATACTTTTATTAATAATAATTACAGAATTTGATGTTATTTACAAAATTGTTCAAAGTATTATTACTGACATAGCTACGGCTGTCTGTCAGGAGCGCTTTTAATTTGAAAATGATTATATATCATTATTGTTTATTTATTTTTAAATATCTAAATACTTATTAAGTTAATAACTAATTTATTCACAAACAACCCAATAATAATAATAATAATATCTAATTACATCTTATATAATCCATTAATAATCATTAATTATGTCTTATATAATAATATCCTACAATAATATCTCAATTATATCTCAAATAATAATATATACTTATATCCAACCATTAGTATATCACTCATTATACTATTCAATAATATCCAATTAATGTCTGTTTTATCTATTTATAACATATATTATTAATCAATACTATCCAAATACTCATTAAGGTATTAATAATTAAAATTTTGAACAAGAAAGGAACGGTAGATATAGGCTTCCTTCAAGTAACTCACTAGAGCTGCCCAGTCTTCGCCATTTAGGTATTTGACCATATCAGTTTCAGTGACAGTAACTGCACCAAAATATTTTTTCCTCATTCCCTCTAAGACTTTACAACGTCCTAAATAATGAAATACATCTTCATTTTCTCCAATATTACACATAGAACAAATGTAATTCTGTCCCTGAATGAATGGTCTGTAGTTCAAGTTGAGAAGTTCGCCTCTAATTTTAATTATGACACTTATATCAGATATAGGTAAATTTAAATTAATATAATCAACATCAAAAGATAATTGCTTGTAGATTTGGTGATATTGGCCGTTTAAAGCTCTTTCCCTATAACACGTGTCATAATAGATAATAAGGCTAGATTTCAATGCTTTTAAATCTTTCCCCCATTGTTCAGCAGAACTGAAAACTGGATTAAAGTTGCATTTGACCTTCTGGGACCAATTTATCCATTCCTTAAACCATAGTAGTTTCCTTTTGATCACTTCTTCTGCAACCAATTTTGTTAAACGACCTCCATCTAGATTTAGAGTCTTCAATATGTATTTAAATTGCAATTGAAACGTAAAAACATGAATTGGTGAAATTTTGGCCTCTAAATATATCATGTAATTTGGAGTAGTTTTTGGCAATTTAAATATTTTCTTAATGAAGGTCCTCTGGACACTTTCTATTTTATCAGTATATCGGTAGCCCCAAACTTGACTCCCATATGTAAGAATTGATCTAGTTACAGACTTAAAAATGTCATTTTTTGCTAAAAGAGGAATATGTTTATTTAGAAATAGACTATTCCAAACACTATTAAGACCAAGCAAAGCATGGCGAGCCGTTTTATTAAAGTGATCTGTGAGTGTTAAACTGGGAGACAGTGTAATTCCTAAATACTTATATCGGTTGACTACCTTGACTGGTTGATTATTAAACTTCCAAGAATCACGTTCACTAAGTTTTCCTCCACTCTTCCTAAAAACCATGATATTTGACTTGGATAAATTCACTATCAAATTCCAATTTTTAACATAACATTCAAGCTCATTTATCATGTTTTGCAAAACCGAAGCATTTTCAGCAAGAAACACTATATCGTCTGCAAATAGTAGGAGTTTTATTCTGTATCCTCTAAGCCATATTCCTCCACTTAGGCAATCCTTAATATCATTTACAAATAAGGTAAATAATAAAGGGCTCAAGTTGCAACCTTGCTGAACTCCAGATATTGTTGGAAAAGTTGTTGATCGGCCACGTTTATCGCACACAGACAAGTTGGTGCCAGAATATAGGCTTGCAATAGCTCTGATAAATTTTGTTGAAACTCCCAATTGTGACAATTTAAACAGGAGAGCATGCCTATCCACAGAATCAAAGGCAGATTTGAAATCTATAAAGAAGCAATAGACTTTCTTGAATCCATCATGCCATTTCAATTGAATCAAATTGGTAAGGACAAAAATATTATCCATTGTAGAATAACCTTCCCTAAATCCAGCCTGCTCCTCGCATAACAGCTTTTTCTCTTGCACCCACGACTTTAGCCTTCCAGCTAGTAAACTCGTATAGACTTTTTTAATGGTATCCTGTAAGACTATTCCTCTATAGTTACTAGCCTGATTTGGATCACCTTTCTTAAACAATGGTAGTACAACAGCCTCGTTCATGCTATCGGGAATTGACCCTTTATCAAAATAGTTATTAATCAGTTCTAGTAGCAATTCTAGGAGTGTTTTAGGAGCAAACTTGTAGAACTCATACATAATACCATCCAGACCAGGTGCTTTACCATTCTTAAATTTATCCAGTGTGCAAAGGAGGTCATTGATATTGAAAGGACAGTCAAGATTAACGTCTTCTTGTAATGGAGCAGCATAATGGATATGAGACAAAGTTTGACGCGGATTAAAAAGTTCACTAAAATGATTGACCCAGACATTCATTTCAATATTATCTCCGCATTTATAACCTCTCTTTTTAAATTTATTCACCAGAGTCCAAAATTCACTCGAATTTTTAGAATTTTTAATTGCATTGGCCGTATCCAAATAATAGCTCTTACACTTCTGTTCACACAGGTCAAAATATTTTCTCCTCTCCGTTATATATTTCTCCCGTACAATCTTTGCTCTAGTTTTCCTGAAAAGATTTAATAACTTAAATACTCTAGTTCTATTTTTAAAACAATGATGATCAAACCAAGGTTGAAACGATTCGAATGGCTTGCCACAACTCTGCATACACTTCGCACTATCTCTTATTATCTCTTTCAGGACCTGCAAATCTATATTTTCACAAGTTACAATTCTCTTTTCCAGATTATTCTTATAATCGATACATTTAGAACCGTTCCAAATTAGTTTTGTATTGTTGGGTACAAGATCTTCTCTTCTTTCTTCTAGTTCTAATTGTATAATGACATCAATTGCCATATGATCTGACCAAATTACGTTTCTTACAGAGAAATCTTTAACCAACTTGATACTGCTAATAGATGCCAAAGCAAAGTCTATTACTGAGCTACCCCTAGGACCCAGATATGTAAATTCCCCTAACATGTCGCTTGGAGATCTCCCATTTAAAATCAAGAACCCATGATCATCACAAAAATCCAAAATTGATTTTCCTTCCGAATTTACTACATTATCTTTTGAACTTCTAGATTCTGAAAAACAACCCAGATCCAACGTATCTTCCTCAATAGCCTGACCATCACCCAATCTACCGTTCCAATCTCCCAACAATAGAAACTGTAAATCATTATTATTTACAAGAGCCTCAAGCAAGCAAAAATTTTCTTTCCATTTATTTGGTCCTAAGTAAATTGGTAATACATGTAAACAGTAATTTGAGCTTACCTTAATCTGAAGCAAATCAACACTATTAATAGTTATAAATTTACAAATACCTTTAGTTATTAATTCGTTCCGACAACAAATCAATATACCACCTATCGCCCTTCCAAATTTTGCCATTCTAGTGGCTGAAATCCATAATAGTTTATAATTTTGAAAATAATTTGAATAAACTAACTCATGATTTTCTTCAATAAATGTTTCTAATAAACAAAATATATCATACTTATTTAAAAAATCAAGGAAAAACTTATCTTTAATTTTATTTTTAAGGCCACAAATGTTGTAACTTAAAATATTCAAATTTTTGAAACTTATATTAGAGTAACTGTTTTTTAATTTAGTTTGACAGACAGCCGTTACCTGCTATTTATTCTCATTTAGGTCCGTGGGTGTTGAAGCATCTGTGTTAGAACTGGAATAGTCTTCTCCTCTTTCAGACTGTGTCTTCGATCTTGCATTTCTTGATTTTCTTTCCTTCACACACTTTTCCCTAGTGTCCCAATAATATGCTTTATCATCCATAAATAGAGTATCATTCCTGATAAAAACCTTTTTATTTTTATCTTTTTGGTACATTTCCTTACGAAATTGGGAAAGCATTCTCCTCCGCAGTCTAACTGCGTAAGAAAAATCTTTATTAATATAAAACCCAGTGCCCTTAAGTTTTTTGGTATTTCTCAGAATCATCCCAGTAAGGTAATTATTAGCGAAAGTTACCTTAATTAGTTTTTTCAATTTATTCGGCAACCCAATACTCACAATACTGACAATATCACTAAGTGATATTTCCACTCCCAAGACATCACCACAAAATTTTATTATGATATCTTGATCTGATCCATTCAAAGAGTCAAGACCAGAAAATAATAAATTATTCCTTTTGGTGTAATTTTCCAGATATTCTATTCGATTTTCTAGTATTTCATTCTTAGTTCTTAAATCTTCCAGCGCAACTTTCAGATTCTTATTCTCAGTCTGCAAATCTTCAACTTGTAATTTTAGTTCAGAGATATCTTCTTTTCTTGCTAACTCTTTCGAGTCTATCAATGCACTAAACTGAGCTAATAGATCTTTCATTGACATTTTACCAACTTCTAGCTCACCTCCCATCTCTTGTACGATACTCCTGACAAAACTTGGTTTTTTAACTTTAACAGTATCCTCGGAAAATTCTGGTGATGAACGTGACCTCTTGATTCTTTCTATCTTTGACTTATTCGGTGTCTCAGGTTTTACTGTTAGAAAATCTCTTATTGATTTAGGCATTAAAATAAATATATTCTGGACAATCAATGGATTGATTGTTAAGAATTTCGATTAATTATCTTTTACAAATTATAAAGATGTTATAAAATAACTATCTTCAATAAACTCACTGCAATATGTAAAAGCCTATTGTGAACATCAATAATAAACACTCCATAACAACAAAACACTGTGTGTTTACTTTTCACCATATGCGCTCCCCACCACTCACCGCACACTCCCAGCAACTGCTAACTCTGTTATAAAAACACTCACAATTTTTAGAAAAACGGCTGCATAGAATTTAATGAAACTTCACAGTATTAAAATAAAGCTATTAATCTTTATATATGCAAAAAACCATTACAAACTAACAACTATAACCATTTGAAACCAAATTGTAATTGAGGAGCGATGTATTCACTATCAGTTCAAGGTAGGCACCTCCAGACTCTCTGTTCAAAAGGAGGACAAGTCTAATTGAAAGCTATCGTTATATACGAGGGGAGGCTACGGATGTCGATTCTAGGTCGAAAAATATTATACACGTGTCCGAAGGTCCTTGCCAATTATAGGAGGCGAGAAATTTTTTTTTATTTCGACAATGTTTTAAAAAAGTTTCCTGCCTTTGCTCTGCATGGATTTCAAAGTTCCCATATACCAATTAATTTGTTTGTTTTTTTGTGAAAATAAGAAAAAAGTATTACCGATTATGTTAAATGAATATAAATATACAAAAAATTACAATAACCAAAAGATGCTACCAGTAAAGTACGCCAAAAATATATATTTAAAAAAAGCAAGTCAGATTCGTTTTTCGCGTCTTTTAAAAATTAAGAATTTAAGAACTTAATTAATAATTTCCATGGAAATAAAAAAAATTGAAATTTTTGGGCTGTATGCACAAGATTCATGACTCCTCAGGATTTTATCCAAATTCAACGTTACTACAACTGTTGGAAAGCTGAATTTCTAATCTCTAACCCATACCAATAACTGTTAAATTTCATATCTCTATAAGAGAGAAAAAGTAGTTTAAAATAAAAAAAAAAACTCATCAAACGTTTTGTTTTATATCTCCGGTTCTAATTAGTTTACGTAGGTCAGGTTTGTACCATTTTGTGTACATTATAGAGCCCTAAACAACTACCAAGTTTCATGTGAATTGGTAGAATCGCAATTTATGTGATTTCCGAACAAAAATGAAAAATCGTATCTGGCGGTTTTTTGGCGGAGTGATAAATGAAAATCAACTTCTCCCTAAAAAAATAGTTAATTCCACATTGATATGTCACAATGTCGTCTGCTAATTATTATTATAAATAATAATTACTATTTTAGAATTGTGTAAAAATAAGTTGATGAAATTAATTGTTAATAAAATCTTTGTTAATCATGCGCTTTAAATTAAAAAGATTTATAAAAAACATTTATAAAAAACATTATTTATTATTTAATTGTATAAAAATAATTTAAATAAATATATTCATAATTAAAATCATACTATTACCTTTCGCAATTGAATTTTTTAAATAAATAATTGTATTTTTTAACAAAACAAGTTAAATATATACAATTATTATTATCCATCATAATTAAATTCATAATTAGATAATAAACGTATTACTAATTGTAAGACCAAAAACTCAAAAACGAAACAAAGACAACCGATAGTTAGATTCCAGCACAATGTTTTCAAACATTACCGTTATCACACATTCAGGCATCATACCTACAGAAAAACATAAGATACTATAAATACAGACCTAAGATGTTACATCTCACATCGACAGTCTATGGTTAACCATAAATTAGTATGATAGTGTAGATAGTAATGAGTGGGAATATATGAAATGTCACTCCCTAGGGTATTAGATAAATGATAGAAAAATAAACTGTAAAGATATTATTTTAATTAAAAATAACTTCCGTTAATGTCAATACATTTCTACTAACGTTTAAAATGCGTCAAGCGCTCATAAAAAATGACAGTAAGTTGGAGACGAATCAGGTGAATATCCAGAATGTGAACTTCAATTTTTGGAGCACGCAATTTTCTTAAAGTTAATTGCCAAACATGCTTCATTATGTGACCTGAAAACTGAAGTTCTACCATAAACGTGGTTGAATTGTCACTAACTCACTACCATTTTGTCAAAGAGCTTGGCACAGTTTAAAAAATATATAAATTCCAAAATGAAAACGAGGTAAAATTTACGTTCCTCGAGTTGATTGATTCAAAACCAAGAAGTTTCTTCGAATAAGGGATAAAAATACATTTTATGAGTTAGAAGCATTGAATCTATCGGAGGTTATTTTAAATAAAAATAACATTGTTAAAGTTTGTTTTTCTTTTATTTGTCTCATATTCTAGGAGGCATAAAAGACTTATTTTATATGTTTCTATTTATATGTTATTATTAACACAATAAATCACTCCAAAAAATCCAACATATATTATATGAATTACTTTTATAATGTAAACCCATCAAGTTTCATAAAAAACGGTTTTTATTTTTTTTATATTTTTTTTACTTAGGTTTTAAATTAAGTATAAGGCACTTTTTTCAATTGATTACCACATTATTAATATTTATAATTATTTCGTATTAAATTCACGCTATTTTAAGCTAGACGAATTATTGATTAATTAAGTCAAGACAACTTTTCCCACCCCCATGAATAGTTATTTTCTACTCAAAAGAGATTAATAAAATTCTGGAATAATTACAAAACTTCGGCCGTAATCTTGAAAGTTGTAATCGAAAAAATTTATGATACTCAAGATAGACCCTAATCAGCCGTTCTAATTGCATCTGATTACTTTGTCATTTAGTTTCTTAGGAAAATTTCAAAACTTAAAACAGAAAGCAACGTTTTTAGTTATAATTATGTAGTTATAACTATTTTATTATTAATTATTTTATTTAATTAGTCAACGTTAATTAAAAAAAATACCAATAATAGTTATTATTGGACAGTCATGCACTTTACAATTATTTTACTACTTTTTAAACATGTGACAATAACAATAAAATATACATAGATTTAAAATTTTATATTTACAAATTTAACAAATTTATATCATATGGTATTTATAATCATTAGAGAAAGATTTCTAGAAAAGGAAATAAACGATTACACGCTAATTAAATCTGCATGCATTAGCCATAAAATATTAATGTGCGTGTTTGAACAAAAATCTGAGCAGCACTCAATTAAGATCATTTATAAACTAATGTTGAAAAAAATCTAAAAGTCTTAAAAATGATAATGCATATCGTGGGTTGGGTATAAGTATACTGTGGACCCAAGCTATAATGCGGGCCAAGTGCAACCACCCACGTTATAACGGTACATGCGCTATAGCAGGGGCAGACAAGTTCGGAAGAAATATATATATACATATATGTATCAAAAGAAAAATAAATTAAAAAGCGCCCATACACTAATTTTTTCACGATGTATTATATTAATATAAATAAAAAGAGATTTTTTTTTTGTTGAGAATTTCAATTATCCGAATTTTTGATTATCCAAACCACCCATGGCAACATTAGCTCGAATAATCGACGCTCTACTGTATGATATATCTTTATAACTATATATATATATATATATATATATATATATATATATATATATATATATATATATACTTCGTTTTTTGAAAAAAGACTTAAACGCCAAAAGTTGGAAATTAGGTTTCAATTTATTAATTATTAGGGATGTAAATACCACCTCTATAAAATTCCCACTCACGATATATCTACAAACTAAACTTGGAAATGGTCTAAAAATCGACTATTGATGACCTAAGAACCAAATACTTATGACTCTCAGTCGTCACTCTGGGCTTGTGACCAGTGCTAGAAGTCTTAAAAATATATTATAATTATAAAGTTTTGCCACCTTAATAAACTCGTACTCCATACAATAAATAATAATAAAAAAAAAATACATTGTTTTTTGGAGAAAAAATTATTGATGTTTTCTGTGAAGTTTGGTAAATTACCCTTTTTCAAAAAACGAAGTGGATATATAAGAAGTGCCTGCTGCAAGGCGCAGTGTTATACGCAACCCGCAAGACAGATCAACAACGCGGTACGTCAAATCCGAAATGAAGGGGTCACTCACTAATAAAATGTTATTTTAATTTTATATTTATATCGTATCCGCTAAGTGTCGGGATATGAGTGACAGATGTGAGTAAAAAAAACAAACTCATTTAATATCCTGCGCCGAAATTATTTAATGTAATTAGTTAACGTAGATACGTTAAAGTAAAATACAATAGTTACATAGTATAGTATATACAGTCAGTATAACATATACAGTATACATATATAATATATACAGTCAGCTAAATAACAAGTACATTAATCTACTAAGGCACACGACGTTTACATGTATATATGTATGTTAGTACACGATGTACATATGAGCCGTTTACTTTGAAAGTGGCCTAAGTCCAGTTATACTTAAATTTAGATATTAATTATTGATAATGTCCGAAGGCAGTGATGAAGGTAAGTTTAATTAATTAGTATTTAACAAGTTAACCTTAGTTTTTGCATTAGTTGAATAATCAGTACGTTTAATTAATACAGTAAAACAAATTAAATATAAACCTTATTAAATTTTATAAATGGACTTAGGCCACTTTCAAAATAAACGGCTCATATGTTCAATCAAACTGACTTTTTTTTTTGCTAAAAAACTAGGTTCTCGTTTGAATAATCCGATTTACTTGTTATTCATAATTCTGTTCCTATTGTATAATAAAAGTTTTTGAATATTTTAATAAATAAATAACAAATTTTGAACTTACCCACCAATGTTTTTTGATTAAAACTTGCTACGCGTTTCGAAACACACTCTTTCTGCTCACCAGGCTCTAAATAAAAAAATAATAACAGTCTTTTAGTTTAAATAATTGACCCTGCCAAGTACAAAAAAAAAAAGTTTGTTTATCTTTAATATATAGCAGTATGCATTGCCTTTATTTCACAAACTCAAGAGAATTCTGCAAATTGTGATATTTTTCTCGTATTTAGAAGACTGACATTATCTAGATTCGACTCTATTATTTTTTGTGTAATATAATATTCTATATTATTTTTCTATAATAATATTTTGTATGCTCTGTTAGTTTTTGTAGTCATTAAGAAAGTTCGCAACGAAAAACAAAACGCTTCCTCGGCTTTTTTTTAATCGTCCAAAGTTCACTTTTTTGTCCCTTAATTTTTACAAAAAAATTTAAATTCATATTTCAGTACAAATGAAGGGACAGTGAAATAAAATAATTAATGACGGATTATTCATAAAAAAAAAAAAAAATTGAATGAGATCGGACAAGAAAAATCACCGCGGTCTTTAGTTGGGTTATTTTTCATTTTTTTACGTTGCGCTCTTTTTCATTTGCCTTTTCTCCACCGCTCTGCTTAGTTTTTTTATTATAAAATAGGAGTTTTCCTGTGGTAAAGGATTAGGCGGATCGAATTTTGCGGCTTTATTATAAAAGTTTAAGCAAAATCCAAGGGATTTCGAGATCAATTTTACCGACGGATTGACAGAAATTACTCGTATTAGAGAACAGGATTTCTCTCCACCCCTATCATAGAAAGATAATGGCCTTAATATGTGTGAATGTTATTATTATTTAAATTTTTATTTTTATGTCGCTATCTGAACATTTAGGTAAATTTAGGGTCTATCGATGTCGATATCACTAATTTTTGCCTAACTCTTTTCACTGAAGTTAAATCAAGGACATTTCATCCTATCAAATTAAAGACACTGAACCAGACCTAATACAATCAGGTAACTTTAGAGTGATCCGTTCATTATCCGAATTAACAAATTTACACGCCCACTTCGATCGCCGCGATAATATTACTTTAATTTTATTTCCCGAGTGTAAGTAATGCGATTCTGTCTCGTGCAACCGACTCAGTTGTTCAATAGATTTACCCATCTTTGAAACGACGATTTTACGCAATATTGTTAAAAAAATTAATTTAACGTTACTTTTTCTATTTTGAAATTGAAAAAGAAACAAGCATACCTATACTTTTATCTGAATCAATTTTTGAGTCTGGCATAGGCTACAACCCGGTCGAAGTGAAAGAAATATTGAGAGGACGGCGCAAGTTTACCAACTGATGATATGTGGAGGACTTGAGATGATATACTTCCGATGGAGGCAGTCATCCGGAATGGACCCAACGTAGTCCAGGGCGTGACAGGACTAACCGATGGCGGGTCTTCAGGATACCACAGGACTTCTTTAAGTATTTATGAAAAACAACAAGTACACTCTTGTGAAAAACACTGTAAAAAGAGAAGAACATGAAAGGAATAGAACTAAGTATAAAGGAAGTGAATGAAATAATACAACTGCGTTTAGCATTAATTTAAATATTTTTCCTTGTTCTGGGACTTATCCCAAATTACTGGCCTAGCCTCTGTAAACGATATCAGTTTATGATCTATAAATCATATAGTCGAGATCTCATGTGCATGGTGACCATCCTCATGCCTTGAGTGCAAACATTTATGAAGCTCAGAAAAAAGTAGTAAATTTGTATACAAATTAAAATATTGATACTCGTCAATAATGTGTATTAAATTTACGGTGAAAAAGGAATATAACTAAAATATATAAGGTTGACCAGGTTTCACCATTTCTGAAAAGTGCAGTATCTATATAATTTACTCAGGGCCATCTATTATTTTTAAACAGTTAAAATTACTACAAGCCGACTAGGTATTCGTAATTTATCGATCATTTATGAAAATGCAGAGGTATGAAAGGAGGAGGACTTGCAAAATCTCGCTCCGGACCCCAACAACGCGACGGTCCTGGAGGATTTACTGATTCTCTTCTTTATAAAGTCTGATAAATAACCAACAGTATGGTCATTAAAATGTTATTAAGATACGCAAAAGCGGTCAACATGCGGTTCACCATCATTCTTCAGGCATCGAGAGGTTGACGTTGACTAAACATGCATAGTTCATTCTGTTTGTAAAGGTCTGTTTACCGCCTAAGTTTGCCTTTCCGCTTCTTCCGTTTACAAACAGCAATTTATCAAAGTTAGTGATGCGTAATGTGATCTGGGTTCGATTCCGAGCGTTTATAAAGAGTTTTCCTAATTTATTTAATAATTTACGCGATTATTATAAAATTATTTCATACTTTAATACTAATATTAATATTATTATTAGTATATAATAATTCTTTATATGTTTTCTTATTTTATTTTTTGCTTGAGCATACTTGTTATTCTTAAGGGACCTAGTCCCAGAATAAAGTTTATTTTTCTATTCTATTCTATTCTATTCCATATTAATAAGAAAATAGCACAATGATTAACGATCTGTTTAAAACTTAAATTTCTACTCCTACCAATTCAAAATAGTTCATCCATCTCTTTGAGCTATAACACATTTTTACTTTCCTGCAGCTACTAGATGAGGTATTATACTCGGGTAAAAATTAAGGTGTGCAGTTTTCAACAGATCTATGCGTTCCAGAGCAACTGAGTCCAAAAAACGTTGGTCTGTCTGTGCCACGACTATTTCTTTGACGAATGGACTGATTTGGTTGCTTTTTATTTTTCGTGTTCTAGGGTATTGTTCCCCGATGCCTGTATACAGAATCGGGCACCCTGTGCGCAATAGCGGCTGCTCAATAGTCGAAAAACGTGTTTTTTAAAATAAACATTAAAGCCCTTATAGTATATTCCCGTGAAAAAGCAAGAAAAAAAGTCATAAATAAAATAAATAGTGTACTTTTTGATGGATAATATACATAAACCTTTAAAAGACAATTAAATGACTTACAAAAAAAAATCATCGAAACGGGACCATTATTATAAATGATATAGCGTATTGAACTTTATAAACTTTTTTTTAAAAAGTATTCTGCTCACATTTTCATGGAAATACGTACACGTTTGTTTAATTTTTTGATAATTCAAAACCTAAACATCTTCCGGAACATTTCAGATGCTAATTTGAAAGATAATTTGATTGCGTACAAAGCTGAACATAACAAAAATTGGACTTTCACCCAGAGTGTTGAGGAAAGTCGCTTGAGAGGACACCGCAGATATTTATATTATTACTTAGTTTTTTTTTTATTGTGAAATGTATTAATATTTTTTTTTGTCTTCAAATATTAATTTACACCAGTCAAGAGTTCGTTGACAATCAGCTAATTGTCTCATTACGATCGGAAATAATGACCCCTCATTCTTGGCTTGATTCAGTTAATGAGGCTTCATGCCAAAGCTGCGACAAGCGATGAGACCAACGATTTAAGCAAAGTTTGAATATCTGCTTTTATGTGACGTTCATATTAGAGCTTCGATAGCGGCGAGATATTAAGAAGTTAAAACAGTGAATAGTGTATTTCGAGTAAAAACCGTCAATCATCAAGTACTACCTAATATTATCTCGCTGAAGCGAGCGATTTTCAGCCCATCCAATATTAATACTGAAAGTATAGGTTTTGGGTTATTTCATAATTATTATAAAAATTAAAGACAAAATTAAATAAAATTTATTAACTATATGCGAATGGAAATAGAAACTTTTGACTACTTATTATCGAAAATATCGGATTAACTGCAGAAAAAAGTATGTAATGTACACAGTTAAACCTCGACTTTCTTCGCTTGGCTAGAATCGACGCTCTTATCACAGCTCCTACATAAACTCACTCCTACCCTTAATTAAGGAATGAGATCTCTCAGCCAGGTCCTTTTTAATTTTCTCATTGTATTTAAATTATCTTATTCAGTCATTATCAATTTCCAAGGAAATCGATTGATAATATAATTTATTCCGATAATGGGGTAGTTCGGACCCTTTGAAAACAAATTAAAATAATGAAATACAATTTGATATAACATTGGCTGTAATAATATAAGCGTGAAGGGATATTTAATTTCAAATAATGCTTGAGGGGAAATATATATTGGATTCTATTCTAGAAACTGAGGGTCTACACCCCATTAAGCAATATTGAAGCGCTGGACACTGTTGTATATATTTGAAGTAAAGAAATAAATTGTGTCTCTCTCTCTCTCTCTCTCCCTCTCTCTTGTGGGTCTCGTGCTGTTTAGTTTAAAATTCCCATGAAAATTGTTGTACCAATTTATTATAACAGTTGCCCAGTCAATTTAATCAAAGGGACACGAGTACTGCCTGACCGCGACAAAAGGCATATTCTTTGTGGGTACCAGAATCAATGACTAAATTCCACTTTTAATTAAGTTTTTAATTTTTTGAATTTCGAAATACTTTCATCAATATTACTAAATTAAAAAAAAAATTGATTGTCTCTCCACAATCCCTTTTTAATTTTCTGTATTACCTACCATGTAAGAGGAGTACATTAAACAAAAACTTATCTGTTCCATACAATGCAATTAAACGCATTACTTGAGAAAGAGACTTTAGAATGTTTTTAATTTATTACAATAATGATTAAAAAAAAACAGCATAAAAAGCTGATGAGAAAAGTATATAAAGCAACGATAGGAATATGAGAAAAATGTATATAATTATCCAAGCGAAACATATACCTGGGATCACTGCAAGGATTTTCACCAAATTCAGTTAAGTAATATGAAAAAATTAAAAATAGAATTTTTGAGGCAATTTTTTCTTAAAGATTTCTATGTACTTTTCTTTCTAAGATGCCGAAGTTATGAATTAGATCATTTGTCGTATGAATTCAATTTTTTTTTCAAGAAATAGAAAAAAAAATCAGTGGAATAACTTACACACGACAAAAAATAAACAGGCAATTGTTATTTTTGACAACAAAGCGAGCAGTCAAGCAAAACTTTTTTTTTTTTTTATTTTCATTTAGGAATAAACTGTTGGTGGGAATCCAAAACTGATCTCGAGTTTTAATAAAAATAATGTTTTCTTCCAAAAAATCACTATTTTGAAGGAGTTCTTGAAGTTTTTAATATTCTTACCCAGCTTAGAACTTGAATATTATGACGGCTAATTTTTTTATCATCCCGCTTGGAAATAGGGACATTTTGTTACTAAACTCATTTTTCTACCTTCACCAGAACCATAAGACATAAGCAAACTTCTCGATTTTTTTTCGGGGCTCCTGCGTAGTGTTGGCGGCTAATCTTTTACACAGTCCACTACTTTAAGGCCTAGATTCACCTATAGATTTTGACATATATCTTAATTTTTTTTTAAAGAACTTATTAGTTTAACTGTTGGTTTAATAATGCACAATCTATATTAATATCATTTCGAAAATCTATTAACTATAATACATGTAAATTTGTAAACACACAAGATAATATTTAGTCTGAAAAGAATAAATAAAATTACAATGTTTGTTCACCACATACATATAACAATATGAATTAGTTTACAAAGTGTAACCTTCCTCTCATATGTTTTAGAATAATACTCTTCCAGCTGTATGAGATATCGATGTATGAGATATTCCAGGTTGAGATGTCGATGTAATTTACATATTTGAGAATACTGGGTCTAACTTAGTTATTAAAATTTTACTATAGTGCCATAATATTAAAAAAAAATGTACAAAATGAATGTGAGAGACTATGATTTATCTGGTGTTGTCTTCGTCGTGTCGGGTACTTTCCCCTTTGCCGCTTGATGATCTGGTTGCGTCTCTTCAGCTGCCAGTCTCGCTGACTCCGTCTGGGATGAACTGCTCAGTTGGACTTTCTGCTTTTACCCTCAAAACTCAACTCTCTCACACTCCAGGTCTAACTCATTATTCTTCCGTGTCGCCTGCCAGTTCTCACTCTTTCCTCTATTCCCTCTTGAAATATCTATTTTTCATTCATTTGCCCCCACTCTCCTTTTGGGCCTTCCTATTGGTGGATCTTTTAAGAATTCGTTATGTAGGCGTTCCCTTGGAGGTCAGCTTCGAAGTGTTTGAAAGTTTTTCTAGTGTCCCCTTCCTTGGCGGCAGGTCTTATTATACTTTGCCAGCAGGCCTTTGGATTATTTTTAGGATGTTTTTACTTTGTCTTATCTTTATGACTATTTAATCTCTCTGGCGGTGCCTCAAGCCGACCTTTTCAGGCACATTGGGTCTCAAAGATCACATGAAGATATTTCTTTGTTCGAAATATTTATGTCTATATTTATGTATAAAATATGTGGGGACTACTTAAATTACCCAAATTACCGTTATTTAATTTAAAATATTTCTTTTCATTCCTGTATTCTCAATGCATGGCATTTCAAAATGGTGTATACGAATGACATCGTCAAAAGAAAGTGATTTTTTATAAATTAATTTGTTTGGGACTCGGAGGACATTAAAGTGTATGTATTAAGAGCGGTCTGAGAAATTTTTTTTGTTTACTATTTGACATAATTGAATACATGAGTGAATGAAATTGATATGTAACAAACATTCGATAATTGATTTTTTCTTACGAATGAATGTGTTTTACGCTTATCTCCGGCTTGTTACGTTAATATCCTTAACGATTCTTGGCTAATTGCATGATTTTTTAATGGATTAATCATGTCTTTAAAAAAATACACGAAAAGCTTTAATTATCATTTTATAAAAACTTTAAATTTCTACCACAACACCTTCTTCCACTCATATCTTTAATTTCTCTTGTGAAGTTGAGGGTGTAGCAAAAAAAAAATGCACAGTTTAATTATCGAAACAGGAAAAAAGTAAAATAAATACAGAGCTGGTCCCTTATTTGTACTTACCGTTGGGGAATGAGATTGCTCCGGCTAACCCAATTGAGGAGTAGCTATTCTTTTAAAAAGTAACTGAATGGCTGAAGGCGAGACTGCGCCTCAGCCGGAATAGCGAATGGCTTCCTCATCAGTGCTCAATGGCTGCCTTTCAACTACTAACAACGTTACTCTCAATGCGTCCTCTAGTGCACATCGGGTTGGAGCACATTGCGACAAATTGGAACAAACCACCATCATACCGCTGATGCGCTTCTATCTGATGGATTTACTCTTGTATATCAAGTAGAACTTGATTTACAACATTGCATTAAACTTATTTTATACCTCTTTATATGCCCATACTGTTTTACATTCGTTTTTTATTTCTTATCTAAAACTGGGTCAATCTAATATAAGAAAGCGAACGTATAATTTTAAAAACGACTGGGAAGATTCATATTTCTTTTTATGCTCTAAAGATAAATTTTTTTTGTTGTGTGGTAAAAGTATTGCAATGGCGAAAAAATATAACCTTAAGTCACTTCGAAGGGTTTTATGCTACTTTTAATACGACATTTCCTCTTAAATCTGAACATTACTAACAATATCCATCACACAATTTATTGAATGAAAACACACAAAAAAACATACTTTTCCCGCCATCTGACAGATAACGTATAAATGTGTCCCCTGATAGAAAAAGGTGGGGACTTCTATATTAGAATATAGGAAATAGGATAATTAAGAATATAAAAAATATTAAATTAATATTTTTTTATTGTCCTTTAATTCGATTAATTAAAAAATATACATTTTTATCACGTTCTTATTAACTTTCCAAGGGTTCAGCGTGCTGACAAATATTATTCTTAAGGCTTGTAACAAATGGTAAATAATTATTTTCTCTAAATGGCAAATCATATAACTCGTTACCTCTTGATGTAATAATCTGCGTGAAATTTCAAAAATAATAGGTATATATATATATATATATATATATTTTTTTTTGTAAAGCCAATGGGATGTGGGAAGAAATTAATGAGCAGGCGATGTGGATGGTATGGGATCTACTGCATAGGATGCACCAAGTTCCCATGTGTGTAGTGCTGACGAACAAGGGTTCGTAAATTTTTCCTTTGTTTAAATAGTCTATATACTCTGTAGAGAGCCACGAACCGAACTTCGGTTCGCCGAACCGATTTTTCCATTAAGGCCGCTTAAAGGAGTTATAAGCAGTGGGGGATTTAGGTATTGCGAATTTATTTCTAGTTTATAGGGCTCACTAGTGTTGTTTTTTTTCAGTCTAGTTAGTTATCAAAATGTTAGCTGAAGATCTAAAAAAATATTTATATTCCATTGACATAGGATAAAGCGGCCATAATCCATTAAGTTAGCACCTGATCTAATTTTTTTATGATTTTTGTTATCTGATCTGAGAGATTCAATAAAACCTTTCCTCTTGCCAGAGTAAAATATGTGCCTGGGTATAATGTTTGGCTTGGATTTTCTTACCATTAAAGAAAATAAAGTAATTAACTTGATAAAATATTTAATAAAATTAAAATTTAACGGATACTTACAACTATATAATATCAAGAAAAAAAAAAGATATAAATTTAGGGAAATTTATAATATAAGGTTTATCAATATACATAGAAGTAAAAAAAAAATGATCAAATCAAATTAATGAAATAAATTATGCACCCTTTAAAAAAATTGCAGCAGGAAATTAAAGATAAATTTATAAAAAGTAAAATAAAAAAAAAAATCCTTTAAAAACAGCTTAATAGTGAATTAAAATAACTTATTAAATGCTGATAATACATAAGGCGATGCTTATACTGTTTATTAAGAAGAAAAAAATAACAATTGAAGCAGTAAGTCAGCAAGAGTAAGCATTCACTGATTGCCGGTCAGCACTCAGCGTGAAGAGTAGGAACCGTGATGAAGGAAACAACAGCTCGTTGTTAGAAAAAAAAATTATTGCGCCCCTTCATTCGGCGATGTTGAATGACCCTTGAGGCGCACGTTCTAGCTGGAGAACTTTGAAAAAGAAATAAAAGAAACGAAAATTGTTTGCGAAAGCGGTCTCACTTACTTCCGCATGAAAACATAATTTGAACTGGGCTGAGACAAGCAGAGAGTCGAAGCGGGGAAAACCGGCGTAAACAAATCGTTGGCATCAGTATTATCTCGTTGTTTACAGGTAGCAACTGAATATTGCTATTTACATGTTCTTTTAAAATTAATAATTTAAAATAATAACAAAAGGATCGCATCGTTATTTTTAATGAAACACAATTGGGACAATTACCATGAGGAAATTAATTTTTTTTTTTTTTTTTTATAAACATAAATACAGTTCTTTAAAATTATTAACAAAATATTTATTTTATGATGTATCTACAACAATTGTAAGAGTGTAATGATTGTTCATTCGTTGGAGACCTATTTCATTCCTTTGTTGAGTAAAATTTTACCCTTTAGATTTCACGCTCCAAGATTGCCAGTGGAGTTCTTCATAAAGAGTTACTAACATGTGCCTCTAGTCTTCAGGTGACCTGGAATTACAGGAATCTCATCTTCCCCCTCCTCCTCCATTTTGGTACAGCAATCTGGAATCTGCTACTCTGCTACCTCTCCCAAACTCTATTGGATTTGTCGTCAGTTCATTTACAAGCATAATAAATGATTAATGAAATAGGCAATACAGATGAAGTATGTTTATTGGTCTTCGATTTAAATATAATTGGGCAGAAGAAGATTTAATCTATAAAAAAAAATTAATGATAACCATGGCATATTATTTTTTATATTCCGAAATTATTTCCAATTCAAAATAGGATGAATAATTATTATAATTTTAATAACTATCTTTCATTTTTTATGCAATTATATATAATGGTTGTTATGTTTTTACTTAATTTTTAAAAACCCTAGATCGATTATTTTCAACTTTATGCTGATAATTTAATATATCTACTTATTTATTATAATGGTTAAATGACTTCACCATGATTTGAAAATTACTTAGTAGGGGAGACCGGGACAGGTTATCATAGTTTATGAATTTTTGAAGAGGGAAGGTTTGCAGTTTCTCTTTTTATTATTTAGATATCTTGTAATATCTATCCTTGGCTATATTTTCCAAAACGATGAGGCCATAGCAGCATTTGGCTTTCCAAAAAAAAGTTCTGACGAAAATTTTTTTTGTAGCAACCTATTCAGACTCCGGGTTGGTTATCACAGATATTGGGGTTGATTGTCATGGGTTATTCGATGGACAAAAAAATATTATTGTAGAAAAAAAATTGTACTGATAACAGAAAAATAAAATAATGACACGGGCAAAGCACTAATACAGATTACATTACATATAAGTTACAAGAGTATATAATTCATGAGCCCATTTCTTACATTTTATACACTGGATCTATTTTTTCTTGGCTTTAGTGTTAGAAAATGGTTCAAGTTATCATCATCATATTCTTTACTGATTGAGATTTATCATCCCTTCTTCTTTTTTCTTTCTTTCTTATTTTTTATACAACCTCATTATTTCCAGTTGCTCTTGTTAAAAGGCATTTCATTATTTAGAGTTATCTTGAGACATTTCTGGAAGCTGTTTATTTGGTGGCTCTGAAAGGTACTTTGCATACTGTTCACAAGGTTCTCTCTGTCGGTCACATAGCTTGATGGAAAATCCGCAAATTTAAATTTGTCACTATTTAATGGATATATTCCTGGGCACCGAAATCATGAAGAAATATTAGTTTGCGCCATTACAAGTGGAACTCGTATATCATTAATTGCCATCGTTCTGTGACTGATAATTGAGATTTGTGACAAACAATCCGAGTTACAACCTGCTCCGGTCTCCCCTAACATTACATATAAATTCGGCAGTTGCGGATTCGCGCACTGAGATACTATGGACTTGCCTGGGGGAGAAATTGTTGGGGAGCGGTAACAGCAGTTTGTTTGTTGGTGGGGCCACCTGTGGATGGCGTTACAACAAACTCGCCTATGAAAATTGATATCCAGTGTGTCTAAATGATAAAAAATCCTGATCACGGGTAAGGACATATAGACTAATAGCCACTTGGTATGGATTATTATAAATAAAATAATACATAAAAATATAACTCCATTCGATCCAGAACCTTATTTTTCTTTTATCGAGATACAAAACTTTTATTTTAAATAAAAATGGTACTTACAAGGTTTTGCAGGTATAAATAAATAAATTGTACACTCACGATTCACTCTTTCGATTTTGCGATACAATTTGTCAGATATTGATAAGTTTTTCTTGAGTACGGCAGATGCAATATGTCTATCCTCCCAAATAAACACCTGTCCGTGACTCAAGTTACACCGATCAGGCTATATGATTGCCGTCCGAGAGCGAAAGATTTTTACAAGGTTTTTAAAGAGAGTTACTTGCAATTATTTGTCTGTTAAGATAAGGTATATTTTACTGTAACCGTAATAGGGAATAGCTCATTTCCGACAACATTTGTTTTTATTAGAAACTTATATTATTACCCACCAAATTATGATACTTTCAATAGGATAATTTAAATATCTAATATAGCTATTGAATATGATCATACCTTATATCACTTACGTCAGTTTTGTCTCAGTCCGTTCACAGGATGCCTACAGAACATAAAAAATACAAAGTCATTCCAAATCCATAAAATAAAAATTAAAAAATGGGTGCGTATGTTTTTATTTTTTTTCTATTTAATTAGAGTGAAATAACACTCAAGAATGGAAATGTGTTTTTCAAATAAAGCTTTCAGTATTTCAAATACAAATTACAAAATTATCAATGTTCGCAGGACTGAAAACCACAAAAAGCAGACTAGAGATAGCATATCCCAAGCTAATAACCAAATACAGACAAGTAAAATAGAACTAGTATATCACTTGTGAACAGCTCAACATATGTTTCATGGTTTTCAGTTCCGCTGATGCCTAGGTTTGATAAATGTCAATCAGCTACTTCAAAGGATAAAAGGCTAACTTGAAGTACTTCTAATATTTACAATAATTTTATTTCTGTTTAAAATGTATTACCTTTAGGGACATGCGCCACAATTATAATTTGGTTGTATAATTATAATGTACATATATGATTATACTTATTATTAAAAATGAATAATTTTGGATAATAATTCTAAAGATATGAATTAATCTTGAATAAAGCAATGTTTATTATCTGAATAAATTCATTTATTATTTAGGATCTAGAATAGGTAGTAATAGAAATTCTAGCCATAAAGCCTTGGTTGGAAACCAATTCTTTAATTGGTGCCAGACAAATAGAGATTAACCAATCACTTAAATGAAATGTGAAAGAAATAAATAAAAAGAAAAGCCAGAAAGGAACGAAATAATATAACTCCTTTCCCCACACAATACTACGACTATATACGCTCCATTATTATTTGATAATGGAATGAGGATAATCTGTTGAATGCAATCGGTTTTGTTTTTCCAATCGTTTTGTTATAAAAATAATTTTATTTCTAACGATCTTAATTTTATCTGATCTTAAGTGTAGTAAAGTTGAGTATACCATATTATTAATTATTAATATTCTTACTTAATCATTCACCATCTATCTCTATCTCTCTCTCCCCCTCTCTCATACATATATATATATATATATATATATATATATATATATATATATATATATATATATATATATATATATATAAAATCATGAAAATCACGGTTGCCAAGTAAAACATCGCTCTGGTAGTTTTTGCTTCGTGGTAGATTATCCCACCTCCCACCTGCTCACTTTCTCTCTTTATGTGTGTATATATATATAAATAAATATATATATATATATATATATATATATATATAATATATATACACATATATATGGGAGTAAACTACCACGAAGCAAAAACTACCAGGGTGATATTTTACTTGGCAACCGTGATTTTAGTGCTTCCCGGAAGTTCCAACTTTCAGGCCTGTTGTATCCAGTTGTCTGGTGAATGCTCATGGAGCTGGTTCCTACATGAACCAAGAAAATGAGAAAAGTTTTTTTTTGGCTACTTTGATGTAATTTTTATCGTCGTTGAGATGGTTAATGCGACCTAATGACCTTGAATAATCATAAGATTGTGATTGCAACCATCAATATATTAATTAGGAAGGCTTCTTTGTCCGGCACTATCATTTTTTCGGAGAATGCTCACGTAACAAAACTACCTCTTGATTATGCGGCCATTTTTTAAAGCGCAGACTGCCTATTTGATGAGGTGGTAGTTTTATGCTCTATTTCGGCACCATTTCTAGAAATGAATAACATTTACTCTATCAATCAATATGTGTACAGCCCTAAGAATAAATATAAACTTTATCTATGAAATATAAGTTCAAAATAGCTGAGTAGAGAAACAGTCTGATGGAAATGTTTTAACTATACATATATATGTTTATATTTTAATTAACGGCTTACATTCTGCCATTGTCCCGCGTTCAAGACCGGCTGTAGCAGATGACTCATTTATTCAGTTTTCAGCCGAGGATCGGACCTGTGGGCTAGTTTTAAATATTAGCTTTTAGAACCTGCGTGTTTTAGCTCTTACTACCCTTATCTTTTTGTAAAAATGCTTTAAAGAGGATAGAGGTTAGTAAATATGAATGCCGAATTATAAACTATTGGTCGATAATTTATATAACTAAATATATAACCTCTATATATAGTCTAATCTAAAGATGGACAGGATTACTGTTTTTACTTTTTGATAAGAAAACATAATTCCTGTGAAATGTTTAATCCGTAGGTAAAAAATAGCCAATTTCATCAAATAAAATCATATAAACTAGACGGAGAATCACTGTATTGATATACAGAAATGATTTTCTGAAAGTTGGTGTAAATTATGCGAAATAGTCAGTTGTAAACGTAACATAAAAGGATGGAAATATTAACTACAATATAGTAAATACTATAGTATGAATTATTATTAACTATTAAATTATACTTACAATGTGTTGAAGACTCTGGGAATGAAATTAATATAGTTCACAAACTGGAAATACACGAAGGTTGGACTGCAGGGATTTAGGTAAGAACGAGGTTGTGCGAACTTACAAATCGATGAACTTTGGAAGGCAGAAATCAGAATATCTTGAGTCGAAATTAGAAGCCGAAGAAAATTAAACATTAAATGAATAGTGATGAAATAAAATAAAAACGTGATAATTTGAAAAAAAAAAAAAAACAGAATATAAATTGGCGCAAGATAGAGGTTTAAACAATATGGCAATTTCGCAATAGCGGGTGAACACACACTGTTAGCAGTCAAGCTGTCATAAACAGAATGAGAGAGTGCGTCCAACTTGAACGAAGCAGGCAGGAACAGAGGGCTGAGATAGCAATCGAAGTATATCGATTTAAGAACGTTTGCCGATAACATTACAATAATTCTTGAGGAGCTATAACACTAGGGTTGGAACATCGAAAGTAAAACATCGATATTCGATATTTTGCGATATCGCAAAACCATATGTCGATATCCACCGATAATCAGTGTATTAAATGAGTATAATGTTAAACTGTGAAGAAGGTTATGAAATAATATAATTATTATGTATAAAACAATATTTTTATTAGCCATAAATCATTGTAAAAAAAGAAAGAAAGTAATTATGATTTGGCAAAAAAAAAAAAAGAATTTGTTATATCATATTTTTTGTTGAAGGCTTTTAGCCACATTTCATCTATAGTTAAATGACCGATCTTGACCCCCTCCACTTCCTGCCTCCTTGCTGGCACCGCAATCCCACGTATATTAATCCCTGGTGTTAGATCAAAAGCACTAATTTAATAGATAATTCACTCTGTAATTTTTATATTTTATAAATAAAAGTTTTTTTTAAGTATTTCGTGGATCGATATCATAATGGCGCCCGACCATTATGATATCGACCCCTATCATAATCCCCGACTCAGGGGCACCTTGCATATCATCACCGTTCAGGACCAGGAATTGTGGAAAATTTGATCGCTAAGATTGAAAACTCACTCATTCGAGGTACCTGCTAAAAATCTTCACTAATTCTTTGGACATCAGACTTCATTGGCCCATCCTCAAATATTCAGCAACGCAGACCAACTCATTCGAGATATCTACTAGACTTAAACTGCATCAACAGGCCTACTCCTCCGAGATACCCACTGCTGCAGACGATCATCCATCAACCGAAGAAAATTAGTTGTAAGTAATCTTAAATAATATTATTATATTTGTTTGTTTCTATGATCAGATCAAACGATTTTCATACTGTACTTAACTCTTATGGTCTGGCTCTAGCCAGTGAGAGAGGCACATCGAGTCTACGCTTCCCTTTTCTAAGCTGGTTTATTTTCATCGGATTAATTTCAAAGTTTGCATGGGTGTGGACCAAAAAACGAGAGATTGATGTATGACGTTTTAACAAAATCAACCGAAGATCTTGGCTAGGAACAGGAGCTAAAGAAAGCGGCGAACTACTGGAACCAGGGTCTTCTAATCAAAAGTACGGTCAGTACCTGTAGTCCCCCACCTCTCTTCTACAGCAGCGGCTCGGCCAAGATCAGTGCCACCTTATCAATCTCTGCCACGTCTGTCATCAAAGGAGCCAGGGTTTAATTGTAATTTGTAATTTTTAATCATTAAGCATTTATTTTTGTCTCTTTTATTTTATTATTATTATTATTAT